>LNAC01000552.1:459751-908533 GCA_002007465.1 Ailurus styani
ACAGGCTCCCCGCTGAGCAGGGAGCTCGATGTGGGGCTCAATCCCAGGACACTGAGATCGTGACCTGAGCCGAAGGCAGAGGCTTTAACCCACTGAGCCACCCAGGCGCCTCAATTCATTTAACTTTTAAAACACTACTATAGTTGAATATTAAAAAAAACACACACACACACAATAGCAAGTAGTGAGCTATGATTATAGTCCTTCACTCACTCACTACTGAATATAAAATGCCAGCAGTGTTTTTCACTGGCCCCATTAAGAGGTCTGACACTGAACACCACCCCTGGGATGATGTTCATCATCCTCACATCCTCTTCCCCATTGTAATGGCGCCGTCTTTCCTGATTTGGATCAAAGTCCACCAGTTCTACCCAGTCCATTTCATCAGTCTCTTCTACTTCCTTCCTCTCAGGTAGGAGTTTTTCCAGCAAAGAGAGTTTATCAGGAGAGAGAAAGCCATTCTCAGGAAAGTTTACCTTAAATTCAATGATTAGGCAACCCTTTTTATATGGTCTATGATAAATTGGCATGCCTTCATTTAGCACACACTTGATATCTCCATGCTTGACAATCTGACCTGGATGAGAGGTGATGACAGTGGTTCGGTTGTCAAGAGTAGATACTGGCTTTGGAAAACCACACAGTGCTTCAACCAGCTGTATGTCCATACACATGAAAAGGTCTTCTCCTTGCTGAGTAAAAACAGCATGGTCCTTCTGATCTAAAACAATGATAATATCTCCTGTTTCCAGTCCTGGTTCTTGGTCTCCTTCACCATGGAATGTTATCTTCTGGCCATCTTTCATGCCTTTGTCAATATGAACTTCTAGAATCTTCTTCTATCTTCCTTCCATTGCAGCTTTTACATCTATCTTTAGGACTGATCCATTCCCCATGGCCCTGGCACTCCATGCACACAGACTGAATTTGCTGAACCATTCCAGGTCCTATCTGATGAATTCTTACTTGCATTCCATTACCTTGGCAATTGGGACAACATTCGACTGCTCCTTTCTTACCACTCCGGCCTTCACATTTATCGCAAATCACAGATACACATTTATCGCAAATACACAGATATCACAAATACAGAGCTAGTTTTCTTGTTGCACCATTATATAAATCTTCTAACATTACTGAGAGCTGATACACAACATGTTTACCTCTCCTTTCTCTCTGCATCCTTCCTCCTCCTCGAAAAAACATATCAAAGATGTCCATGGGGGAGCCAAAACCACCAGCTCCACCTTCTTTAATTGCCTGTTCGCCTCCTTT
The DNA here is from genome assembly GCA_002007465.1 of Ailurus styani. NCBI lineage: Eukaryota > Metazoa > Chordata > Mammalia > Carnivora > Ailuridae > Ailurus > Ailurus styani. The sequence goes on from LNAC01000552.1 coordinate 461,030, forward strand.
GTCATATAATTCCCTTTTCTTTGCATCAGAGAGTACTTTGTAAGCTTGAGAAATCGGTTTAAACTTCTTCATTTGGATTCTTATCAGGGTGGTACTTCAAGGCCAGTTTCCTGTAGGCCTTTTTCAATTCTTCTTGGGTGGCATTGGGTTTGACCCCTAAAACATCATAGTAAGTGGTTTCTTTCACCACTTTCTATAGCCGGTGAGAGGGCCGAGGCTGGTGTGGGAGAGTGGGAAGGAGCGCGTTGCTGGGCGCAGTTCGGGCACCTGCCGCTCTTCTGCATCTCACTGAGTGTTCTGGAAAGTTCAAGATCAGTGTTCTTAATGAGTAGCCAGAGAAACCAAAAGTCAATGTGAAAATCAAATTCAGTAGCATACATAAAAGACTTGCACCCTGACCAAGTGTGATTTAATCCAAGAATGCAAGGTTGATTGAACATGAGAAAATCAGTTAATACACTATATTGATCATTTAAAGGATATGAAACAGTTAAAGCATGCAGAAAAATCATTCAGGAAAATCCAACACCCATTCATGATAAAAGCTTTCAACAATCTGAGAATTAATGTAAATTCCCAATTTAGGCATGGAAATGTCATCTATGAAAAAAATCTACAGTTAACATCATACTTTATAGTGAAAGACTGCATATTTTCTTTCTAATATCAGTCGCAGAGTCAGGATACCAGCTCTAACCACTTGTATTTGTCGTGTTGCAAGTCTTAGCCCAGATAATAGGCAAGGTAATAATTATAATAACATTGTCTTAACAAGGCTTTCAGATAGAAAAGGCAGGAGCAAAAATGTCTATCTGCAGTTAATTTATATATTGAAAAATTTGAAATTTAGAGAATATTAGAAGTTAGAGATGAGTAAGCAAGATTGTAGGGTATAAAATGAATATGTAAAAATCAACTTAACTTCTATATCTTGGCAATAAATAATCTGAAATGAAGTTCAGAAAATGGTTCTGTTCACAAGTACATCAAAACCAGTAAAACTCATGTCTAAGTTTAGCAAAGTAAGTGCAGCCTGTGCCCTGAAAAAAAAATATATATTTTAAGATTTTATTTATTTACTTGACAGAGAGAGCACAAGTAGGCAGAAAGGCTGGCTGAGGGAGAGGGAGAAGCAGGTTCCCCGCTGAGCAAGGAGCCTGATACGGGCCTCCATCCCAGGACCCTGGGATCATGACCCAAGCCTAAGGCAGCCACTTAACCGACTGAGCCAGACAGGCGCCCCAAAATATTCTTGAAAATAGTTTATGAAATGCTAAGTAGAAGAAGAGATGTTCCATGTTCATGAATTGGAAGATAGTGTCAGCTCATATTGATCTATAGATTGATTGCAATGCCTGTCTAATCTCAGTAGGCAGTTTATAGAAATTGAGAGGTTGATCCTAAAATAAAGATGGTTATGCAAAGGACTGTGAATAGGCAAAACGTTTTTGAGAAAGAAAAAAGTTGATGGTCTTAAGATTGTTAAATTTCAAAACTTAGTGTAAGCTATGGTAATCAAGATAATGTCGTATGAGTGTAAAGATAGGCGTATCTATCAATGGGGCAGAAATAAACCTTTTCATTTATGGTCAAACGATTTTTGGTATAAAGCCTTCACACAATTCTGTAAGAAAAATGATCCCTTAAATGGTGGTGGGACAATTGGATATCAATGTGTGGAATATTAAGTTTAAAACTTTACTTCGTAACCACGTACATACATTAACCCCAGCGGATTAGGGACTTAAACCTTTGTGGCCTCCTCTCCTCTGGTGGCATGCAAAGACCCACCAAGGAATTTTATGATCCAGTTGTCCCTCTCACCAACACATTCCTGATGTTTTTGGTGATTAGTGTATCCTCTACATGTCCCCTTGGAGGAGCCTAATCCATTCTTGGTCTTCTTTGTACTTCCATGATGTCTTTATCCCAGCCTGTCCTTTCCTTCACTGTCTGCCTTGGTAATTCAGGTATTTTAGTTTCTATCAGTGATCCTCCAGGCTTCTAGGAACCACTGGTTTGCAGTGCCCTTTCAGTTCTTGGCAGGTGTTAAATTCCATCTCCATGGAGTGTTCTGTAAGTTAATAAACTCCGTCTTATCCTATTGTAAGTTCTGGCCTCTCATCAGACACTCTCAAAATCTAGACCAGTGAATATTCTCCTGGCTCCTACCAGTGCATCCTAGCTAATTCTTGCAGCTTCCTTTGTAATCTTAACAGGCTCAGCATATCGTATGCTGACTTAATGCAGCAATTTAACCCTAGTGAGTTATCAGCCTCCAGTGTAGGGGAGGGGGTGGAGCAAAGAACATGGAAGTCTTGTAGGGAAGAGGGTGTGCTAGTTTTTCATAGGGAGGGTCCAGCTGGGAAGGCTTTGGGAACTCAGAGGAATCTGGAGACAAAGATTTGTCCTGCCTATCAGGTTTCAGGTGTTCCCAAGCAGAACCCAGAGCTCAGCATAACAAACTTGCCTGGGTTTATCAATCAGTCATTTTTGCAATTGTCACCTCTTAACCATTAAATTTCCAGTTTGATTTTTTTTTTCCTACTCTACTGAAGCAGGAGACAAGGGTTTCTCTTTAAGGACGCTTAACCTTCATATTTAGTTTTCAATAGTTTGTTTAAAGCCTGTACCTTTAAATTATCTGTAAGACCTCAGCCCAGCTGGTGATAACTAGTGAATTCTGTTGCCTTAAATATGTTGTTCCTCTGTACTTTTCAAATGCCTGAATCATTGTATCGGCCAGGGTGTTCTCTGCAGAAACCTCCTCTTAAGTCACTCACTGCAGAAATTTTTTTTAACAATTTGGGTCCTACCTTGTGTCCAGGACTATTGACGTTCACACACGGGATGGGATCCCAAGAAGGATGTGAACCAAAGTTTTGTACATTTTCCACCTGATACTCAAAAACAAGGGGTCTCACTCTTTGTGTCATATCCATATTGTTTCCACACAGGTTTAGTTTTTAGTAAAATAGAAAAACTATGGGACTAATTATCTTTCTGTAAAACTATCTGAAATTTAGAATCTGCCCTCCCCTCACCACACAAACCAGCAAACTAATCAACCAAGCAACAAGTGAAAAAACAGAGGTTATAAAGAAAAGGAATTGGAAAGAAAGGGTGAATTAGTTAGGGTCAGCATTAGGAGAGAAAGCAAAATCTGTGGCTCCTTATTACAAAGATAAAAAGTGAAATGTTTTATGTTTTTGTACTTTGGTGGGTGTGGCAAAGAGGGAATTGAAAGAAGCCCAAAATAAATTTTGTCTACCCCAAATCTTGTTCTAGTATGACACCTAGAGGCCACAGGAACAGAATTCCTTTGGGTGATTTTTTTTTTTTTAAATATGGCAAGTTGCGTTTATATAGAAAGAATTATTTAAAGTTTTTATTTCAAAATGGACTTTTCTAGATACTTCCCTGTAACAACCGATCGGTGAGTAGTTTTATGTATGTTCCTTCATTTACATGTGTAGATATGTACACATCCTCACTATCTGGAGTTTGGAAATGACAACAGAAATAATAAAGACAGATGAAAGGATGCCACCTGAGGGGTGATAGGTTCAGCATTGTCTCATTTCTAAATATTAAAAAAATATGCTTTTCATTTTTCATCCATTGGTTTGGAAAACTTTTGTAGCCCTGGCTCATTAATACTTGAACAATTCTTCATGAAAAATGATGAACGATTTACTTCATGGCAGGCTGTACAGATGGCCAATTTAATCTGCATCCCTGAGACTTCTCATGACTAAATTTTGACATCATGTCATTAAACATTTGTGTATTATTTATATCCTATTCTAGAAAACAAAGATTGCTATGTCTTGCTGTCCATCAGTTTTATTGATAGGATTTATCCAACTGGACACGATAGCTCTCATGAAGGAACACGTATCTGAATATATATTTCACATCTGTCTCCTCAGAGACCCATATATTTTTGTCCTCAAGTGCAGTAATGGCATTGTTATAGAACAGATATGTGGCAGTTGTGGAGACAAATGCTTGCGTGACTCAGTTTATGTAATCTCGTCCAGAGATGGCCTTACTACTAACTGATTGGGCATGTGTATGTGTTTGTGTGTGATCCTTAAGCCTCGTATAAATTGAAATTAGAGGAGGAAACAAATTGATGGCTATTTTCAAACATCACTGCAGAATACTCACCCTAGTTGTGTATTTTAAATTGCAGTAAATTTTTGACTTAGATGTGCGCTTGGCTCTTAATATATAATGCTTGAACTTGTAGCTATAATGTTTAAACTCTTGACCAGATGAGTAATTACTATACAATCATGGATAAATATAAACATCAGAGTCTTAAATTTTCTTTTGACAGTAAGCTATTAAGCATAGCATCTGATGGCTTCTTGAAGGGCTAATTACCCTGCACATTAAATTGTACTAACTTGACTCTTTAGATTCTCTGTCTTCTGTTATATAATGAGTTTCTACTTGAATTGGTTTGGGACTCCCGAAGAATGCTTAAATTGGGCTGTTATGAACCCAGTACTTCCAGTTTGAAATCTTCCTTCCGCTGGAGTTGGAGGGTTTCAGAAACCTGAAAGGCCCTAACAGTAGCTGAGAAAGAAACACAGCCAGGATAGGAAAGCAGTGCCATTGCAGAGTGATCCTTTGGAGTTTGCCCTAAGAGGACAGAACTGAGAAACCATAGCAGGTTCTGTGTTCTTTGGTGTAACTGTTGAGACAGATGCTCCTTTAGGAAACCGTACATTTGTTAGGATCAGGCTTCCTTTGTATCCCTTATCAATCTGTAATCTTTTTATTGTTGCCTGATTGTGTGTGTGTGTGTGTGTGTGTGTGTGTTTAAACTAGTGAAGGAATAGTAATCCACACTAGTTTATCTCTCCCAATCACAGACTCAGAGAGCTAGGACTCTCTGAGCTTTTAATTCCCTCTTAGAGGCCTAACAGAGTGGAAAGTAAACAAAGACCAAATTTGCAACCTTAAACATTGCTAATTTCCTCTGATGTCAGAATACTTAAACAGGCAGGACCTGGGAATTATTTGATCAAACCTGCTTTTAATCTAATGCATGCAAGAAGGGCTGTGTCTGGAATGATCTCCAAAACGGCAGGCGTCCCAAGAGAGCTTTAGGGAAGGTTTCCTCTTTCAGAAATGGTAGTTTCCTCATTTTAAACTCTTGAGTTCGCTTTGCTGTTGGAGTAAAGTAATGAAGAGTAGTTTTCCTGCTTTTTAAATTTTATTTGGCCAAGTATTGCTGACCGGATGAGGATAGTTTTCTTTGGCTTTCTGTTTGCTGACTTTTTAATTGGCTACATGCCTTATTATTTTAGCTTTACTAGAAAATGAATTAATAAAAGGTTATTATTGAGGGAAAGAGAGAAAGGGCAAAGCATTATCTGATTTCTCACACATTCCTTTATTGTGTATGGTTTAAGAAAGTATAAACACTAAAGAACAAAAGACCCTAAAACATTAGGTTATTTAGATTATGAATCACAGTTCAGAGAAATTAGTGTCCAAGATTTTTAAGTAAAGACTGTACTAAGTTGGAGATACCCAAGTAATGGAAACCAGTTTTCCCTTTAATTTTACACACAACTGTGTGGATACTTAAAGGAGCATATTTTTTTGACAGAATTAGGTAAAGGGATAGTACTCGTATTTACCGCGTATTTGAAATAAAATTTTATGATTAGTTTTTATAAAATTTTATCCATGTGTAACTAGCTAATTAAATACGATTTCAATTTTAAAGATCTTAAAAGACAACGTACTTAGATTTGTCTCAGTAGGGTCCGTACTTTTCATATTTCTGTTGAGAACAGACTATGTAGAAAAGAAACCCAACATTTAGGGAAGTGTTCAAATGCATTTCAACAGCAGGTAAACAACTCTGCTCTTCTACAATGTTTTTCACATCTGATCATAAATACTGCTCCCCATGTAAAGTAATTCCGAAGCCACCGCTTAAAAATAAAATACAAACACTGATGCTTTGTGTAAATACACACTAAGAACAGCAAGCCTCTAGATCCAGCGCTTGACTCTGGATGACGATGAATTTCAATGCCTGTTATTTGTCATGCTGAAGCCTGTCGGGTGATGATTCTTTTTATTGGTGTATCCTTCCAAACATATTTCACCGCACCATGTGCAAGGGAGTTCTTTGGGCGGGCGTGTTGGATCGGGGTGCCCCCTCTCCCCTCCGCTCCTTCCTTTCTAGCCCTGGCGCTCTCGCCGCCTCCTGCCTCCAGCGCCCTCTCGCCCCTTTTCGGCTCACGCCCCCCTCCTCTCCCTCCAGCTGGCGACGACCGGGTGGCGCTGCCTCCCAGACCTCGAGGACCTGCTCAGTCAGCTGGGGCCCCCTGCGGTCGGCTGCCTCCCTCTGCGCTAGGACCTGCCACTCTGCGCGGAATGGCAGCCGCAGCAGCATCCCCGCCAGCGGCGGTGGCGGCTGCAGCCACGGCCACCGCGGACGCTATTGTTCCTTGGTGTTAAACGCGCTTTCCCTCCTCTTCATCTGAAACGAACAATAGCAGGGAAGAGATTTGCTTTCTGTACTCCTTGGGAAGACGGTGTGAGGGCCGAGGAAAATTCGCTGCCAACCCCGTTCCGGATCCGGACCCTGGAGCGGCTGCGGGCGGCATGGGGCTGCCAGCGAGGCGCTCTGCGTCCCGGAGCCCGGGCGCTGCGGGCCCGCGCCGGGGGGTCCTGCAGCTGCTGCCGCTGCTTCTGCTGCTGCTGCGCCCGGGCGCCGGCGGGGCTGCGGCTCAGGGTGAGGCGGAGGCACCCACCCTGTATCTGTGGAAGACCGGTAAGTGGGACAGAGTTCTCCCTTCTCAGCGTCGCGTCCGGGTCCACGTTCCAAAACTGCTGGGGTTCAGGAGGGACCCCTGCGCCTCTGGAGAGCCTGCGTGTCCTGGGATCTTACGGGGAAAAGTATGACTAGGAAGCAAATTAGGTCATGTCCGATGCTATTAGGAAAGAAAAACCTAACAACTAAGAGGCATTAGTGAGTCACCGGAATATTTCTCTCGCAGCTCTGTAGTTAATGAGGACAACCAACACTGCACTTTCATAATGAAGTGCATTTTTAACCTCTGGATTTTCCTTCTGCTAGGAGTTTCTTGAACACATGTCCAGCAAAGAGCGGGCACACATCTTCGAGCCGGTCTTTATTCTGTCTTGAGGCAGTTTGCTCGATGCCATGATATATGTATAGAGTTGAATTTGTTAAGTATAGCTTTGTGTTATGTGGGACACGTGGAAGCAAGCCAAACCAGGGTAGTGCTAACAGTTAAAGGCAAATGGGGCTCCAGCGAGCTCGCGGAGAGGGTGTAAAGACCAGTTCTTAGTGAACTGAGCGATTTTTAAAGTGGACAATTGTAAGGATGTTTAGGTTTAAACTTTTCCTGCCTTGAGAATTCTTCTGCTTTGTTTTCAACCAACTAACAAAAGCAGCAACTAATTGTGCCTCAGGACCTCCAGGCAGAGTGCTGACTAGAGGTCCTGGTGGGACAGTGACAGGCAGGAAAACAATATCAAGTGAGGAATTACTTCCCTTTCTCTAGTGGCTCGCCCCTACTCCACCCCCCACCCAAAGGGCTAGGAGAATTCTTCAGTAGACCTGAAACTTGGCATGTTCATAGGAATGAAGTGAGAAGCCTTACTCCTATTGCTTAGGGGTAGGGATAAATTAAGAGTTTCTTGGCAATGCCTAAACATTAAGAGAAGGCTGCAACAGAAAGGAGGGAGAAGATGTATTTGTCATGGGGTCACAAACAAGTTACAGAGTGGGTCTCTTTCCTGGCTTCAACTGTCTGTAGCCCCATGCTGCAGACAGATTAGTTTACTGTACAATTACACTGATATTCTGAAATTTTAAAGAAGTTGCATCTATCTGGCAACTTAGTGAGCAGCTTGATCAGAAATTTATTACAAGCCAAAGTACCTAATTTATCTCCAAATGTTGCAAGAAAAATCACACACACTTTTAGAAAAGCCATTTGGATGTTAGCATTAGTATTCTTGTTAACACTTGGAGTTTAAATATTAGTTGATTAGTGGATGCAGATGAAATCATATTAATTTGAAGACCTGCTCTAAATAAGCTGAACCCATGATCTTACTTTTCAAAGGCTCGGTCATAACAACAAACAGTAATCAAACTATAATTTACCATTAAATGATATTATTTGAATGCTTGTAAGAGCTTCTTAGGTAAGTGTTGGGCAAAATAGTACTTGGCCTGGCTGAAATTTGTGTTATTAAAGTAAGAAAAGCCAAGCAGTAATTCAGATCGAAGAAGAGTCTAGGCAACATGCACTGTGCAGCATCTGAGGTGCCAATATATGTCAACATAAATGTCATGGTGGGAACACAAGCCAATAAACTGTTTAAAATAGTGGAAAACTCTCAGGAGCAAGGATATGGAGACCTTGGTCCTGGTGCCAGTTCCAGCTCTTGCTAGCTATAGGAATGTTGGCAGTGCACTTAACTTTTGACCCCTGGTTTTCTCAGCTGCATATAAATGTGATGATACCTTCTTCTGACTATTCATAGTGTTATGAAGATGGAATGAGTGAGTTATGAGAAAGTGATCTGTAAATTTCAAAGTTACGTGTATGTGCAAATATAAGCTAGCATGATGAGGATGATAATGACAGCCCTCTGATGGTGGTCCTTGGTTTGGTGGAAAAAAGTGAATTAAGCTGGAGAGGAAAATAATTACCTCTTTATTTTTTTTTCCCCGGGGGGGAAGGAGGCTTTACTATTCGTATAAAGAAATTGAGAGTTGTTATCAGAAGAACAAGGGAATATTTGAAGGAGAGGGATATACTGGAAATGCAAATGTAGATGAAAGAATCGTGTGTATCACTTGATGAAAATAAAGAGTCAGAAGAGAATTGGGAGAGAAAATGAGGTGAGACCATCCAGGATGTCTGTTTCAATGGAATACTCTTGGTCTTGGTGCAGCAGATTATAGGGAGTCACACTATTGGTCAGATCGTTGATTTGTGGGGGATGGAGTAAAAGATATACTGGATAAGGAGCTAGGACAGGAACTCTAACCCTGCGTCTATCACTAACAAGCTACAGAGCATTGGCAAAGTCATTTAATGACTTTGGTTCTTGGTTTCTGAGTTTATAATATTCCTTGATTAGAAAAGATGATATCTAAGGGACTTTTCAGCCTTAACATGTTTGATATATATGCATACATCTGCACATACCTACACCATAAATACACATGTGCATATGTACATAGTTTATTAACCAGTGTATATACATGTAATATATGTATGTAATATATGATATGTGATATATGACATATAGAATATGAAAGTTTAAAGTGTGTATTATATAAAAGTTTTTCTAAGTTAACTCACAACAAAGAGTTATTGAGAACTCACTATGTGAGTTACATGAAGTCAGTGAGGTAGAGGCTGACTAGGACGTTGCCATCCCTTCCTTCAAGAAATTCACAATTGAACAATACTGTAAAGATACAACCATTACAACCTGGTGTACCATACTCATGAACAAAACTCTATGACAACAGGGATGTTGTGTAGCTGTTAAAGGGGGTTGTGGAGAGTTTTAAAGAGGAGTTAATGTTGATTGGAATTCTGAAGGATGAGAGGTGAATTTTTTTTTTTCTGGGAGGTATGGAGGTACATCGCAAGCAGAAGGAAGAGAGAAAATGAAAATGAAAGGCACAACAACATTCTTAGGTTTTGAAAGTACTCCAACTCAGTTCTAGGATCTTTGGTGGGAATGAATGGATCTAATGCTAATTTGATGGGTTGGGAAAGATAGTAAGAAAACCTTCAAACTTTGGTAAAGAGTCTGGAGCTTAACCTCTAAGCAAGTGAAAACTGTTGGAAGCTTTGTGCAGAGGGTTGACATATTCTTTGCCCAGAATAGAGAGAGAGAAGAGACTGGAAGGTCAGTAAGGAGAGGGATTGAGAGGCAAAGGAGAATAGAACTAGTACCATAGAAGTGAAGAGTGAGTAGAGGCAGGCTGGGGGTCACACTGAAGAAGTATTATTCAGCTTTAGACTGTAGGGAACTCTGTGCCATGGAGAGGAGGAACTCATCCCATGAAGATCTCCATCATATCTGCACACAGTTACCTGAAACCAAGAATGTGAAAGAGAAGGTTTCCTGATGTGAGAGAAGAAGAATATCAATTTAATTTAGCTATACTAAACTTGAGGTAGCATTCAGATGAATATATCTAATGGGAAAACATGATTGAATGGGTAGCTTAGGAAAAAGAGGCTGAAAGTATAGGCTTGGAACTCAATAAAGGTATGATACTTCATAGCATGGTAGTTGGGGGGATCATTAAAAGAAGAGAAATACTGAAAAGAAGGACCAGGATACTTCACAGAGAATATTGAGATTTAAAGGGCCACTGTCTGGGAGAGACGAGTGGAAGAGTCAGAGAAAGCATGGTCAGAAAAGGTGCAAGGATAATGGCAATATGTGCTAGATGGAAGATGTTTTTTGAAGGGAATGGTGGCAAAAACTGTAGGACACTGTAGGAATTAAGAAATATTTCAGACATGATCAAGTAAAAGGGGGGAATTGATAAGATACCTAACAGTGTTTTGGGAAAGGATGTTTTAACTGGATTGGTGGAGCTATGAACCTATTTGAGTAATAAACAAGATAATGGAAAAGATATAATACTGATAAAGTCAAATAACCCAGAGGTGTTTAAATCACTACTCTGCTCTTTTTTAATAGTGAAAACCCCAGAATATAAGATATTTAAAGTATTTATTAAAATACAGAAGTTAAATGTTTTAACACTTCTTTGTCACACTTCTTTGAAAGGTTGTTTGTTTTTGTGTGAATAGTTGAAAAACCTATTTCATACACAGGTAAAGCACTTATTGGAAGATAGTTACTGATAAGTGTTTTTCGTTCTTTAATATTATAGAGTATGGAATTTTTTCAATAATTATGACTAATAATACTTACCTGGCAATTCTAAATTAAGAGTATCACTGCATTAAAAAAATTTGATTGACTTAACATGAGTAGGATGGAAAAGAGTGAATTCTTCCAACTTCTATCAACTTCTGTCACAGATAGTTTCAGAAAGGTCTTAATGAAGTAGTCGAATTTATTATTTTAATTGATGTATAGTTGATGTACAATGTTACATTAGTTTCAGGTATATAATATAGTGATTTGACAGATTTATACATTAAGCTATGCTCACCACAAGTATAGCTACCATCTGTACCATACAACGTTATTATGATACTATTGACTATACTTCCTATGCTGTACCTTTTATTCTCGTGATGTATTCATTCCAGAACTAGAAGCCTGTACCTCCCACTCTCCTTGACCATTTTGTCCATACATTTACCCCCTCCCCTCTGGCAACCATCACTTTGTTCTCTGTAATTATGGGTCTGTTTTTGCTTTCTGTTTTTGTTTATTCACTTGTTTTGTTTTTTAGATTTCACATATAAGTGAAATCATAGGACATTTGTCTTTCTCTGTCTGACTTATTTCACTCAGCATGTTACCCTCTAGCTCCATCCATGTTCTGGCATATGGCAAGATCTCATCCTTTTTATGGCTCAGTAATATTCCATTGTGTGTCTGTATGCACACCCACATACACCTTCTTTATGTATACACACTTGAGTTGCTACCATCTTTTGGGTATTGTAAATAATGCTACAATTAACATAAGGGTTCCTTTCTGATTTAGTGTTTTTGTGTTCTTTGGGTAAATACCCAGTAGTGGAATTGCTGGATCATATGGTAGTTCTATTTTTAATTTTTTGAAAAATCTCCATATTGTTTTCCACAATGGGTATACCAATTTACATTGGTGCAGGATGGTTCCTTTTTTTTCTACCTCTCACCAATACTCATTATTTTTTGTCTTTTTGATTCTAGTCATTCTGTCAGGTATGAAGTGGTAGCTCATTGTAGTTTTGATTTGCATTTCCTTGATGCTTAGTGATTTTGAGCATCTTTTCATGTGTCTGTTTGCCTTCTTGATATGGGTTCTTTGGAAAAATGTTTATTCAGGTCCTCTGCCCATTGTAATCAGTTATTTGTGGGTTTTTGGTGTCGAGTTATGTAAGTTCTTTATGTATTTTGGTTATTAACTCCTTATCACATATATCACTTGCAAATATCTTCTCTGATTCAAAGTCTGGGTTTTCATTTTGCTGATGATTTCCTTTACTGTGCAAAAGATTTTAATTTTGGTATAGTCCCAAGTTGAGTTAATTTTTATATCGGTGAAATTACACTGAAATCCAAGAAATAGGTATACACTAGCCCTTGCTCAGAATTCAGGTGATTAGGGTATTTATAGGTGTGTTTTCCCTCAAGGAAATTACTTCTCACATTAAACACTTTTGAACTAAGTTCATCCAATGCAAGGCAATACTTTTAACAGCAATCACTGTGTCCTTTACATGGTTAACTGTATGTAAAATAATCCCTTACTTCTTCAATATAAAATAAAAATAAGTATTATCCTTTTTTTTCATGTATTTGTCCTAATATAAAATATTCTGTATTGCACATGGAAACATATTAATCCTAATCCTACCATTCATTAAACAAGAAAGGAGAGAGGGATGTCATTCCAGGTAGTAGTAACATGAGGTGGCATTATCCTAATAAGTGTCCTTTACCTGAGTTGTGCTTAATTTGGAACGTATTTGCTCATTAAATGGAAGATAGGGATGGAGCAGAGTGGACAGAGTATGGGCATCAGTGTTCATCCAGAGAAACATAGATCACAATGCTGTATTTTATTGATGTTATCAAATTAGTTTATCTCCCTGAATCTTTTTCTTTCGTCTCTAACATGGATAAATAATAGGTATTTTATAGAGGTTTTCTGAGATTTAATTAAATGTGGTAGCATATGTAATGTTCTAATGCAGTGTTTGATATATATGAGAACTTCAGTGAATGGCAGTTTTTATTATTGCTATTATTCTGTTGTGTAATATAATGGCTATTTAATTATAGCGACCTGGAGCAAGTTCAGTAATGTGCATATTAGCTTTCTTGCAATCATTTTTTAAAAAAAAATACAGTAGAAATTACAAATTTTTGTATTTGTAGTGCTAGATATTCCAATAGATTATAAGGGAGGCAGCACTGGAGAATGGAAAGAACACAGACTTTGGAATTAGAAACCATTGTTTAAATCTGCCCCTACCTGACTGGTCAAGTTACTTAAAACTGATTTTGTTTTCTCATCTTAGAATGGTGACAGAAGTTCTGAACTGAGAGGCCATTTGTAAAGTTTTAACGGGTAGCAAATAGAAAGTGTCTAGTATAGTAGATATTCAGAAAATGTTCTCCTCCCATTCTTTATCTTTCCTCCCCTAAAAATGACATAACAAGTAGGAATTTTATAGATTCAACACATTTATCTGTCTTTTCCAACCAAGAGGCTCCATGAAAAATGAGTAAAACAAGTCTAGGAAGAGAAGTTGTTTTATAAGTCTCATCTTTCTTATTAGTTTGACACTTAAATGTAGACAGCATGGACCAAAGACCATAAAAATATTTTGAGCAGCAAGTTCACAGTGAATTATATAAATAAAATTTTTTATACTTCATTTTGTGCTATATTTCAGGGGATTTGTCAAGAATCTGAAATTTTAGGTTCTTGAAATTATCTTGTCACTAATGCCTTCCAAATTAAGTGTTTCACGGAATTGTTTTCATGCAATTTTTAATTTTACATATTAGATGATTATTCAAATACATTTTTATTTTTTTATTTTTTAAAATTTTTTTTTAAAGATTTTATTTATTTATTTGACAGACAGAGATTACAAGTAGGCAGACAGGCAGGCAGAGAGAGGAGGAAGCAGGCTCCCCGCTGAGCAGGGAGCCCAACGCGGGCCTCGATGCCAGGACCCTGGGATCATGACCTGAGCCGAAGGCCGAGGCTTTAACCCACTGAGCCACCCAGCCGCCCTTAAATACATTTTTAAAGACTACTGTTTATATCTTGTTTCCCTACCCTTCTTTCTTAGCTTATATAACACAGTGTTCAAAATTCATTAAGAGCATATTGATTATTTGCATCAAAAATAAAATGCTCAAGTGGTTTTGTGAAGCTTTAATATCTTAACAGACTGTGGTAACTCAGGTCACTCATTATGCAAATTATAGGTAGCAGCCTGGTTTGCAAAATAATAGAAGCCCCAATCAGGGCTGAAATTGAGTGCTACCAAGTGGGAAGAGTAGAGCAAAAGCCTCTGTCTGGTGAATATATAGAACAGGCTCTCTCAGAATTTCAAGAGAGCCTTGGAATTCATATAAAATCACATTAAAATGGTCCTTAATGAAAGAAACACTGGGGAAGTGGCATCTGGAAAATACATCACAAGAACATCATAGAGTGTGAGTTAGAGGTGCCAGTGAGTCATAAGGTAGAGATTTTTTCTATTTTTTTTCATCAGCACTTTATACTTGACACTTTAGAATGCATTAAAATAATGAAAACGAAATTTGCATTTAATCCTAGGGTACACAGGCAATAAGAAAAACAATATTTAGGGGAAGTGATAGAACAATTAAAAATATGTTGGGAAAGAATAGAGGAAACATTGAAGAACTGAAAACAGTGATACTAAAAAGTAATCCATCTACTGCTTCTGATATATAACTGGACCTAACCAAAAGGATGTCCTTTCAACTTTCAGAAGCACTCTTGAGCTAATTGATATTTTGCATAGTCTGCCAGGTGAAATCATAATCTCTAGGGTATCATTTTTGCTGTACCAAAGTTATGCTAGGAGGAAATAAAATGAGATATGGGGAAAAGATACAAATGTGCTTCTTTATATGGACAATATTTTCAAATGACCATGTATAGGGGTAGTGTCGAAGGGGGGGAACTTTATGTTAGAGATCTCGGAGAGAGAGTCCATATAGAACTTACTGAGTAATGTCTCTAAATTCAGAAGAAGCTATGCATGCCTATAAAGACGTGGGGAGGTTGTAAGCGTAATAAGAGAGAGCAGCACAACAAAGGAAGAAAGGTGAAAACAGGCAAATCACCTTTTAGAAATTATTTTTTAATCGGTTTGATTTTTTGAACAGTTGTAGGTTTACATAAAATTAAGCAGAAAGTGTAGAGTTGCCATATACCTCACATTCTTCCCCCCATTTCTATTACTGACATCTTGCATCAATTGGTATGTGTATACCACTGTTGAGCCAATATTGATACATTGTTATTACTTAAAATCCATAGTTTATATTAGGGTTCAACTACTCTCATACATTCTATGGTTTTGGACAAATACATAAAGACATATATATCCATTAATATGTGTATTTGTCATTATAGTATTATACAGAATAGTTTCATGCCCTGAAAATCCTCTGTGCCTCACCTGTTCATCCTTCAACCCATCCCTCAATCCTCCCAAGCCTCTGGTAACCACTCATCTTTTTACCTTGTTATGTATCCATACTTGTTCTTTTTTTGGAATGTCACATAGTTGGAACCATATGGTATGTAGCCTTTTCTTTTACTTAGTAATTATACATTTAAGTTTCTTCTGGCTTTTCGTGGCTTGTTATCTCATTTCTTTTTATCAGTGAATAATATACTGTTTTATGGCTGTAACAAAGTTCATTTATCCATTTACATATTGAAGGACATCTTGGTTGCTTCCAAGATGTAAACATCTGTGTGCCGGTTTTTGTGTGGATATGTTTTTATCTCCGTTGTGCAAATACCAAGAGGCTCAGTTGCTGGATCATATGGTAAAGAGAATGTTTAATTTTGTGAGGAACTGCCAAACTGTCTTTCAAAGTGGCTGTGCCATTTGCATTTCCACCACCAATGAATGGAAGTGGTTGTTGCTCTATGTCTCTGCTGGTGTTGTTGGTATTTTGAATTTTAGCCATTTTAATGCATGTAGTTGTAGCTCGTTGTTTGCATTTTCTTTTCTCTAATGACCTATGATGTTGAGGATCATCTTTTCATCTGCTTGTCATCTGTATGTGTCTTCTCCAGTAGGGGATCTGCAGTCTTTCCACCACATGAGTAGCAGCAAAAGCAGGCAGAACCGTCAGGTGACAGTTCAAAGTCTCAGTCTAAACTGTGCTGCACATGTTCCACTTCTTGTTGCCCTGATCATAGGACTCCTACTAAAAACAAGTATTTTACAAAGAGAAAGTACACATGGAAATTAAGTAGAAAATAAGCAATACATGGAGATGGGCCTATGTTTTGTCTTTTGTTCCACCTGCAGGGCAACACCTTGGGAGAGAGTTTGGAAGTGAGAAACAGAATCTTGAAGAGGAAGGAAACAGTGTGATATATTAAAGGTTACATGGAGCTGGCAAGCTTGTGAGATTTTCAAGTGCACTGTACACATGTGGGGTCTCTAGCTGACTCGAGTCTGGTGAACCATGTAGTTACATATCTGCTTGTCCTTGCTCTTCCCTGGAGGCTAGCAAAAAGTCGATGTGCAGTATCCTCCCAAACTTCTGGGAATGGTGGAAGTCTTCTGTTCTGAACTCCTGGTCAGTTGACCTGGGAACCGGGTTGTCAAGGCAGCCTCCTGCTTAGCTTGGTCCCCCAAACCATTCCACCAACAGAGTGTTGGGCACCCCCACTATGGGGGGAAAAGCAGAGTGGCTCTGAAGTGGATAGTGTCTGTGCATAAATATAGTATACTGCCCAGGTCGTTAACCTAGCACTCTATAGAGGGCTTGATGGAAAATTAATTTCCCAAGCAAATGTATCGAGCGTAGGCATTGATTGTGTAGTGGGACTCATTTAACTCGTGGTATATGGTGAAAGCAGGACTTTCTGATTGTGCCACACTGTCTGGATAAAAAGTTAATCTCTTGGGTTGTGATAGCAGTAGCAGTAACAGCACATAACTGAGTACTATAGATGGAAGTGTTTGCAAGTGTGTTCTGTTATGTGCCTGCTAAAGAGTGACATTAGAACACATATATTGCCTATTTGGGTTGCACTGTTTAAAAATTATTATTCTTTTCTCTTTCAAATTTGGGTTGCACTATTTAAAGATTATTTTTGTTTTCTCTCAAAACCAGAGAGCGCAACTATACACGTCAGAGGGGTCCATCCACTCTATTCAGTTACTTCCTCATGACAGTGAACGAGGTTAGTTGAAAAGAATTGAAGCCATAGCTTGAAATGAAAGAAGTACTGGTTGATAAGTAGTAAAATATATATTTATATGCATTTGTGTGTGTAATAAATAAAATGAAATGGTCCAAAATCAACTTGGGAGCCACATAAGAATCTTGACCTCATTTTGTAATTTATTGAGAATGTGAACTCTAATCTCTGTGTCTTTCGTCCCTCAGCCATGGCATAGGTATGATATTAGTATCTCCCTGTTCACGTGATTTTCCAAGGATCTGGAGACAAAACTGCAGAGCACTTCGATGGTGTCTGGCTCATGTCGGTACTCAGTAAATGTCGTCTTCTACTGTAGGTGTGAATCACAAAGGCCTTCTTGCAGAGATAGTTTGTCTCTGGGTCTGAGTCTTTTTTTCTCTTCATTTTCATTCTTCCTTCTTGGATCTGCACATGCATGTCAAGCTTCTCTGTATCCGGCACTGTTCTCCTTGGCCCTGCTGTCAGGACCAGTTCGTAGTCACCAAGCCCTCAGCTTTGCTGTTTGCAGAATTGTTCAAAGTATAGTTTTAAAATACAGAGACGTTTGCCTCCGTGTTTTATTTTTACTTGTGATTGTGCATATTTTTGCTGTGCAGGAAGTGCTGGAGGTGTGACTCTTTAAGTGGGTCTGTGCATTCCAAAATTCCTTTGTGTGGAAACACCTGAAATTATTCTCGGCAAGACTTTCTTGTTCTGTGATGCTGTGAGTGAGAGGGTGTAGGAAGTGTACAGTGAGTGCTGAGGTATCCTCTCTCATAGTCCTCTTTCCTAAACTACATACCCTGGCGCGCGCGCGTGTGTGTGTGAAGTGTATACACTCTGCATGTGTATATGCATATATGTAAATATCTTACCTATACACCTCCAGATTTCAATATCCTCTGTAATAAACTAAAATGTTTCTCAGCTTGAAGTGCTTTTGAACTGTTCTGTGCCCGTTACAACCTGTTATCTGTACATTCTCTAAAGTTTATGTATAATTTGTGAGCTTCTGACAGAATTGCAATAATAATTCAAAGCATCATTCTGAGCATACTCATGCACACACACATGCATTCATGTCCAGATGCACAAATTCCTGTAGCATAGCATGTGCAAATAGCACAGTCATTCATGGCTAAATGACTACACGGGACTTCATAATTTATCAGGCATTATGGACATTATTCTAATACTACCTCAAATGTTATGGTGATGCCAGAGTGATGACTTTTAAAAATGTGCACAATTGGGAATACCTTTCACTGAAATATTAATTATACACAAAGTTATGTTAACATTTTATTTTAGAAAATTTCATTTCAAACTTTTTGCACGTCAAGATCTCGCTCATGTAAAATATCTTTTAATCTATAAGTCCTTGTATTTACCTTCCAGTAACTTACAACTTTTAGTTTAAGATCCTTTTATGTCTAACCGTCTTCCTGTGTTTGCCACTTTGGGGCCTAAACAGTATCTTAAAACTGCAGTGCCTGTACAAATTTCCAAGAAGTACTTTTCTTCTAAAAAGCATCTGCCTGCCAGCATATCTGTGAACATCATTTATATAAAATATTCATTGTATATTGTTTATATCTATTATGCTGTCATTAAGGCAGTGTTGGTAACAGACCCAGGTGGTATAATATGTATTAATTATTGGTTGTTTTTTTTTTAAAGATTTTATTTTTTACAACAAGAGAGGAAACACAAGCAGGGGGAGTGGGAGGGGGAGAAGCAGGCTTCCCGCCGAGCAGGGAGCCTGATGCAGGGCTTGATCCCAGAAGCCTGGGATCATGACCTGAGCCGAAGGCAGACGCTTAACAACTGAGCCACCCAGGCGCCCATAATAATTGTTTTTTTATATACATGGGTTCTGTGTGTTAAATGTGATTTCAACTTAGAATGGATTTTTTTGGGTGTAACCTCATCATAAAGGGAGGAAGATCTTTATATATGTGTGTTTGTGCGTAGATTATGCATACTTATATAAACCATATATTTTGTATTACAGTATCTGTGTGTATTATATATAATGTATATTTTTTTCCTATGGGAAATGTAGTTCACTCAGAGCCACTACATTTTACAACTTCAGGGAATCCAGTCACAGAGTTAGGTTACTTTTTTCTTCATGTTTGTGATGATCAATTAGCTTACGTAAAACTCCCAAGTACTTAGTGTCTTTTTTTTTTTCTGCAAATTCTTTTTTTTTCTCTTTCTTTCTTTTATTCTTAGTGCCTCTTTTGACACCAAACTCGGTGTGGGGAGGCAAATGTGAATATCAAATGTACCCCCCCACACTCCTGAAGTTCTCTGTCACGTGTAAATAAGTAATTCTTGCCTAGGTAGTAACATATGGCAAAAATAGGAACATAAATATATGTGGAGCAGTGAAAGGGATTATTGTTTTGTGAAGGAGACAGGAAAGGGAAGATTTCATAAAACACAAGTTTGACAAACAGCTCACAAAATGGACAAAGGCTATAGCGAGATGGAATTCTAGACTGAGTGAAACTGGTATGAAGAAATTAAATGGAATGTGTGTTCAGGGACAGTAAGAAGTTCTGAGGCATAGAAAACTGGGGATGAAATGGGGTAGGAAGAAGGGTGAGTGTATGTATGGAGAGCCCGGAGGAGAACAGCACTGACTGGGACATAGTAAGGAGTCTGGCTTTTGTCTGACGTATGGAATCTAGGAGCCCAAGTCTGTTCAGTTGGATAAAATACAGTAACATATTTGCAAATATTAAGTCATATGTGAATTGATAAATTTTAGAAAATTGTTAGTTTTGTAAATGAACTATTATTATTCTCCTTGAAAATTTTCTATTGGAAAGCTGTCTTTAGGTAATGATAATTAAACAGTTATTTCAAAGGTCGAGTATCCTTTCAGGTGTATATATATACAAGTGATTTGATATTTTTTTTCTCTACAGTTTTGATTAGACCAATGTGAAAAGAAGTAAACCTTACATCTGTGTAGTGTTTCTCTGGTAGAGTGAGTGACAGAGAACATACATGAGGGAAGTGGACCAGGGATGGTATAGAGGCTGGTTGTGCTCACTCTTCTTTGTGTAGGCTTGGCTAACCGAAGAAGCAGCAACACTCCTTTATCCTACTCAGGGTCTGTCATTTGCCATCATTTAGAGATGGGGTTCACTTTTTAAAAAATACCTTAAGAGGCAATGCTGTTGACCACATACCGTATCTAGTGAGTCACAGATTATTGGACCCTAGTTTACAACCTTTGCCTTTGGCCACCATATGAGGTCTTCAAAAATCTGAGGCTTAAATAGAGGGGTGGAAAATACTAAAAAGATACTTTTTCATGTTTTAGAGAATGACTGCATGAGAAAATATAGAATGCTAAAATGAAATGGAAGTGTCTGAATAGTCCTGTTTCCAGCCAACATTGACATTTCTCTCCACTTCCTACATGCTGTGCTTCGTTAGTTCTCGTTAGTTAATGGGCCCTGTGGAATGAGAGAAGCTAGCCCTGTGGAATGAGAGAAGTGGAATGAGGAGAAAGGCATCTGCTGCCCTGGGCTGGTGCATGTAATCACAGAAATTCAGCAAAGATCATAGGGTTCAATCGCTCTATAAAACAGCTTCTTCTGATAGTTTGTAGTGGTGACTACACACATCTCTAATGGGAGAGTCATCAAAATGGATCTGGATTTATGGAATCAATCCATAAAGAAAGCTTTGACTGCTGCTAAGATACATTTCACTCCCTCTCTCACTGCAAGATTTAATGTAACTTCTTCAGTTCCCTTGGCTTGTTTTATAAGAGAATGGGCTTTGAATTGCCTCAGCTGAGAAAATTCCACAAGAAGAGAATAAATATTATAAAACGGTCAAGGTGGTCTTTCCAACTTGGTTGATCAAGCACTGCGGCACCATGAATATCATGATGTCTCGAATCATGATGGAAGTTCTCAAAGATATCAAGAACATTCTTCACTAAGTAATTTTCTATCCTGATAGAATCATCCAGAAGCTAAATTAATTTAATGAAAAATGTGGAAATTAGAGGAGTGATTTTTGCACTCTATCACTGTAAGTAAGATGAATCTTTGTTGGCCATATGCTGAATATTGGAATTGCTATCACAGAGCCATTTGTTTAGCAACTTGATTGGGTCTAAGACTTGTGTATCAATCATCACAATCAATTTAGAACATTTTTATTTCCCTGAGAATAATCTAAACTCCATAGTCTCTCATGTTTGAATTCTCTGATTCTTCCCTATCAGGCCCAGTCCTAGGCAGATACTAATCTACTCACTGTATCTATAGATTTGGCTATTCTGGACATTCCTTACAAATAGAATTAAACCTTGTTTGGTTTTTTGTTACTGATTCATTTTACTTAGCATGTTTTCAGGGTTCATCTATGTGGTATTGTGTATCAATATTTCATTTCCTTTTACAGCTGAATAATATTCCACTGTGTAGATATGCCACATTTTATTCATCGCTTGATGGATATTTGAGCTGTTTCCTCTTTTTTGGCTATAATGTGTAATGCTTCTGTGAATACTCATGTACATGTTTCTGTGTAGACATGTATTTTCATTTCCCTTAAATATATACTTAGGAATGGAATTGCTAGATCTTATCGTAGCTTTGTATTTTATGATTTGAGGAACTACAAGACTGAACCATATTTTTTTTAAGTTCAGCACAGCACAATATACATTGTTTTCCAGTAACTTCAATTAAGATGTAATTATCATTCAAGAAAACCCATCGAAGTTCCATAAAGATATCATTGTGTTAGGTGAGTAGTTAGAAAATAGAGGAAAGTAATTTCGGGGACCCAGTTTATAAGAATAAACGCACATTCAGGAGGAAAATACACTGACGTAGTCATGAGCACACTTTATAGGATATCTACAAGGAGCTGTTTTTGTTTTTTTTAAAGGTTTATTTATTTATTTATTAGAGAGAGGGAGAGCGTGCGTGCACACCACCAGGGGGAGGGAGAGAGGAAAAGAGAGAAGCAGACTTCCTGCTGAGCACAGATCCTGATGTAGAACTCTACCTCACAACCCTGATCATGACCTGAGCTGAAATCAAGAGTCACATGTTTAACTGAGTGAGCCACCCAGGCACTCTCCTTTGGGTTTTTAGTCTGACCATACAGTGAAGTCTTTAGTAAAGGGAATATAAGTAGTAAGGATGAAGAAGCTGTGATGACTTGAAGAGAGGCTGATTTAATCATATGTATTTAACATGAACAGAGAAATTGAAGTGATACTAATGAAAAATTTAGATTTTAATGCATTCAGCAGTTGCCCATTTGGTCTTTACAGCTTAGTGGATGTAATAACAATACCTGCTAGTGTTCTCATGGTACTCTACAATTCTCCAAGCACTCAGATCACATGTTCTTTTACTAAATTCTCACAATTTATTCATAAATACAGGATAAGTAGTAATGCACTTTTTAAAAAAAAAAGTTTTTATTTATTTGACACAGAGAGATCAGATCACAAGTAGGCTGAGAGGCAGGCAGAGAGAGAGAGGAGGAAGCAGGCTCCCTGCTGAGCAGAGAGCCCGATGTGGGCCTCGATCCTTGATCCCAGGACCCTGAGATCATGACCTGAGCCGAAGGCAGAGGCTTTAACCCACTGAGCCACCCAGGCGCCCAGTAGTAATGCACTTCTTATTTAATGAAAGAGTAAACTCAGGCTCTTGAAGCTAAGGGATTTGACCTAAACCACACTTACTGTAAGACGAGCAGTGAGGACAAACATCTTAGTATCCTAGATATACTAGTATTTTAATTGAAGAGGGAAAGATAGGGAAAGTTCAAAGAAATTAATCATTGGTTGTAGAGAGTAAGGTTCAGATTTTTCAATTAGCATTATATGGTATAGATAATAGGTAATAGAAATTTCATTTTAATACTTCCCGACAAACATAGGTAGATAAGTAATTACAGGTTTGTGTTTTGATAAATATTTTGACTTTGGTATCTTGACTGAGCATTTGATAATGTTTTTGAGATTTTAACATTGATTTTCATAGCTTTCTTCAATTTTGTGACGTAGAATAACTTTTTATATAAACAATTTATTGGCCTATAATCAAATAGAAATATATTTTCATATTCCATGATGCAATGAATCTTAACATCGAAAAGTATAAAGAGCTGCTTCAAGCCATAACTCAGTATTTCCGTTTCAGTATATTGATGTTCTCCTTTTTCATCCCTTTAAAAAAATGTGTTATATAGTTTTAACCTGTGGATTTTCTTGGCACTGTAACACGGGAGTTTATACTGAACACCGTATAACAAAACATCCTAAGTCTTTCTTTACTTTTCCCAAAATAACCCACAGAGCTTCTTTCTCTTTCTTTCCTGCTCACGTGCTTTCTCTGTCTTGCGTACACATTTGCACGTCTCATTTATTTCTCCTATGTAGCCTCAAATTTTTTTTCACTCTCAAAGTTCTCTTTACTAAGCTCTTTCCCTTCTCTCCCACCTTTCAGGTCTGACTATCTGTGCCATGTTTTGGTACGATGTTGCAGTTTACCTTTAATTTCAGGGGATCATTTTTCAAGTTTATAAACTGACAAAATTTCTTCAATAGGAATATTATCAACGTAGAAGTGCTGACTTTTGCAGTGTCCTGTGCAGAGAGACTTGAATTCCAGCTGTAGTTTTCCCTGAAAGAGACAAAGTAGACACCTGCTGGCATCATTATATTTGTGTACAGGCAACGAAACTATGATATATTCAGTGTGGACTGCTGTATGGGATACAGCTGTGAAATGAGCTAAAATTTATTATTGAAAGTAAAAGAACTAGTGTAAATTTATTCTAATGAGATTCTTTGCAAACATTACAGTAAATAGGTTTTGGAAACATTTTCATTCTGTCTCTTGTCCTTTAAAAATGACTTTTCTGAAGATACTATATATCTTAGGGCATGTGGTGAAAGAGATGAAAATTAAGACTGTCAGTATTCAGAGATTTATGTGGATAGGTTTTTCCTACCACGGATGTGATAAGATTTTTAATTTGAGCTCAGATCTCTGTTCATTTCTTCCTAAATATTGGACCTATATTGAAAATCCCTCTTGACACGTTACTCTTAAAGTTACAAAGGGGATGACAAGTTACTCCTAAATGCATCATGAAAGCATTGTAGAAGCATTTACATTGTAAGTATGAAATACACTACCAGATAGCAATTTTACCCCTAAGGAAAAATTGGAGTATTTTTTCCATTTTGAAGGTTTTTCTATAACTTTTATACAGTGCATGTCCTTATTTTAAATTGTCATGTGCGTGTGTGTGCACACGCGCACATTTGATAATTGTCCTGATTAATGTGCACAGGAAATTTGGCATCTTAATCAAAGTCTGCTTAATGGACAGAAGAGACATTACACAAAGTTTTAAAATATTATAAACCAATAAAATGCACTTAATACTAACATCATACTGCACATAATTTAATCTGTAGTTTATCATGATGCGTAAATGTCTTCAAAACTTTGAAGTGCACCAGAGTCTTGATTATGATCAAAAATGTATTGCTGTAATAGAGCTATGAGGAAGTGCTGCAAGAAATTTTTATTTGGTAGGACACTGAATTAAACCATATTTGTTGAGTCTTTTAGTCTTTTTCATTTAATTTTGTACTTTTAAGGCATATTTAAAAGTATTTTTCTGAATGACTTTCTACATTCAAAAATTTAGAGACCCATATTTCCTACTCACATTCACGCTTTAAAGAGTTGAAATTAAGCCATTGTAGGGGTATGCTGATATCTTCAGTGATTTTGCCTTCATGTACATGTATTTGGTATTTATCTCATTTTTATGTCATATTAATGGATCTAGAATGGAAAGATAAATATGAGGTGGAGATAAAGTACGATCTCATCTTTCAAGTAAAGCTTTTCTCCTCCCATCTTTTCCATTCAATTTTTTTTTTTTAGATTTATTTTAGAGAGAGTGCAAACAGGGCGAGGGGCAGAAGCAGAGAGAATCCTAAGGAGACTCCACACTGAGCGGGAAGCCCCATGCAGAGCTCAGTCTCACAACCCATGTAAATATGACCTTGAGCTGAAACCAGGAGTTGGATGTTTAACTGAGCCACCTAGACACCCCTCCTCATTCCCATTTTAAAAGACATCTTAGTGACATCAGCATAAGTTGTGGCGCCCTGCCCTCTGAGCCTCTTTATTTACTGCACTAGTAGTTTACTGAACTCTGCCCTAGATCCTCTTCCGCTATGAGGAAACAGACACATATGACTGGGTCGTTCAGTCACTCACAAGCTCATATCTTTGAAAGAGGTGCACACATGTAACTTAAGTCTGTGTGATTGGGGATACTAAGCACATGTGTTTGAAGTGCTCTAATGACACTGAAGATGAAGGGATCCATTCATCTGGGCTGGGGAAGGGTGGGGACCAGGAAAGTCCTGCCAGAGGTGTGGAGAGTTGAGCTAGTTTGGAAAGCGTGAGTAAAACCCTAAGAGATGAGAGATGATGGGATGCACGTGGTTAAGCCACAGAACTGTGAATTAACAACCTAACTGGCTTTTATAATCTAAACGCCCTCTCCATACCTATGAAGGTTACAACTCCCTATTGGTATTCTCCTCAACTTCAGTGATTGCTGTCAGTTTTAACTCTTGTTCTCTGTCAGGTGAACTGTAACAGAAAGTGACCTGCTACGACCAACCCTTAGGTGTTATACATCTTTTCTTGGAAAACAGAAAGTATACCGTATTAATCCTTTTAATAAAATTAATGCTGTGAATAATTCAAATCGCATTTAAAATGGTTTATTCAAAATAAATTTGTGTTTGGATGGGGCTAAAAATTGCAATATTTAATGTTATTCCAGTCTGGTTTACAGTATTATAAATCTTCAAATGTTAAACGTGGTAAAATCGATAACTTGCTTTAGACTTTTACTTTCTTTTATTATTTCTTTCCATATCTACATATGTAAGAAAGCAGACTTTTGATAAAAAAAAATACAGCAAATAATTATGGTCCTTTTGATACCCCAAATAAGTAGTATGTGGGAATAGCTTTCCCTCAGACACTTATTTGAGGCTGTTATCTTGACCCGTAGCTGAAGGTTTGAAGGCCAACCTGAAATATTTATGCAGATAAATTCCTGCTTTGCTCTTTTGCCAGCTCACCCCCTCACAGGTCTTAAACCAGGCTTGTGTCATGTGATAAGTGTGGCATCTACCCATGTGGCCACAGCCAACTACCATGTGCAATTCAGAAGGCCTGAGGGTGTAGCACAGAGATCTCACAAATACAGCTTAGAAAAAATGTAAAAGGGGGCGTCTGTGTGGCTTAGTTGCTTAAGCTTCCGACTTTTGATTTTGGCTCAGGTCATGATCTTGGGGGTCATGAGATCGAGCCCTATGATGGGTTCTGCGCTGGGCGGGGAACCTGCTTAAGATTCTGTCTTGCCCTCTTTATCTGCCTCTCCTCCCACCCCGTCCCTTAAAAAAAGGTGAAAGATACATCTAGGAAGCATTGCTTTTATTAGAGTGAAAAGGCATTTAGTAGTGGTCACTTGGGTTCATATCATGTCAGCATAAAACCTTGAAGAAGAAGTGTTTTCATGTGTGTTTGAGGGAGAGGAAAAGGGGAGAGAGAGAGCAGGCAAGTGAGCAAGAGCGCTTGCTTGAGCTTACACCTGAGAAAGTGTGAATGAGAATAAGACCAAGATAGACAGGTTGAGAGGGAGAAGGTGGGGGGAAGGGGGAGGAAGAGAAGAGAGAGAGGGAAGGAGGGAGACTAATTGATTTCATTCTTTAAAAATAATAGTGCATTGAGTATTAGTGCTGGTGAAGAATTATGGCAGAGGTCTTAGATTAACAGTTGAAAGGAGACATAAAGATCGAAGGCTATTGGAATGGAAAAGTAGAAAACTTAAGATGCAAATAGACAGCTGAGAGAAGGGTCCTTGGGGGTGGCACCTGTGTTCTCCTAGCCGCATCCTGGGCACGTCTTCTCTACCAGGTCTCCAATCACCACCTAGTCCCTAGATGTCTTGCTTGCTTGCTTACCTTCATGTTCTGAATAATGTTCTGTTTGTCCAGAATCACCAGTAGTGAGTGGATCATCTAAGAACTGTTTGGCAAATCCCTTCTGTAGCAGCACTTCACATCTCACTCAGTTGTGCAGCTCTAGTTTTCATATAAGAAGCCCCACTGTGCACTCTAATTTATTTAAAAATGATTATAAAAATAAATAATGATTATATACTGATAACCATTTGTAAACTCTGTGGACTAAAATTTATAAGTCCTAATGTATTTCTTTTTGGCCCTTTCCTTGGAAAGATGAACTGGATAGTCCATGTTCCAAAAGCTCTATATTTTGCATATTGAGTGTTTTAATTCCTGTTGACTTTAATAAAAAGTAAAATTTAGGTTTAATGTACTCTTTGAAATTAATGTAAGGGGTTATTTCTATTTAGATATTTTCCTGAAATTAAAACAAAATGTATTTGTGGAATTTACTGCATGAATTGAAGTTTGAACATAATTAAAAATAAATGTCTTAAAGATGTGGAGTGCTGCCACAGTTCTCGACGTATAGAGTGCTGGTCAGCACTGTAAGGAAGACATGCATGAGTGTTCAGGTGGTCATAGAATGTTATTAGATCCTTTTTTTTTTTGCTTAAAAAAATTAAATGTGCTCTAGTTATCCCAAAGGAAACCTGAAATGACCAGTGTTGTGGATCATGAAAGTGTGACATTTAGAACTGCTTTTGATTTTTAAATGAAGGTCAACTGAATAGTTGGCCATTTTACCCTTGCAACCGTGTGAAATCATCCCGTAAGCAAATATAATTCATATTATGCTTTCACAAAATAAATTATTAATTGTAGTCTAAACAAGTAAAATTTTCAGACCTGTATATTTTGCAAGTGGACCATATTTTAAAAGTAGCAATATATAAATGATGGCAAATGTAAGCAGATAACTATTTCTGAATGAAATTATTGTGGCTTTTTATATTTTGAATTGTTTAAAATTGAGTATGACTTTAAATTTGTCTTAAGCTTGAAATTATTGTGATTTCTTTTGCACTATAAATTATTAGTTCTCATTGAATACTACATCAGAAACTAATGATGTACTATATGTTGGCTAACTGAACATAGTAAAAATAAAAAAGTAAAAATACATAAATAAATTACTACTCACATTTTCAAACCGCATACTCAAATGTGAATTGGTAAAAGTTATCAACAAATCTTTTCATCTGTGCATGAAAATTCAGTCACAATATTTAAAGTATTAAAGGTGGTACAATCTTGGTTTCTCTTTGAAAGAGAGAGATTAGCTTTAATCATTAAGAATTAGAGATCATGTGATATCATAAAAGTATAATTTATCAGTTTATAAGCATTTTGGTCAATTTAATTGGTGAATTTTTGTAAAAGATGTAATTTTTTGAGAGAGAGAGAGTCGGGGGAGAGGTATGGGAAGAGGGAGAGAATCTCAAGTAGACTCTGCACTAAGCGCAGAGCCCCATGTGGGGCTTGATCTTACTACCCTGAGTTCATGACCCAAACAGAAACCAAGAGTCAGATGCTTAACTAACTGAGCCACGCAGGCTTAAAACCCAGGTGCCCCTGGGTATACTGAAACACTGTATGTAGCACTTTGTGTAGCATGTTTAACAACTCTCCAGAAGCATTTTAAGTAACCTATATTTCAGTCATGTTGGGTTTATAGTTCACACTTAGTTCCAGATTTGTTTGTTCACTTTTGCATCCATGAATGTGAGGAAGTTTGTTCTTCATGTGGTTGTTTACAGAAAACTACTAATTTTGAAATATCCTAAATCTAGCTGAACATTTTTTCTGAAAAATAGGAAAGATATCTTTTTCTTAATAGTGTTTAAACCCAAGAACCCATAAAAAGAGAACTCTGTTAATAGAATACTGTGCCTAAAGATCTTGCTTTAAAGGAAAGAATACTCAAACATATATTTTTACAACTTAATTTGACTAAACTAATGAGTGGTGATAAAATGAGTGATAATATCAAATAGTATATAATAATAGAACATTCTTAAATGGCAAAGAGATTTGTAAAAAGTCATTATATATTCATTTAGATTTCTGAAATAGAAAAATGTAAACTAAAATAATTTTAGTAATATTCAGTATCTTTAATTGCCTCCTGGACAAGATAATTATCCCCCAATTACTGTGCATACAATATCTCTAAACTGAATCTGTCATCTTGGCATTATTGATATTTAAGAGGCCATATTCCACTTCATTCCTTTCTCCCAGTGTTATGGACCTAGTTCCTTCCTGATATCTAATTTCCTTTCCATCAATTCTGGAGAGGCTTCTTAGCATCTTTTACACTTCGAAATACATTTAAGCCAAAATGGAGAAAGGAATCATAGACTTTGAAACCAAGCTGATTAGAATTTCCACTTTTAGGTCTCTTACTTGCTATAGTTCAGGTGACTCTGCTTAAGTAATTAATCTTTTTAAGGTTCACTTTTCTCAGCTAAAAAAACATTGATCAAAATACCTACTGTAAAGTGTTGTAATGATTTAAGATACAGTTCCCATCCAACAGTGTCACCAAAATGAATAGGCATTTATAGTAGACCCAAGATCAGTTTGCCTCTTCTGAAAGGTACCCCCCATCCCTAGTCTCTTGATTTCTACTTTTCCTCAGATTTCTCAGGAAAAAACTTACTACAACTTCTCTGTAGATTATCTTTATTATATATTCTTTTAGCTCCGTCTGATTCTCCCTTTCTAGGTTTATAATAGTTATTTAATATCTGAGCAATGATTTAATTAATGTATGTGTTCTTCACAATACTAAGGTTTCTAAAGGGAGAGAGATGTCACGTCTCTATCTTCTCATTGCTTTTTGGTAGTATAGCACAGAGCTTGGCACATTTTAGGAGGCAGATAGTCAAATATATGGAGGAATGAATGAATGAATGAATGAATGAATGAATACTCCTGGAAATACTTAATAAACATAATCATAGAGGGATTGACTAACTTACCTTAGGATACATAGATTGGGAAAAGCAGAACTGGAAAAAATAAACTTCCACTCCAGTCTTACCCCTGCCTCTTTCCATCTAGTCTTCTCTTTTATATTCTATTCACTACTCAGTCCAAATAAACTGTCCCACTGTTAGCACATGCGTAGGACCCAGAGAACTCTTTTACTCTGTCCCTACTTGGCTTCTCCCACAGTGTAGTGATCACACAGTCAAGATACCAGGTTCACTGGTCTCAAGACCTCCAACACACAGGTGGTGTTTGTCAAACTTTTGTCTGCATCAGAGGCACATGAGAAAATGTTCAAAATACACATCCGCTTTCCCTACTCCAAGATTTTAATTCAACAATACAGTAGTAAGGTCAAAGTATGTCCATTTATTTGAAATCCCCAAGTGATGATAATGCAGATGCCATGTCCGGACCAGTATTGGGGAAGGTTAAGCCCAAGAGATTCTGATTTGGGGAAGGAAAAGGGTTCTGAAGGGATAGAGCAAGGAACTGCTACAGTTGAGAAGATTGCTCTACTCAAAAATAGGATGTTTCAGACTTAGGAAAATGAACTGTTGTGTTGAAGACTAAAAAGTTTCACAAAGAGCATAGACATTTCTTTGTGGTTAGAGATAACTACATCATGCCCGGTAGACAGAAAAGGCAATATTTAAATGACTTTAAAAATCATACTGAAATACTGTCTGTGACATGAGAAATCTTTATTTTGTAAAAATAACACTAGAATCATTTATGTGAACTGATTTAAATGTATTCCTGTTAGCTATGCAGTATAAGAGTATGCATGTATATTCTTAAATATATGTCATTATAATTTTGTAAGTTCTGCCTAATTAGAATAATATACTGTGTGCATAATATCACAGACTTTTCAAATGCTTGCTCTTGAGCAAAGTAGAACAGCATGATTATAACTTACAGATTTTTGTGGTTATTTTTGTCACTGCCTTTGTTGTCATTTGATTTTTTTTTTCTGGTACAAAAGGAAAATCTTATAGCTACTCACTTGTCCTAATCTAAACAGAATTTATACCTTCCTTCCCTCCCCCCACCCCCCAGTTCTTTAGGAAAATCTTTTTACATATTTGAAGTTGTATGTGTTAACTTTTATATGAATAGACATGACTATTTAAAATTATAATTCACTCAGTAATGTAGGCTGCATTAATTTGGAATCTGTGATACTTTGAGGGGTGATGAAAGTTCTGAACTCAAATGCAGCTGGTTTAAAATCCTCTTTGGCAGTTTCTAGCATTGTTACCAGACAGTTTTCTTAACCTCATTATGCCTCAGTTCACTCATCTGTACCTCATAGATTTTCTGTCAGCATTAGGTGAAATAATGTATGTGAAAGACTTGTTCTGGTTCTTAAAAAGAGTGGATCTCAATAAAAAAGAAAGGGTGGCAGGTGATGTCTCAGTATACAGTCACTTCAAGCAACATAATTTCTTTCTTCTTTTTTGAGTTTATTTAAATTCCTGATAGTTAACATATACTGTAATATTAGTTTCAGTAGTAGAATTTTGTGATTCTTCACTTACATATAATACCCAGTGCTCATCACAGCAATACCCTCCTTAATTCCCATCACTGTTTAACCTTTCCCCCCACCCACATCCCCTCCAGCAGCCCTCAGTTTGTTCTCTATAGTTAAGAGTCTGTTTTATGGTTTGCTTCTCTCTGTTTTTACCCATGTTCATCTGTTTTGTTTCTCAAATTCCACATATGAGTGAAATCCTATGGTACTTGTCTTTCTCTGACTGACTTATTTTGCTTAGCATAATACACTCTAGCTCCATCCATGTCATTGCAAATAGCTAAGATTTTATTCTTTTTTATTGCTGAGTAATATTCCACCATTTATCAGAAACACAACTTTTTGAACCTCTGCAGGACAGTGGCCCCTTTGGACACCTCTGCTGTCTTTACTCCTAGGTCAGTCACATGCACTCCTCTCCCACTGGGTTTCCAGATCTCCTATGTGTGATCTAGACATTTAGTGTAACTAGTATCTTACACTCTTATGGGTAATTAGCCATCTTCAAAAGGTTTTCATATTTCAAAAGAAGCACATGACAGCTTCATTCTATGTTATTTCTATATTCGTGCACTATAGTATCAAAATCTTTAATTCTCTGCTAATTCTACTGTGTAATATTCAGCTTCAAACAGTTGTAATAAATGAATTGTATTTTTCTCTATACTCATACTTAGCTTTTGAAATCTCTGATTCTGTAATGTTCCCATAGGTAACAAGCACTATTTCTTTTTTTTTTTTTTTAAGATTTTATTTATTTATTTGACACAGAGAGAGAGATTATAAGTAGGCAGAGAGACAGGGAGAGGAGGAAGCAGGCTCCCTGCTGAGCAGAGAGCCTGATGCGGGCCTCGATCCCAGGACGCTGAGATCATGACCTGAGCCGAAAGCAGAGGCTTTAACCCACTGAGCCACCCAGGCGCCCAACAAGCACTATTTCTATATCTAACCAATTTGGATCTCATTTTTTGTAAGACACATGATTATTAAATGAAAAGTAATTGTTTTTAGTATGCATAGGAATTTATAATATGTGAAAGAAAACCCATAGTTAGGCTTGTTTCCTCTATTTCCAATAAATAGTACAGTTCAGTTGAATGTTTTAGGATGACAACAGGGAATACGATCTAAGGTATGAGTACATTTATACTGTAGGCATACTTAAGATTGGTGACACCTCTTAGAATAAAAAGGTTTTATTTTCTAATTAAATACATTTTTAGTTTCTCTTGTTATTCAAAATGGAATAGCTTTACTAATGCACTTAGGGAGTAATATAATTTGGAGCATGATGTAGTTTAAAAGCAATGTAAATAAAAACAACTCAGTCATATATAATGCTAAGTCATTTCAAATAAAAATGACATCGGTGCTGTAGAATTTTCTCCATGGGAAACTAAAGAACTCACCTGGTCAAATCCATATACCTGTTCTAACCATTCTTACAGCTAAAAAAATGATCCTTTTTTGACTGTTTTTTGACTGATCATAACAGTTGTTCAATTAGGCTCTCAAATTTAAACCAGAGTATAGATGTATACTAGATAGAGAAATGGGGAAGGTGTTTTTTTTTACATCATCTGCTGATATGTTTAGTATTTTTTTCATGTAGCACTATTCCCCCAAATTATGGGTGTCATTGTTAGTATGTGTGCATAGTGTTGTTCTTGATTTGCTACAATGAATGATATTAAGAGGATCATCTGATTTTTCAGTTGTACACTGACTTCACGCATTGATAACATGAATATATGTTCATATTTGTCAATTCCATCCTTGTTTTAAAAAAATGTGAAAATTTACTCAAATCACCTACATAATGGTGATACAGGTGTGCTCAATTAATGAATATTCAAGAACACATGGTTTATATACATTTTGTATGTATTTTATTTCTACAAAACCTAAGAAAATATAACAGATATTCTATTTTAGTAGTAACATGATGGTGCCAATACTTACACCCTATTCTGTTTATCTTAAGACAAAAAGGTTAAATATTACACAAATTTTTAATCATAATTTTGCATTAGATCTGATAAATGCTTCTGCTGTTGGCCTCAACCCCCTTCTGTCTGCATGTTGCTGACACTCTATTTCAGATATTTGGTTTAAGATGGAAGTCTAGATGTTTGAATTAAATTTTCTCTGATAAGTTATTAAAAATATTATTAGTCTCTTAAGCAACATTATAAATTAAATACAAGTGGGTGACACTATATTAATTGAGTTTAATTTTAAATCATATCAAAAGTTACTTTTTGGCATTATTCACAGAAGTGATACATGCTTGATTAAGTATTGAGATGATGTACTATTTTTATTTATAAAGTAATTTAGTATTTTAATTAACATGAAATTCCACAAGGATCTGCTCTTAGTGAAGTTGAAAAAGCACAATGAGTGATGTGGAAATTAGATTGCCACAAATAACATGTGATTTAATTGTGTTACCATAAATAATGTCTGTATGCATTATGAAAGATGAGCCAGTTAAATTTCAGAGCAGAATTTTGTTCTCCTGGAGAAAAAAGTAAGAAAATAAAAATAAAAACATATATGAACTATAAATATTTAACTAGTCAGAGAGTTGCTGTGACTGGCACAAAGTTTCCAACTGAGGTTTCCAACTTGTCTTAAACAGCTTGCCTCCAATAATGTTACCTATTGGATGGCTCCTTTTAGAGATTTTTTTTTTTCCGAATTTGTAGTTAAAAAAATTTTCTGCCACTCATTCAACTTGTTATTTACATTGAAATAACATCTTGTGTGGAAACTCAGCTGTGTTGTTTCAGGATACATTTTAAACCATATTATGAATGCTATGACTATATACCTACATAACCTAACATAGTTTAGCAAAATATTAACATTAATGGGAAAGTTTACTAAGTGGCTAGATGCAAGATAACTATACACAAATTAATAATTAATTTTGGGTGCCTGGTGAGGCTCAGTGGGTTAAAGCCTCTGCCTTCGGCTCAGGTCATGATCCCAGGTTCCTGGGATCGAGGCCCACATCGGGCTCCATGCTCAGCAGGGAGCCTGCCTCCTCCTTTCTCTCTGCCTGCCTCTCTGCCTACTTGTAATCTCTCTCTCTCTCTCTCTCTCTCTCTCTCTCTCTCTCTCTCGCTCACTCACTGTGTCAAATAAATAAAATCTTTTAAAAAAATTTTAAAAAATAATTATTTTTTTAAAGATCTTATTATTTGACAGAGTGAGAGAGATGAGACAGACCACAAATAGGCAGAGAGGCAGGCAGATTTTTTATGATCAAAATTTCATTTGAATAAAGCTAATGGGTTGACATACAACATTTTTAATTTGATGAAGTCTTGGTTAGCTGGTTGCTTACTCTTCAGTCTTCTTTGAGCTCATTTTTTGCTTTTCTCGCTTCTTCTCAAATGACTTTCATATTTCCTAGAACTTCTCATTCCCTCAGTTCATTGTATACTCTAGGAAGGAAACAAGGAAAACAGAGAACACTTAAACACATATGTATTTATTTGTAAGTTAGATAACCATTCTTTCTGTAATAATAGGATATACTTTTTTAATTATAAATATAGCCATATTCCGATCAAAACTTCAAAAACAAACGTATGGACTGATAAGATGTGTTATAATGGATGATGGCCAGAGCTTATACATTGTGTTAGATTTATTTTATTTTTTTAAATCAGGACATACCCAGAAATGTAATGAAGCCCATCTTTGATTTGTAAAGCATGAATTTAATTGTGATTTCTTGTGTATAGGGTAGCATCATTTTCTGGCAAATTGTAAATGACTTGTTAATGGTAATGGGGTTTGAGTTTAGGATTTTTAGAATATTACTATGCTCTTGAACATTTGCTATTTTTTTCTTTCCTTCCTAGAGACAAAAGTTGTGTGGATGTGCATGTTTATGTATGTATAATTTAAATATATTTTCTAAATTTAAGGTGTAATTTTCTTGAAACTATTTTAATTCATTAAATATCTTTCTGATGTTTTGCAAAACCCAAGGTTGTGCATTGCAGCAATAAAAGCAACCAAAAACCCTTGCAACATTTTGTTGAAGTATAATCTATTTAAAAAACAGCACACTGTGGGAAGCCTTGTGGCTCAGTTGGTTAGCATCAGCCTTCCCCCCAGGTCATAATCCCAGTGTTGAGATCCAGTCCCACATTGGTGTCCTTGCTCAGCCAGGGAGCCTGCTTCTCACTCTGCCTGCTGTTACCCCTGCTTGTGCTCTTTCTCTCACTGGCAAATAAATAAATAAAAAATTTTAAAAATCAAACAACAACAACAGAAAAACCCCAGCACACTACTAAATCCTCTAACTTCTAGATATACCAATGTTTAACTTACACTGTACCTATCTGAAACTATTCTAGAGGACAGAGAACTCCAAAGGCAATGACAGTATTCATGAAGTATATAATTTACTTCATTGTTCTTGATACTTAGAAAAATGAAATTCTGTTTCTATTCCATTTGTGTTTTATTGTCCTTAAATAAAACACTTTTTTAAAAAAGTAAGCTTCTAGTGCACAATGCTCTGACATAAAGAATTTGCTTTTATTTTGAAGAAGTCAAAGATGTCATGTGTGCATTTATATGATAGTAGAGTGAGTGGGATGGATATTGAAAAATATCTCACTGGCAAAGACTCATGTTTCAAGTGATTTTATGAAGATGAGCCCCTCATTATTGATTCTTAAGTCTTAAGCAATGATTTTACAGCTTACTGGAAAATTAAGCAAGCTTAACTACTGGTACAGACCCCTTAGCAATGCTGCTTTTCAATTCATGCTGTGGATTAGTAAGAGATTGACCTGAATTAAATCCTTATTTAGTATCGCCTGATATAAAAGAAGCAGGCAGGAAAGAAGGAAGTGAATATATACAAAAGAAGCGCTTTTCACTTTCCTTTTTATCTGGTCTGAAAGACATCACTAATGATCATTAATTCCTGAGCAGAAGTTCAATAGGTATATGATTCTCGGCCAAGAGGATGCTATTCAGTTTGACTTCTTAAGAAATTCTCAAATTATTCAGGGCAACAATGACAAGTGACTGGATAAGCTCTGAAGTAACAGCTGTAATTTTTCAGGTTCTGAGTAAAATTGTTTTTTATGCACCGTGTAGTATATCCTTTAAAGAAGAAAATGATAGGAGTTACAGCCATGTATCTTGATCTCACAGACTTCTTTATCATTTACTCTCTGTGTTTTACTGCTTTTACAGAAGTGAAGTATGTTAGAATGTAATTAAGTAAAGGAAAACGTAACTTAAATCTTCATGCACTTGAAAATTCCTGTTTCTTCCAGTTCCCCTTTTTCCCCCACAGTGTTTCATACTGGTTTTTGAAAACAGAAACTGAAATTCATTGTGTTTTTCTTCAGGAACTTTCAACATTTGAAATCATTGTTCATTGGATAGTCTCATCACCAGATTGAAAATTTATCTGCGTGTTTTGTTAGTTTTCATTTATTTTGGATCTTCTCCTTCTTCAAAAATTTGGAAAAAGAAAGGAATACATAAGGAAACAACATAACCTGTATTAGAAGTCCTAGGCAATGTGGTTAACGTTAAGTGTGAGTCTTTTCATTCTATGTTGTTGTGGGTTTTTGTTTTTTTGTTTTTTTGTTTTGTTATTTTTTAAAGTGGGCTCTATGCTGAGCATGGAGCCCAACATGGGGCTTAAACTCATGACCCTTAGATCAAGACTCTGAGATAAAGACCTCAGCTGAGATCAAGAGTCAGATGGCCTAATCGACTGAGCCACCGAGGCTCCCCTTCATTCTGTCTTATTTAAAATGAATAAATGAAGAAAAATAGTTGGAATTTGCTGTTTATGAATTTTTATGTCTGATTTTTTTTTACTCAAAGCATGCAGTATAGCTTTTCTACATGACTTTTAAAAAACCTCGTTATCTTCTTAATGACTACATACTAGTCCCTTTTGATTTTTATAGTTTTTGACATTTTTCTTTATTTTTAATATTAAAATATTTTATCTTTGATTTTATCAAACTATTTCATTAGGTTTCTAGAGAGAAAAATAGAGTCCATTGTCTTATCATGATTTCTATACTCTTCAGTTTTTGTTTATTTTTTTAAATCTAAATTTCATTTCTGTGAAACTTTCTGATTTGTTCCTCAGAGGCAGAAATTTTTTTTCCTTTTTTTTAAATAATTTTTTTTTAAGATTTTATTTATTTGAGAGAGCACGGGGTGGGCGGGGGCAAATAGAGCACACAAGCACAAGCAGCGGGGAGGGCAGAGGGAGAGGGACAGGCAAGCTGCCTGCTGAGCAGGGAGCCTGATGGTGGTGATAGGGTGGACCCTGGGATCATGACCTGAGCCGAAGGCAGACGCTTAACTGACTGAGCCACCCAGGCGCCCCAGCAATTTTTTCCCCAAGTTCATTTTTCATTCCCTGTGTGTGATGGCTCTCTTTGTCACTGCTCTGTTTTTTCTAGTACATAGTAGAAGAATTGTTTGCAGTTTTTCTCATATGGCTGATGGTTTTGGTATTGTTAATCATGTTTTGTTTTCTTGTTTGTTTTGCTTAAGAAATAGATAGCCTGCCATTAATTTTGATGACCTGAAATATTTCTTCCTCCTCAGTTCCTTCATTTTTCTTCCTGTTGTCTTCCCATCTTATCCTCTTAGCTTCATTTCTCCAGTGGTTGTTCCTTTCTGTTGCCTAAGGACTGTAATTCTTTTATTCATTTGGAGACACCACAGTTTTATGTTACTTTTTTTTTCTTGTTTCTAATGACAACTTACTAAACACAACAAATCTTAATTGGTCCATAGCTATCTTACTTTGGAGTCAGGATACTATGATAAATTGCAGAGATTAAAAAACTACAAGCCACAGGCAAGACCTTGCCTACAGTCTGCTTCTGTAAGTAAAATTTTATTGGCACACAGTCATGTCCATTCCTTACTTATGGTCTGTAGCTGCCTCTGCACTACAAGGAAGAGGTGAATAGTTATGACAAAGACTATATACACTGAAAACCATAAACTGTTTACTATTTGGACCTTTACAGAAAATGTTTCCTGACCTGTAGTATAGTGGAAATTAAAAAAAAAAAAAGGTTATGTTTCTTCCTGACTGCCCATCCAATTCCCCCTCTCTAAGAACTTACAGTATCTTTTATTGGAATTACAGCTTTTTCACTGGATACAGGTAGGAGATGTAGCCTTTACTCCATGCTAAGCAAATAACCTTGGCTAGTTTACTCAGATGCCCCATTCCTGGAATTTATATTTGGATAAGTTGTATCATGTTATGAGGCTATGATTAGATTTGTTCCCACTATAAGGCTTGCTGCAGATATATTAAGAGAGAGCAGAATTAATAACAAACTCAGGAAGATAGAGTTTGGAATTAGGAGTCAAATTATAAAGGACTCATATACCATGAAGAGTATTTTGCAGTGGGCAACCATCAAGAACTTTTCAGCAGGAAAATGACACCCAGATTTATGGTTTAAGGCAGGCAGATCACTTTGCTGACTGTTGCATGGCTCTGATGTTAAGTCAAAAAATGTTTCCTTTACCAGCAGAATGATCAGCTATGACTCAGTATACTCCAAACCAGAAGTATAAGAAATTTTAGTCAAGTGGTAGTGATGGAGTGGTAACAGAATGATGTTTAGAGAGTAAAAGCAATGACAAATAAGAAAGAGTGAAAATGGAGGGAGGCGGAAATGCAATTCTAAGGGTTCTAGTCTGGGTGACTGTGTTTACAATAGGAAATGCACCGAAAAGAGTGGCTTCCTGACCAGGAGTTAATGGTTCACATTAATGGTTAGATATATGGAGCCGGAGGTGTCTGTGGGATACTTAGGTGCAGTTATAAAATGGATAGACCACCAGTGAGCAATAAAATTAAGAAAAAGCCTCTGGGGAAATGGCCCCCAAACAAGGGTTAGGCAGTGAAGGGAAGGCAGCAAACAGGAACGTGATGAGGTATCCAGAGAAAAGAAATGGTGTAATGCATCATTACTTTATATGCTCCCCTCATTTCATGTGGTCCCCTGTGACCTTAGAGTGTAGCAACTATTTTTCATTTGCTTATATGAAAGAAAAAAATAGCTCTTAACACCAAAAATTTGAGATTTAAGGCACTAGGCTAAATAGGTCATTCCCCCTTTTCGTCTAAATATATTCTTAAAGGGAAAACAACAGGAAATACCTAGGCTGCTCTAATTTACTAAGGAATTTTCTCTGTGAAACTTTTGTTCCTCTCAGCAGATAAAGCCTCACTTCATAATACCCTTGACAGAAATCCTTCAACTGTCACAATCACGTCATCTTTGGGAAGCGACAATGTTTCCCTTATTCTTAAAAGAGGGTAAACATATCTGATCCTGCTGCCTATACTCCAGAATTTCTTAGGAAAAAGAGATAATGGGGTGGGGGAGAATGACCTGTTTATTGGCGTGAGAGAGAAGCGGCCAAACAAAATTTCCATAGCTATATCTATAACAAAAGATAACAAATACTAGTTTCCAAATAAATTGGATGGAGTGCTGTCAGTGATAATCAGAGCAAGCTGCTGAGACCGGCAAACTTCAAGATTTCAGGCTGTAATCAAAAACTGTATGTATCGACTAATCTGTGTCCCTAGCAGGCTAATTAAGTACGTGTTATTAAAATTGTCCCAAGAAGTAAAAGGTTCAAGTGTAGCTTAATTTTGAGCGTACAAATTTGTAGTAGTAAGGAAATTATGCAAGTCTTGATTTTCCGACCTTTCTCACTATATTTTTCATTTTTCTTAATTTTCCTGATGTTATAAGCATGATTTCAGATTACAGTAGCGTACAGGGGTATGTCTGTGATTGGTTGGGCTCTTTCAAAATGGTGATCAAAGCAGGAAGAGGCTTGTGAGTAGTTAAACAAGTGAAAAAAAATGTTTAAAATTTTTTTCTATAGAGATTACAGAAATTTTAAAAAACATCTGTTGGTTCACTGACATGTCAGAGTGACCCTTGTTTACTGGTTATTCTGTGTATTTATTTTTATAAATGTATGAGAGAGTGTCATTTTTATGTATATCTACATATATATGTACAATTGAATCTTAAAATTTTAAAACAGATTATTCAGTAAAAGCTTTTCTAGACTATTAAATATATCGTATTTTTTATCAATATTTGTCAGCCTAGTATTCCTCAGCAGAAATTTTTACAATTTTAGGAAAATTTTAAGTAGAAAAAAATCCTATGTTGTTAACGTAATTTAAAATTTTCTCATGAAGAGAAAGGCTTTCATTAAGAAGGCCTTATTTTATAAGCTTTTATGCTACCTTCTGTGCTAAAGCTGTTAACGAACCAATATGTTGGTTCATTATGTTGGTTCATGGTTGGTTTGCAATAGAGTATGAAACCATTCTATTGCAAAGGAAGGAACTAGCTGTTCTTTTCTGAACAAGATTTTCCCAGATCTCTCCAATTGCTTTTACTGTTTCCTCTTTGTAAATGTTGCCAGTCAGAGGATATCAGTTACAACTCAGTTCCCTTAAATAGTGTATTATTATTTTATTTTCTCAAAAATATTGGTTACTTTATAATACACCACCACCCCTTTTCTGTTTTATTTTTATTTTCTGTACAGTATACAGTATCTGAGCTGCTCGATTTGATTTTCAACCCCAGTTTGGTTGCCCTTATTGAAAAACACTCAGCAGTTTTAGCTCAACCATGTATGCTTTTGTTTTGACTCTGAGAAGTCAATAAATATTTAATTTGCTCCTTTTAGACTTCAAAAACTATCTTCACTTAAAATTTCCATCTCAATACATATTTACTGTCTCCTTGCCTCCTCTCATTGTATCTCCATAAGATTTAATTTTCAAATAAATATTGAAGGAAAGTATCAATTC
This sequence comes from Ailurus styani, assembly GCA_002007465.1. NCBI lineage: Eukaryota > Metazoa > Chordata > Mammalia > Carnivora > Ailuridae > Ailurus > Ailurus styani. Next base: position 502,686 of record LNAC01000552.1, read on the forward strand.
AGTACCAAGTTTTATTCATATTTTGTAACATTTTAGTATTTGATTCTAGATACGCAAACTTAGATACACAAAATTACTTACTTAAATATTTATGACACAAAATTGGACACCCATAAGTCCATATTACACAATTCCTGCCCATAAAGAGTTTAGAGAATACTTAGGAAGACTTGCACACAAATGAATAATTATACGCCACTTGCCGTGAAGGAAGCACATATAAATGGCAATTTAGAGGAGGATCAGGAGAGTCTCTAAAACAAAGATATTTTTTGAGTTGTTTCTTAAAAGCTGAAGATTTATCTATTTCAAAAAGGAAACGAAGGGATATAATCTCTTGCCTGGTGGACTGCAGGGGCCTCCTAACGGGGCTTGCCTCTTCCATTCTTGGCCTCCATAGAGCAGTCAGAGTGATCATACATGCCCTTGCTTAAAATCCTCGAAGGGCCTCCTTTTTCCCTTAGAATAAAAGCATACACCCTTCTAGTAGCCCGCAGTGCCTTACATAATTGGTGAATCATCCTTCTTCTGATCTGATGTCTTGTCTCTTTCTCCTTTGCTCAACAAAGTTCCAGGCACACTGGCCTTTATGTTGTTCAAACACATCACTTTGGCCTTTGCGCTTTGCTATTCCCTCTGCTTAGAAAAAATGTGCTTTTGGATCTGTGGGGAGCGGGGAGCGCTTGATAATTCATGTCAGGGCTCCATGTCACCCATTCGGAGAGGCTTTCCCTGACCATCCAATCTGTCTCCTCACCCTGAATTGCTGTCTATTGCATAACTCAGTTTATGCCTCGTAGCTCTTACTGCTCTTTGAAAATCGTTTTATTTATGTAACATCTTGCTACTTATCTGATTTTTCTCATTAGACTATAGTAATAATAGCTAACATTCATTGGCAACTTACTATTTTTCTGGTGCTTAGTCTGTCCTTATTCAGTGCTTAGTATTAATGCATTTAGTTGTCAGAACACCAGCAGTTGGTTGTATTACTAAGCCCATTTTACAGATGATGAAATCAAGTCACAGAAAGATTTAAAAATTCACCTGAGTGAACGAATTGTGATCTAAATAAAGGCAACCTGACTCCGCAGCCTGTGAGTTGGTCCACAGCTCCATATTAGAGTCCACAGAGTCCCCACACTAAACGCCCTCTCTGCCAGTGTCTAGGAAAAAGCTTGCCTCATTGAACTTAAGTAATTGTTAACAATTTTAGGAGATATTCTGGGCCCTGAATGGTGTGTATGAGCCTTTGCCACTCGTGTAGACACTGAAGGGAAAACATTTCCCCAGCAGCAGATAGTACCAAGATGCTCTCAGGAAACACAATGAAGGAGCAGGCAGAGGCATGCACAGGAAATACTGAATTCCTCAGAAATAAAATCTTTTTATGTTACAGTGAGCCTAGAAATCTAAAAAAGCTACCATTTCCCAATGCTAAAGTATTGGTAATTAGCTTAAAATTTGTATAAACTATTGAGAGGCAAGTGCAGTACTTGGCATAGATAGGCTCTGAGGTGCCACCAGTTTGTGACCCCTGCTTTGCATGCGTGGTTGGTGACAAAAACAGGGAGAGCAAGCATATATAATTTGTTTAATGTTTTGGTTTCTGTTGATTGGTATTGGAGGAGAGATCACAGAAAGCTATACATTAATAGATTGGCTTGCAGGTAATAAAAATCAAACTACACTACTTTCTATTTAACTGATGGTTATTTCATTACCAAGAATAATGGAATAATGGAATGAGGAATCTAGAAAGTTCTATACCTGAAAAATCAAGGTCTCAGGTGCTTTCTACTTTTTGTGTGTGTCATCTTTCTTAGCTTTTTCTGTAAGGTTATGGTTTAGGATTGCAAGACAGCTGGCTGCTATCCTTCTAGACTTAGCTACTGCATTCTAGGCAAAAAGAGTAGGGGAGGCGCAGAAAGCAAGGTTATTTCTCCTGGCAAGCCTTTGCCTTTCTTTTTAATGAGGGAATCTCTTTGTCACAGTTTTCTCACTATATTATTTGTCCAGACCCATATAGCATGGCTACCTGTGATGGCAAGGTAGCATACACAATTGAAGAATTTGGTTTGCTTGTCTCTGCTGTAGAAGAAAATGAGAGAGAATAAGATTAATTATGGCTTTTGTGTAGTTGGTCTAATGTCTGTCACAGGAAATGAATGAGTATAAAAATTATAATACTCTAGAACAGAAGGAAGGATCTGTTGGAGAAAGAACACTTAAAGATTTGGAAGAAAGTGAAATAAAAAGTAATGCAAATTATTCTTTGAGAAGGGAAAATGAAATTAATTAATATGCAGAGATACTCCATAATGGATAAACCAGTATAAAGGAAATCACTTCAGATTGGAATGGGAAATGAGATCGAGGGGAAGCAGAGAAATGTAGCAATGATTTAGTGAAAGATGAATTAGAGATTACAAATTAGCCCTAAGAGCCCATTTGAGTTTTGAGAGAGTTATTTTGTAGCACAAAATAACTTTCTGCATTAAGGCTTGGCAAACTGGTAGCAACTGTTTGTGAAGTTCAGTTGAGGGTAGGATATATTCAGTGTTTGTGATTGAAAAAGCATACATGGTGTAAAATATGTGAGTAATTATTCAAAGTGCTTATTGGAAGATTATTTTAATAATAGATCATGGATTCCATGAACATGGGGAAAATAAAAACATAACGGGGCATGTAATATGCTAAGGAACCAGAGCCATTTGAGGAACAGAATTAACAATGAAGATTAAGAATAGATAAAAATGGGAATGACCAGATGAAATAAGAGAGTATTTCACACAGTATGAAACACTATGTTATGAAAACCTCCTTTTACAAAACATGAATGCTGAGTAAAATGTAGTCTAACTTTAAAAGGGTGAGCTCAAAAGAATGAAAAGGAAATTTGAAAGGTTAAAAAATAAAATGCGAAATCCAGAGTTGTTAACCCTACAATGAAGTCAGGATGACCTGAAGTGCTTACAAAATGAGTAATCTGCACATTTGGATTTTTGTAAGACACTAAGGACAGGAGAAAAAGCTATTGGGGGTAGAGAAGGAGGCATTTGGAATTGAGACCTCCCACAAAAAGCTGAGACATGTGAAGAGTTATACCCCTGCATAAAGAGGGATATGATCACAGGTCTCCATCTCATATGTTTAAGGTTCAAAATTGTACAAACTGAACAAAATGAGAAATTATTTAATAGCTGTCCCATTTGAATCCCTTACAATACATGGCAAAAGCCACCAGAAACCCGGAATTTACAGTATTCCTATATTCTGAATATTTGTTCATAGCCTAAAATTGCAATACACATAAATAAAAATTCCCTATCACTAACTTTCAAAAGAATGTTAATATCTAATAATAGTGACAGCATTATTAGAACTCCAAGAATTTCAGTGCTTGAAATTATTCACCCCTGTCTGTAAAATAACTATGTTTGGAATGATTAAAAAATTTAAATATGGAATGGAAACTTCTGAGAGGAGAAAAAGATACTATCCAAAAAGAACAAATGTATTTGTAAAGAAAATAAACCTAGAAACAAAAAATAGTAATAATTAAGAGTTCAGTGGATCTTTTAACAGCAGATTAGATATGGTTGAACACAGAAACTAAAATTAACTGGAAAAAGATGAAGAAATTAAATTTAATGCAGCAAAAAGAGTTGGGAATTATGAAAGAGGTCATACTTGGATACGAAGTACTATGGAACAGATGAGAACATGGCTATTGTTGATGAAAATATTTTTCCAGTAAATACTAATAAATTACATTACATCCTTGTATCTGTAACAGTGGTCCTTAGCCAAGGCTGATTTGGCCCCCAGGCAACATATATTGATGTCTGTAGGTATTTTTATTACCAGGACTTGGAGCAGGGGAGAGGAAGGTGCTAATGGTATCTGGTGAGTTGAGGCCAAGATTGCTAAGTATACTGCAATAGAAAGGAAAACCTCACGCAACACAGAATGTGTAGAAGAGAGCTTGGGAAACTCCAGTTTGTGTTTCAAGACTTGGCACATTTATTTTTTTAAATTTATTATTTAAAATATTCAGATATAATTTTTGCATTAAATTTTTGGAGATACCTCTAACAACTAGATTTCAAGATAGGAGGAATTGTACAGGGCACCTGGGTGGCTGAGTCCGTTAAGCATCTGCCTTCATCTCAGGTCATCCTGGAGTCCCAGGATCAAGTCCCACATCGGGCCTCCTGCTCAGGGGGGTCTGCTTCTCCGTCTGTGCCTCACCACGCTTGTTCACATGCTCTCTCTCTCAAATAAATGAAATCTTTTTATTTATTTTATTTATTTTTATTTTTTTAAAGATTTTTTATTTATTTGACAGAGAGACAGATTACAAGTAGGGTGAGAGGCAGGCAGAAAGAGAGGAGGAAGCAGGCTCCCCGCTGAGCAGAAAGCCCGATGCGGGCCTCGATCCCAGGACCCTGAGATCATGACCTGAGCTGAAGGCAGAGGCTTTAACCCACTGAGCCACCCAGGAGCCCATGAAATCTTTTTAAAAAAGGAATTGTGTTATCAGCGTAGAGCCAAATCCTACCTACCTTTTGTTGTTTGTTAGTATCTCAAGTAGATGTTGAATAAATATACAAGAAACATGTGGCTTGGCAGATATTTCTAATTTAGGATCAAGCTAGGTTTTGATAATATCTCCTTAATTTGTAGCAAACACATGAACCCCACATATGGAATAAAAGGACTCTGGGGAAAGTTGTTAAATTGGATTTTTATGTGGGATTACAGGTTGCAGAATGACCTTCCCTTTCTTTATCCTCTGACCATGTAGGGTGTTTTATATAACATGTGTTTCTCCTATCTCATACCTGATAACCATGTTTTGATTGACCAGGATTTTTTATTGCTAAATAATGATCCCCATAAAATTAAAGCTCCCACTGTTTTATCCATTGCTGTATAAAAAATACTCTAAAATTTAGTGGATTAAAACAATAAACATTTATTATTTCACACAGTTTCTGTAGGTCAGGAATCCCAGGAGTAAATTAACTGGATGATTCTGGCACAGGATCTCTCATGAGATGAAGTCAAGATTTTTGGTAGAACTGCAGTAGTCTGAAGGGTTGACTGGAGCTAGAGAATTCACTTCCAGGGTGGATCGCTCACACACCCAGCACATTAGAGCTGGCTGTTGGTGGCATTTATCACCACATGGGTTTCTTTTTTTTTTTTTTTTAAGATTTTATGTATTTATTTGACACAGAGAGAGATCAGATCACAAATAGGCAGAGAGGCAGGCAGAGAGAGAGGAGGAAGCAGGCTCCCCGCTAAGCAGGGAGCCTGATGCGGGGCTCGATCCCAGGACCCTGAGATCATGACCTGAGCCAAAGGCAGAGGCTTTAACCCACTGAGCCACCCAGGCACCCACCACATGGGTTTCTTTATAGGGCTGCTTGAATATCATAAAAAATGGCAGCTGGCTTTTGGCAGAACTAGGGATATAAGAGCAAGGCAGAAACCAGACTGCTTTTTACGGCCTAGCCACAAAAGTCATATACTGTCTGTTACACAATACTTGATTTGTTGCATAGGTTAGCCTTGTTCATTGTGGGAGGAAACTATGCAAGACACAGTAACCTGAAGGTACAGGTCGTTAGGGCATCTGTGATTCTGGTGCCGACAATTACTATTTTTCAACAAGATATTTTATTACAGTTAGACAAAGTTTTTACTTCCTTCTGTATGTCACAGAGTATGTTCATAAATTATATGTTTGTTTTATATTCTGCAGCCCATTGATTGATGACGTGAAAGAGACTAGAAGTAGGGGAATCAATAAACAAGTTAATAAAATGATTCATTCAAAGGAGGATGAGGACCAGGCCTATGGCATCAGAAGTAAACCCTGGGTAGTGGGAGAAGAATGAGGAGATGTGAGGTTGAATAAATAAACTTTGGACGTAAATTAGAGGCATCACAAGCAGATGATTCTGAGAATTTTTACCTCAATTTCTAGAAAGAATATGACCTTAAGATATTGAAACACATAGATAAAGACTACTTTCAGATAATGAATCTGGTTTTGATCCTCATGATTTTTATATCTCAGACCAAGAAATTCTCAGAAAATATCCAGAAGGAGTTAACAAACTTGAATTTGTTGTGTGGGAGAGGGTACCTAACTAGAGTTCTCATTTGGGAATTAAGTGCTAATAGGAATAGTTAAGATGGATGAACTTGAGTTATTAGATACTAACATTGAGAAGACGTGAACATTTCTGAAAGATGGATGCCATACTTCCTGGTAATGCATTATAGAACTGAGGGAGTAAATGCTCTTTTGCAATTATAGTAGCTTGGTATAGTGGAAAGGACATCCCATCAGGTGTCAAACCTGTCTTTGGCACTAAATAGCAAGATTGATCTTCGGCAAATCATTTAACTTCACTTATCCTTACTTTTAACACCCACTAGACACTTAACCTAGGAAATCTCTATAGTACATAAGGTCAAAAAGTTAATTATACTAATTAGGTTTATACTTGTTATGTGTTAATGTTCTGATCATAGGATTGGTGTAAGAACAAAATGAGATAATGTATGTGGAAGTGCTTTACAAATTATTAATGCAGAGTCTGCATGGTGTTTAAAAATAAAGCTATTTTATGTTTAAATATATAGTTTATAGAATCATGGGCATATTTCTCAGTATATGATTTCAGCGCAATGTATTTCTGGTCAGATGGGAATAGTTTCTAAGAAAGAAAACTGTGTGCAGTTATTTTCTTTTAATTATTCCTGTAGACATAAAGGTTAAATTGTGATCTCTGAATATAACCATCATTTTTAATGATTCTAAATGTATTTTATTAGTTTTTAAAGATAACTTTATTTTGATGCTGGCAGATAATCTGAAACTTATTTCACTCTTATTTCATATTCCTTTCTCAATTTCCATTTGGTTTAATCTTAGAAATAGAGATTCAATATATTGAGCTTAATTTTTGTTCCTACTATTAACCAAGTATGACTCTTTAAAAACAGATGTGAAACTATCATTACCCATTACATAAGTGTTATAGCTTGGTAGGTCATAACTAAAACCTAATCTGGTGAGGAAAAATGAATGGCCTTTATCTTCAAATAAAGTGTTGAAATTTTAGGAACAGAAATCTACCTAGTGGATTATCTTTTCCAAATCAAGAAATTGACACCCTAGATCTCTTAATGTATCTACTGTATAGAGAATGATTTTCTTGTAAGAGCAGGTCCAATTTTAAGAGCTTCCATATTGTGACATTCAGGATTACATTAAATATATATAAATTACATGTATGTATAAAAAATAATACATGAGCTAAGGTGACTTTACCAATGCCTTCCTTATATCCATGGGCTTTAGGTGGTTGGAAATTCTGTAATTGGACTGTTGACTGTAGATGAACATTGGAAATTTAGGAGACGCACAAATAGGTAAGATTGAGGAACCATCTCTATTCCCTACTCTGAGCTGCTAGTAAGGGGGGTAATTTGCCCACGTAGCTAGAGGCTCGAAATAATAAAAAACACTATCCCGTAGATGCTGGCCACACTTGTCTCAAGGCTACAAAAAAAAAGTGTGTATATGCATGTGAGGGAGAGAATCGAATTTATATTTGAAACATAACTTTTATTTCACCATTATGGCAGAATGGTGGTCTTTCCTGTCAGCTTGCTGGGTGTTTTAGTTCTAAATTCTCTCAAGAATTTGAAATGTGTTGTTGGACGTGTGAGCATTATCTTTATTGAATTTTGGTCTCCTTTTGAAAAAAAGTGTAGTGAACCTCTTGAAATGTTATCAGATGGCAATGAATGTCCCCTTCAGTTGTGTAGACACAACTATGAATTTGCATCTTGTAAAGGAATTGGGCTTTTCAGAAATGGAGCTGAACTACTTGTATTACTTTTTTGCATTTTTCTCTTGCACATTATTATCTCTGGTGATCTGCTGTCATGCAAAATAAGAACCACTTTCCATTCTGTTCTCAAAAATGATTACATTTTTTAATGCTTTTGAACAGCTGAGAATATATGCACAGAATGAATGCCTCAGTGAACAAATGTGAGGTGGTTAAAGTTTTTGACATTAAGTCTACTGCAAAATCTGTAGCAGTGTTTCAAAAGCTAATAGTGGTTGCTGTGATGGCTGAAATGCCTTAAATTCAAACTGGGCCTGAAGTGAGAGAACCCCTGATGATTGGCACTTCACAACTTTAAATAACCATGGAATACTTTCAAACTCTGCATGTTAGGACTTCTATATCAAAACAATTTTATGAATTTTCAGGTTGTGTCTGGCTCTTTTAGAACATTTCTGTAATGCTTCATCAGTTAATTCAATAGATAAAATGATTACGTTGTCAGAAGATGATTTTTTTAAAAAAATTATAAATTGGGTATGAAGAATGGACTGATAAAATCCCAAGTTTTTACACAACATTGCAAACATTAATACAGAAGAATCCCAAAGAGACAAACATGACGTGGTGCCCCATTCACCATAATATAAATTTAAAAGTAGATTCCCTATAAAGTCATAAAATTGAAAATGAGATCTGATTATAATGGGCCACCCTCTCTATTCGAAAATGAGGTTGTGAAGAGTGACCAGATAATAAAGAAAGGGCTTTTTTTTTTTAATTTTCTTTTTTTTTTCTCTAGGGAATTCTGAAAAATTATAAAGCCTTCAACATTTTCCTCTGAGGCATTGTAGTTACAGCAGCTTGATGTGTTCCATTATTGGGACTGATTTTTCATATGCAGATTTGGTCTCTGGGGCAAAGTTTCATATGTGAGGTTAGAACAGCTTCTTCTACAAATTTGTTAGCTGCCCTGGAGGAGAAAATGAAACATATGCCCCAACTTTCATGTTTCAGATCTTTAGTGGTCTGGAAAGAGGCCTATTTTCTCCCCCAGTAGAAGCTATCCAGAGATTCATTTTCAGTTTGCTTCATTGAAATGACAACTCCCTCGGGCCAGCTGTGTCTCAGGAAACATCTGCTTCACTTTCGGAAGAGGTCTCCCCAAGAAGCCTGCTCCACGAACAACTAACCTTTTCAAAGAATACCCAGTAGCATTTATTTTACTTACCAAATGTAACTTTACCATCACAGTAGTGAGGGCATTCTTGGGGAAAATTAGGAAAATAGGTAACTATCTGAATGCTCATAGGTGTTTTAAATCTATGGGACATTTAGTTTGATTCCTTTTTTATTTTTTAAAACTACAGTAAAATATGCAATGTAACATTTACCATTTTCTCTATTTTTAAGTGCCCATTTCTGGGGCAGTACGTTGACATGTTTGTGCAGTGAAAACCATCCTCCAATTCCAGAACATTTTTCATCTTGCAAAATGGAACTCTTTCCCATTTAATAGTAACCCTCCTTTCCCAGGCCCTGGCAGCCACCATTCTCCTTTCTCCTTTTGACTACTTTGGATACCTATCGTAAGTGGAATCCTACAGTCACTGTCCTTTCATGGCTGCCTTATCCTACTTAGCATAATGTCTTCAAGATTCATCCACGTTGTAGCATGTGTTAGAATTTTTTTTTTTAAGGATGAATAACATTCCGTCTTGTGTATATATCACTATTTATTCATCCATTAATGGACACTTAGGTTGCTTTCACCTTTCGGCTATTGTGAATAATGCTGCTATGAATGTGTGCATGCAAATATCCCCTCGAGACTCTGCTTTCCCTTAGGGTCTATACCTAGAAGTGAAATTGCTAGATCAAGTCTAGTCATATCTAGTAATTGTTTTTTAATTTTTTGAGGAACCACTGTACTCTTTAACTCAATGACTGTGTCCGATTTTACATTCCTATCAACAGTACACAAGGGTTCCAATTTTTCCACACTCTTTTTTTTTTTTAATTTTATTTTTATTATTTGCCCAAGGGGTACAGGTCTGTGAATCATCAGGCTTACATCTTTCACAGCATTCACCAAAGCACAAACCCTCCCCAATGTCCATAACCCATCCACCCTATCCCTACCCTCCCACCCCCCAGTAACCCTCAGTTTGTTTTATGAGATTAGAAGTCTCTTATGGTTTGTCTCCTTCCCCATCCCATCTTGTCAACAAAACCAAAAGACAACTGACAGAATGGGGGGTAGGGAGGGAAAAAGAATTTTTCCACACTCTTGCCAACACTTGTTATTTTCTGCTTTTTTAAAAATAATATCCGCCTTAATAGATGTGTTAATCTCATCTTTTTTATTACAAATAATAGTGCAGTAAAAAATATTTTACTTAATTTTTTTTTAGATTGCATTTCTAGATAGAGATTTACTGGCCTAAAAACAAAGCTAATTGATTCTCAGCAAAGAGTTTTACTAATTATTATTCTAATTTATATTCCTGCTAGCCACATATAAGTGAAATTTTCAGCAAATACTTGCAAATGCTGCTGATGATAATGAAGAAGATTATAACTTAAATTTGGGTAGTTTTATTGTTGAAATACTGCATTTTAACTTTCAGATTATCATTAGGTAAAGTTGGATTATTTATAATTTCTGACAAATTACTTGTCTTGAGAATGGTCTCTTCATGCCATTTGTTCATTTTTCTCTGTGGATTTTTTCATTAATAATAGGCTTTTTATTAACCATCTTTTATACAGTTTTTCTCCTTAATATATATTTTAATTTTTTTTATAATTGTACCATGTCAGAATTCACAGTCATGCAATCAGATGTGTTTGACTTTTCCTCTTTGCATAGTAATTCATTGTTTTCATATTTAGAAGAACATTTCCCACTGTTTGTAATGATTAAGTAGTTCTCCTAATGCTCTTATTGTTTAGTATTGATTTTACATTTACCAGTTACATTTATGTGACATTTATTTTGTGTTGCCATGGACTCTAAGGGAGAGTCTTTTGATGTCTTAAAAATATTCATCCTTTCATTCTCAACAAATATGTAATAGTGCCTTTGTTACATACCAAATTCTTAGAGTCTTATTTAGGTTCTTTATTTTGGTTTGCTAATATTATTGTTGATTTCTCATGAGTAGTATTTATATTAATTGTAATTTTTTAAAATGTGTTTCTTAAACAAGATAGGGCCTCAAACTGTCTTGGCTACTCTTGATCTCTTCTTCCAGGTGAACTTTGGTGTCTTTTCCAAATCTCAGGAAAAAATATCACTGGAATTCTGATTGGATAACATAGAATAATCTGAAAATAACTGCTTTATAGTATCAATTCAGTGTAGATAGAAATTTGATGACTATCACTAGACTTATCAGTGTTTTAAATGAGCTATTTTGCATTGGCTGTATTTATTTTCTATTTCTGTATCAAGTTATTTTAAGTATACACTATTTTTTTCACATCAGACTTTTCTATCTGTATTATAACATTTTTAATGGCTTCATATTCTGCCCTTTAAAAATATTTTTTTCTAGTGAGCATTAAATTAAAACTCTTTGATTATTATTCATCTTTATTATTAGAAATGCCTAGAGTACAATTAGGACCCAATTTTTACCAAGTTAAAAATGCCATTGTTGATTTTTATGTTTAAAGAGAAATAATTATGCATTTATGGAATTTTATAGTATAAGTCATAAAGATGTTTCATAATATTGTGATGAAGAATCTTTTGGTGGTCAGTGTAAAATATGTATCTTTTCCAGGCTTGATAAATTAGTCTTGGGGGAAAAATTAAGTAAATGTATTATGGGTATATGTATGAAGAAATTATTGCTTGTTAGCTTTCTATATCTCAAAAAGAAAAATACAAACATTTACACATTCATGTATTTATTAGGCAAACTTATAGATATAAATGGATCTCTTCCTTTCACAGATAACTATTTTGATTAAAAAATAAAAATAGGGTGCCTGGGTGGCTCAGTGGGTTAAAGCCTCTGCCTTCGGCTCAGGTCATGATCTCAGGGTCCTGGGATCGAGGCCCGCATCGGGCTCTCTGCTCAGCAGGGAGCCTGCTTCCCCCTCTCTCTCTGCCTACTTGTAATCTCTGTCAAATAAATAAATAAAATCTTAAAAAAAATAAAAATAAATAAAAATAATACAAAAAGTCTTATATACCATAAAGAATTTTATCTAGCTAAGAACTCTTGACATTTCATTATATTCACTAGATTTGGAGATAGTGTTAACCCATAAATATTGACTTTTCTTTAGTGTTACTATGTTTTGCAAAGTGTACATAAATATTATTTTTTAAAAAGAAATGATGCGTATATTTTTCTCAAAATATCAGAAGTTTAAAACAGATCATTTAAACCAAGCAATCCAGAATTATCTGTGATAATCCTATTTAAGATTCTTTTTTCATACTGTATTTAGTCCTTGGAGCAGAATATAGAAGAGTTGAGTAATGATAAAGTTCAAAAGTCAGAATGAAACTATCATTTGCTAATTTCTGACTAATAATATTAGTCCCTTTCCTGGAGAACACTGGTCACATGTGGGTAACCATGAAGATTAACCTTGCTTTAAAGTACATTCTCAACTTTAGAAAAGCAGAATATACTATAATTTTATGTATAGAATTATTTTATTAAGATCAGATATTAAGCAAACAGAAGATTAGACCAGATTATTACATTTACAGTTAAAATATAATTCTTGGAATATTATTATTCCCTTTAGCAAAATAAATACTTAGTTTTGCTACTGAACACGGTATTAATTATTTAAACATTAATTACTTAAAATTAACTTTGATCTAATCTTGATCCTTTCATTGATTAAATAAGTCTTATGAGCATGATAAAGTAGGATTCCAATATGTGATTGACAATGAAATTATTTTATAAAAATATTCATGATAACAATTTGATGTATTTTTTCTTCAAGTATTTTTTATAAATTCTTAGTTTTTAAAATTTACATAAAGATCACAGAATTGTTAATCCAGAATGTAAAAGAAGAATGAACACATGTGGAATAGTGATATGAATGTTCAACTCACCACTACTCACCATGAGCTTCCAACAGATCTTTTGACATACTTCATTATATTTCATATTAACATTAAGTGCAGTAGTGGCAATAAAGTGCAATACAAGATTAGAATAATATAAATGAAATATCCAGTTTTCAAAAATGTTTGTTTAGATTATTTAATTTTTAAGATGCTTGAAATTAATAATTGCTGCATATGGTAGGTAGTCATAAAGATATTTTTAGATTAAAGTTAGGAGGAAGACTCACTGAATTTCTCATTTAGAACTAAACTGCCAGCAATTAAAACTAATCATGCAAATATTTATCAGGTATAAATAAATACAGTGGATATAAGTAAAGAAATAAATAGAAATATTTGATATAAATCAATAGAAAAGCGGCAGGTAGTTCTTTGTAAATAGTAGGGACTCCAGGTCTTTTTGCCAAAATTAGTAAATCAGGTGAGGGAGGATTATATAGGAGTAGTGAATGCCTAGATGTAAATACCAGACATGTTTCTGACTAAACATAATCAGTAGAATTTTGCTTGGACAAATAAGTTTCCCTAAGGACCATTTCTTAGGAGATAGGATCCTGAACAGAAAAGATAAATGTCTAGTTAAACTCATTTATTATCACAAGTTAATATTAAATGGCAGTCCAGTGATAACCTTATGGACTCGCTTTCTTAAGTTCCAACCAAGGGACCACCACAATTGATTATTTAATAATTAACTATTGTTTGGTTACAAATATGTTTGAAATGACTTTTCTAGAATAGGCTACACAAGTGATTATTTTAAAATCCATTGAAAGTATTATGAAAGGCCATGTGTTTGAAAGCATAAAGAATTGTGTTCTGGAAAATGTGTAAACCACCTGATTGTAATTCATAATATATATTTTCATTTAAATATTAGGTTCTTAGATAAAGCTTCAAAAGCAAAATACTCTATATTATAAATTATTAATGCACAGTGGATTGTCCTTAATTTTATCTGAAAAAAAAAAAAAACCCTGAGATATACATATTTAACATGTGGAAATCTCCCAACATTTTTTTACATGAAACCATGATCTCAGTGTCTTTGCTCAATAAGTTTGTCCTTTACCTCAGAATCATATGGTAAAGTGTAAATCACTTCTGGCCTTACCCATCACTAATCTCCTAAATACCACTAGTACCCAGGAAGAGAAAAGTAATGCATATCTTGAAAAGAGGCTTTTGAGTTCATGCCTTTCAGCCTCAAGATTCTTAACCATCTCTCTCCCATCTCAGTTTAAGTAACTCCACATTGCCGGAAATAAGCATTATGTATGTCATTGATTATATATTTCCTATGGTGTCAAAGTCGTTTCTAATTGCATAGGTGATGCTAGTACTTTTGAATAATACAGAGAACTTATTAGTTAGTTTTGCCTCAAGGCAAGAATATCGTTCCATTTTGCCAATATCCTTTGATATATTGTAGGACAAGTAGCATTGATAGAGGTCCATGCTCTGCAGATGAGCTTTGAAGACAGGGAACACATATCAACATTAACATAAGTATTATCATTGGGTTAGGATGCCAAATAGTCTGAAAAGTATGGTATTTTTATTTAAGTTCCGATTATTTCTGACTTATTAAGTCTAAAATATTTCATGTACATCTCACTGGATTATATTTATTCTCAATCTTCTGATTGCAAATGAACTTTCTCACATCACAAAATATTTAGAAGATAGTTCATATATTTTCCTTCACTCCCTTTTCAACTCTTAATTCATATTGTAAAAGTGACCCAATATCTAGGATGTCTTGAGGTCATCTCTCATTCCAACTTCTTATTCCTTGGATCTCCTCTCAGATTCTCCCTATATTGAGCTGTTTCCTCTTTGGGCTTTTATCTGCCCCAATTCATTGCATTCCCCCACAGAACTGCACTCAGATCTTTCATTTTCTAACTTCAAGGAAAACTATAGAAACCCATTCTTCATTAAGTTTTCAAGAAGAATTATTTAGGCATCTGTTATGTGCCTGTGACTCTTCTAGGTAATTTAGTGAATAAAAAACCCCAAAGATCATCCCTCTTGGAGCTTACTTTGGGGCAATATATACAATAAAAGTAAAAATGCAGTGTACTCATATGTATAACAATTTGAGAAATGATAAAAAATGTATGGGAGGTAGGAGTACCTGGGTGGCTCAGTCAGGTGAGTGTTTGCCTCTTGATTTTGGCTAAGGTCATGGTCTCGGGGCCCTGGGATGTGGCTCTGTGCTCAGCAGAGTCTCTGCCTGAGATTCTCTCTCTCTCTTTCTCTGCCCCTCTCCCCGCTCACATGTGCTCTTTCTCTCTGTATATAAAATAATCTTTTAAAAAATGTATAGGATGTTAACGTGTGTGTATCTGAGTAACAATTTTAAATAATGTAGGTAGATTAGGTTCCGCTGAGGTGTCTTTAAGTAAGGAATTAGTGCATCCAGGCAGATGGTGTTTCAGGCTTGAAGGAACTGGTTGTGCAAAGGCATGCCTGATGTGTTTGAGAAACAACAGAAATGCATTGTGGCTGGAGTGACTTAACCCAAGGGAAACAATTGTGGGCAGAATGATCAGAGAGATAGTGAGGAACAACGTCATTTTGGGTCTTGCAACTCATTGTAAAGAATGGTCTAGTTCTGGATAAAATGGATACCATTAGAGATTTGAGCATAGCACACATTTGATTTTTTAAAATTAAATTGTATTAAACCCCAGGAAAAGTTGAAATAATCTGGAATGTATCCCTGTACACCCTTCCCCTAGATTCACAAATTTTCTTTCCACAGTTGTTCAGTCTACACACACACACACATTCGCAAACATGCATACACATTTCCATCTTGCCAAGTTATTAAAAGTTTTTTACAAACCTCACGACCCCTCCCTCTAAACATTTCAGTTTCCATTTTCCAGAAGTAAAGACCTCCTCCTACATAGCCACATTACCAGTATCACACCTCAGACAATAAATAGCAATTTCAGATTTCCCACATTTTCAGATTTCCTGAATTTTCCTTAAAACGTTCTTTTTAGCTGTGTGGTGGTTCTTTTCTGAATAAACCAAGGCCCAGTCATCACATTGGCTGAGCTGTCTCTGTATTTTCCCTCTATCTGAGTTCCTCTGCCACTCTATTTTCCTGGCATTTAATCTCTGGAAGAATTCAGGTCAGTTGTCCTTATTCTGGATCTGTTTGCTAGGCTCCTCATTTTTAGATTCAGGTCATAATATCATAAGATACTTTGCTTCTTTCATATATTCATTGCTTGCCTAGTTTGACAGAGAAAGTTAAACTTGTATCTACAAAGTGCACATGACATTCACTTGTGTTATCTCTATAAGGACAAACGTTGAACCAACGGTGTCATTTCTAAAAGTCATGTTTAGCTTAAATGATAAATGAGACTCCTGGGAGACTATAATCTTGAGCTCAATACCCTGTGAGTTTCCTTTGGAAAATTGTCTTATTTACCTACTTCATTTTTCCCCATAGGGCAGGCAGTTGATTTCTAAATTTTGGAACATTCTAGTTAGATGTGTTATTGATGAAATCACTGTTCAGATCTGATGACAATTTAATATAGAACAAAACTGGATTGAGTGACCTTCGCTGCAATTGATGTTGGCCTTTCTTCTTGTTAAGTGACTGGACAATTTATCTAACTTACAGGAAATATTGTGATTGCTAAATGGACTGTCATAGATAAAGATACACACCATTCATCTTGAAAAGGTTCACCAGGCAGTAGTAATAAGAGAAGGTCAAGGGGCATGGGACTTCATAAACCTTCTTTTAAAATTCATTGTCCTTCCACACATAAGTAATTGTATATATATATATATATATGTATATATATATATACATATATATATATATACATATATATACATATATATATATTTATTTATTTATTTATTTTACTTTTAACTCTTAACTCAGAGTCCAGTATTACTGAATAGACACTGGGCTTGCGGGCCCAGTGGTTAGAAGTGCCGTACATGTTCAGTATACATGCAGACCAGAAGGGACAGAACCGTAGTCATAACCAGTTTGGGGATAAAATAGTAGACTCCTTCTTTGTCATTGTATGAAGGGTACCAGTCTTTCTTCAGGAGAGTCAAAGCAAATGAAATGTATAGTATTCTCACTTAGTGACAGAATGTATGACTAAAACACATGAAGAAAATGTAGTCCAAAACCAAAACTTAGAGTGGCAGCAGCTGAAATTCTTTCTGTAGAAATGATTATACAAACCATGTATATTTTAGCTATTCATTAGCCTAAGTAACTCCCAAGTGCTACAACATTTGTTAGTTCTGACCTGGTATAATTTGCCATTATTCATAGGCAGCTGGCTGCCTCTAGGACTGACAAGAAGTTCTGTTCATACTGCCGTTGGCTGGTTTGTTTCACACATGTCAAGGCTGGGCAAGTCTTTTCTGGGTCTTTATAATTTAAAGCATATTCATAATTCTATAAGGAATTGTCCTAAGGTAAGAAAACACATTTAGATATGGATATCTAAAGTTCTTATCTGTGTGGGCTAAAAAAAAAATGATGAAATAAGTTTTATCTTTCTCCTTTATAGTAAATTTCTACACTTGATCTTAGCCAAAAGGCCGAGAAGCGATTTTTATAGTAAATTTCTAGTGATTAAGTCCCTGAACTACTTTATGTTAATGAATCTATATTTTTCTATGCCTTATTTACCCATTTTCAAATACAATTCTCACAAAATTGATTTTTTGTTTGGGGCGGATTTTTCCTATTACCCACTTTTGATAAAATGATTACATATTCATATATTCTGTACAGTATATTTCTATGGTGTCTACGATCTCTCAGTCTTACTCAGTTTCCACATAGCTGCATACATTCAAACCATTTCTTCCTGTATTAGGGTGTGACATTAGACTTTTGAAATTCTTGTTCCACTTTTCAGTTTTTTTTCCCTAACTTTAGATTTTTTATCAACTACATATCCTAGGAAACTTACTTAAATTTTCTGAAGTTTAGTGGCTTCATTAGAAATACTGTATTTGCCAGAGGCTGGAGTTGAATAAACTGACTTCATGAATTCTCTTTTAAGTACTGTGATCTACTAGTTTACTCTGTTGGTTCACCCATAATTGGTCAAAATTGTACTAAAATCAAGATTTAGATTTTAAGGGGCACCTGGGTGGCTCAGCTGGTTAAGTGTCTGCCTTCGGCTCAGGCCATGGTCCTGGGATATTGAGTCCTGCGTCAGGATCCCTGCTCAGCAGGGAGTCTGCTTCTCCCTCTCCCTATACCCCTCCCCAGGCTCGTGCTCTCTTTCTGTCCCTCCCTCCTTCTCTCAAATAAATAAATAAAATCTTTTAAAAAAATTGAAGTTTTAATACAGTTTCATGATATTGAAATGATTCTCTTTTTAGTGTTTTCATGAGAACTGCTTAGAATCATTATAATTTCATTCCTTTTCCTTTATTTTCTTCTTTACCCATTTTTATAGCATAAGTTATTATAAATTTCATTTATTTATTTTTTTTTTAAAGATTTTATTTATTTCACAGAGGGAGAGAGATCACAAGGAGGCAGAGAGGCAGTCAGAGAGAGAGGGGGAAGCAGGCTCCCTGCTGAGCAGAGAGCCCGACGCGGGCCTCGATCCCAGGACCCTGAGATCATGACCTGAGCCGAAAGCAGAGGCTTTAACCCACTGAGCCACCCAGGCGCCCATAAATTTCATTTAATTTCAAATGGTATTTGATAACAAAGACAACCATACTATCAAATACTGACCATGTCAGTCCATAACTTTTTTACTTAGTGTAAAACATTCAATTTCTGAGATTTAAGATAGGATTGAATAATCATATTGTACTAAATTAAATCTCTTAGAGTAGTAAATTAGTAATTAGGTGTTTAAAACAAGGATCTGCAGGGTTACCTATATTTTTCTGATTTTCAGTTGCAAAGAAGAAAAAAAAATAGAAAAGGGAGGAAAAAATGTAGTGAGTGATCATACAGTTTAAGTTCTTTTAAGGGTTTTGCAAAATTTTGGGGCACCCGGGTTTCAGCTCAGGTCATGATCCCCAGCTCCTGGAATTGAGCCCCACATTGGGCTCCCTGCTCGGTGGGAAGCCTGCTTTTCCCTCTCCCTCTGCTTGTGCCTTCTCTCTGTCTGTCAAATAAATAAATAAAATCTTAAAAAATTTTTTTTGCAAATCTGATTTATCCCTACTTCATACTAATCTTAGTCTTATTGTAAATATTCCACAAAGCAAGTTTTATGTCATTCTTTCAAATCATGTTTTTATAAAACGTATCATCTTCAAATTCTGATAAAATAAGCAATAACTTTGAGAAATAAGCTTTGAGAGAAGCTAAAGCAATTATTGAAACATCTTTTTCCTGGAAAGGCAGGAACAATATTTAACGACCAGCCATAAATATTGCTATAATCATTAAGGGAAATTATGTTCTACGGATGAGTCAAGGTGGTAAAAACTAACTGATATTTTATTGCTAAACTAAATAAGAAGGGCTAACAAGCCTTATTAATCCATCTACTTGACTTTTTGAATAGATTGTTTCAGGCACTATGTTATATGTTAGGTTTTATTTATATGAAAAATATACAAATACACATATATATGTAGATATCCAGGTATATATGTATGTGTGCAAATGCATATCTATCTGCATATGTGCATACATCTGCATATGCATACATACTTATGTATGTACACATCTGCAAATAACAATGCACCGTAAAAACATTTTTAATTCTGGAGCACCTGGATGGCTCAGTCACTTAAGTGTCTGACACTTGTTCTCAGTTGTGAGTTCAAGCCCCATGCTGGGCTCCATGTTGGGTGTGGAGCCTACTTAAAAAATAAAATTCCTATGAGCAAAAAGGAGGAAGCATCTTGCTCAGTGTAGTTGTAGTTAAGGGCAGCCGTTAATTGCCCCAAGGAGGGATACTTTAGCTGAAATCTGAAAGTTGAATAGAGTTGGTCAGGTAGATGAGGATGGAGGTGGGAGAAGGCACCTGAGGTAGAGAACGCAGCATGTGCCTCTATCTGGCTGTGGGATGACTTGGTCACCAGGAGGGTAGGAATATTCAGCTGACTGTAGAATTATAATGGATTCAAATGCATTGTATCTTCTTCAAGTTGAACATATTTTCGATCTCTCCATGAAAAAAGTATTAATTTTTATGTCTTAACCACTAATGAAATATGCTTCATTAATGAAAACTCAGGGCACCTTTTGTATTTAGAAATGGATTTAGTTTGTAAGAATTGAGAGTAAAGGTCTTAAATACTTGTGTGATGTGATTAAATTTCCCTCAAGTTTTAAGAACAGCAATTAAACCTTCAGGCTTGCCCAAAGAATTTTTATTTCTTTGACATATTTCTTATTTTGTGTTAGACATGTTTATAGCTTATCATTTTAACCATATGACAAGTTTTTATTAGAATTATAAATGAGAATGCTATTGTTGAATAGTTTTTGTATTCCAAAATATGTAAAATTAGTAGATAATGGGTTTTTAAGTAAATTTAAAAAATGATTAGTATTATGTTAGAACAAATTTAGACCTCATAAATTATTACCAGTTAAAAGTAATAATTTTTATCATCTGGTTTTTAATTGGTTGTTTGTTATTATTAGCACAGGATGTGCTAAAGCCTCTGGTACAACATGAAAGCTGTAATAAAATCTACTGTAAACCATCCATGAAAGGGGCTTTTACAGATGTTGTGATTATATGAGCCTGGAGGCTACATTGCTATAATTGGCCTCCTGTGAGGCTGGTGTTCTGCAATTGCTCATAGAAGCTCAGCGAACAAGAAGATATTTCACAATGTTTACATTTGTTGACCATACTTTGAGTTAGCAGTCCACATAATGATGAACAGTAATCCAAGTTGTGTCACTGTTGTTTGGATATGAAATGCAAAGTTTATTATTTCTTTTTTTGTACTTCATGTTCAGCTGTTTTTAAATATTTTAAAATGATATTTTAAAAATGATCATCCCATAAATATTACTGGATGTTCTTATTTTCCAAATGTTTTAATTACCCCTGCCTCTGTTCAAATGCACTTATCTTTACCTATAATCCTCTAAATCTCTCCAATCCTCATTCTGTTTTTGTTTTTTTTTATAATCTAGTGTGAAAGTTTTACGTTTTACAACTATTTAGTGGTTATAATACTTTATCAGATTGTAAAGTTAATAATTATCCTTTTCTTTCTTCCCCAAAGTATGAGTACCTTAGAATGTTTTAAATCTAAGCAGCCCTTCCTAATTTTTATGATACTGCTTATCATGTTTAGTCTTTGCATTTTTTATTTCCTATATATTAGCTTTTTTTTATTAATTCCTTATATAGTCAATACTGGCTTAAGTCCACTCCCATATGTGTTCTGTTTTTCAGATGTGTGGATTCAATAACTTCTTTGTGAAATACATTCTTTAGAAGTTGTTTTAGTAAGAGTGTGTAGTTAATGAATTGTCTTAATTTCTGGGTACCTGAGAATTTGTTTAGTTCACCATTATTATGAAATGATGCTTTTCATAGTACACAGTTCTAGATTGAGAGATATTTTATCTCAGCCCTTTGAGAAAATTTAATAGGTTCCTTTGTTTCTGGTGTTGTGCTTCTCAATGTGATTTTTTAAAAAAACTATATTTTCAAAGATTTGTTAGACTCCTTCGACCTGAGAACTGGCATCTTTTATCAAATCTGAAAAATTCTTAGTCATTATTACTTCTGATGCCACATTCCCTCATTCTCAGAACACTGCTTAGGTATGTTAGAATTTATTTCTCCTTGTATAATCACTTGTCTCTTTGTCACAGTGTAAATGTTTTCTGAAGATGAGTATTTCACTTCATTAATTCTCTCTTCTGCTATATCTAATCATCTGTTAAACATTCTCACTGAATTTTCTATTTTGGGCATATCTTTTATTATGATTATTTTAATAGTTTCATTCTATGTGGTCACTTTTATAGCCTCTTTTTCTTCAGCAACTTTTACTACATTCTGTTAAATTCTTTCAAATAAACAAGCATTCTTTGTCATTTCATTATCTGCTGTCTTTGCACAGGTTAACTATAATGTGTTAGTTTTATTGACTTTTCCTTGGAACATTATTTATGGGGATTCTTTGAAGCTTGGGTTTCAAGTATTTTTTCCAAAAATGATTTGTGTTTTCTTCTGCCAGGTCCCTGGATTATTACCAGCATGGGATCACTTAAAGCTCATTTTTCATCTAAAGTACAGTTTTGGTCAGGGGTCAGTAAATTAGAGCTTGCAGAACAAATTAAGCCTGCTGCCCGATTTGATGAATAAAGTTTTATTGGAACAGAGCCATAGTTACTTTTTGTCCTTGAATGATTTTCCTACTATAATGGCAAAATTGAATGGCTCCAGCAGAGATCATATGGTTCACAAAGTCTGAAATATTTACTATCTAGCTCTTTACTGAAAAACTTTATCAACTACTGTTTTAGACCATACAGATAGTATGAATTCCACTCTAATCCTTTAATGGAAGATTTGTGGTTATGAATTCTCATAAGATACTTTTTTCCTTACTCCTTTCCAAACAAACAATGATGTGATAGAAAGCTATCTTAAAAAAAGAAAAGAAAAAGGGAGGAAGAGAAAGAGAAAAAAAAAAGGAGGGAGGGAAGGAGAAAAAAAGAAACTATCTTCTCTATCTTTAGTTTATCAACTGTTGGATTCATCTGGTGGGAGTCCTGACATCCTGCATAGATCTTTAATTTGTCTCCCCATTTTGAATTGCTTTAGGATTTTGTTATACATCCAGTACATCTCTAACCTTTAAAGCCAAACCCTTACACTGTCAAAAATGAATGAAAAGATACTTTTGCCAAATATAAATTTCACATCTTCTTGTCTCATTACAATCATGTTTTCTCATCATTTTTGCACCCGAGAGTTAACCTTTTCTATTAGCTCAATTGCGCATTAAAAAATGTATATTTTTTCTAGAATTTTTAGTTGTTCTACACCAAAGGAATTTCTCTAGACATCAGTTCTGTATTACTAGATGTGAAACTTGACCTATTTTAAGGATGATTCCAAGCCATACTTCTTCCTTCAAGCTGGTGTAGCTTAAGGCTACTGGCTTTGGATTCAGACTGCTGGACACAGTTTATTGTTCACCATTTTATCTATATGTGACCTTGTGTTAGTTGTAGCTATAGTAAGTCCCTATTTCATCTCCATAAAATGAGAATACTCAATGTACCTTTTTCTTAGGAACTTTGTGACAAAAAAAAATGAAACCTTAGATAAATATAAACATATATATATCATCTTAGCTCACCCACCAATTCGTAAAAATAATATATAGCTATTGTTGTTGTAGTTATATTGGCCTCTTCCACAAATAATTAAGCCTATCCTTAAGTCATTTATATTCTAAAATCTAACAATTAGTAGCTAACACTTTCCTACCCTCTGGATATAATAGAGTAAGTGTTAAATATTCACATATTGTACTTACTTTATAAAAGCACTTCAAAAATACTTGCTGTAAGTCATAAGAAATGTTATGATAGACTTAGGGAATATGAATACTAACATTCTGGAGAATCAAAAGACACATTTTCTAATGTACCCATTAAAAAAAATACCTCTAATCTTAAGCTACTTATTTGGGGAGTTTTACACAGTAATTATTTAGAACAAAAGAAAAATAAAGGAAGTAAGAGCTCAGATTTACGTAAAGCCTCTATTTTTCCTGCCCCAGAGTTTATTATCAATAAATAAATATAGTTATTTAAAAATATAATTAGATTGTCCTCATCAATTTTTAGTGGCTTCCCATCTAAGAAAAAAATCCAATTCCTTACTGTGATGGTCTAAACCATGTGTGATTTGACCAGTGCATGATTTGATTCCCTGATCTCATCTTCCCATGTATGTCAATCTCCAGTCACATCTGCCTCAAAATATTTGCACCTCCTTTATCCTTGTTTTTGTCATTTCATGTTACCCTGTTGGGAGGTCTTCACTGGCCACTTGGTTCACACTGGCCACTTGCTTCACTTGCTTCACAAGGTGCAACTTAAAATTGCACCTTGTATCATCACTTTCTACACTATGGCCCTGCTTTGTATTTTTTCCTCTTTCCTATGTCTGTTAATATATGACTGTTCATTTGTCTATATGTTCAGTGTCTTTCTCTCCCCACTAAAATAAAGTTCCACGAGATTGGGGCATTTACTTGTTCATTATAATATACCAAGTGCCTGGGCAAGTTCTTGGCAAATACAAGGGGCTCAATATTACTTGAAGAAAGGATTAATTCGAATCCAGGCTAACGCAGACTAAAACATAAAACAGAACTTTGCTCTTCTTTGCGCCACATTTTAGTTCTCACTTCTGAGTCTGTGTTTTCTTTATGTTTAAAGCCTTTCCTTTCCTTTCAATCTGATGGTTAATAGTTAGGGTGTCAACTATATCCTTGTTTCACAAACATTATTTTAAATTTTATGTTGACTACCGTCCAACAGTTTAGCCTAATAGGATCTTGCCTCCTACTCCACATCGTGTGTGGGTTTTTTGTTTGTTTGTTTGTTTTTTCCCTGAACTCATGAGTAAGATCCAGGCATTCACTGTGTGTTAAATCTCATGAGTAAGATCCAGGCATTCAGTGTTTGTTAAATCTAAACTTCAGAAACCGACAATCCGTAATCTCTAGGTTCTAATATCAAAGTAATAGAATCTATGGGCTGGGTGTCCAAGACAGGAATGGGGGTTGGCAAGTAAGAAACTAAAGGAGCTATGCTGTTAGTTTGAGGGACAGGTACATAAAAAGTTGTGTTTACATTGCTTTTTCTACAGATTTTCCTCAGAGTGTAATATATGCTGCAGAAACAAAGGAATTTTTGACTCTGTATCCCATATATTTAAAACATTATCTACTACATAGAAGGAGTTGGATACTTACTTTTCAGAAGTATAAACTGATACATTTTGAAGATAAATCTGATACCATGTGATAGGATAGGATGTGATAAAGTGAGAAAAGTCAGTGATTGGATAGAATTTTTATTTATATGAGAGAGAAAGAAGGCTTTATGGGTGAAATAAAGGGCCATGTTAAATTGGGGCTGTGTATGAGATATCAAAGTGGAGATACTGAGTAGACAGTGGATGCATGATTCAGGAATAAAGGAAAAATGTTGTAAACGGAGGTATCAATTTGGAAGTCATCCATGTATGGCTGGCTAATGGCTGTACTGGACAGTAGAGGTTTCTCTGAAGGGCACTTCCAAGGGATAAAATATGCTTTCAGATGATTATTCTGGCAGTGGTATACAAAGAATGAAAGAGAAATGTAGAAGAAACAACTTGAAATGGGAAATTAATATTTTATGTAAAATAAATGCAAAGGTAATGAGATCCCAACAAAAATAGGGGCAAGAGGAAAAGAAAGGCAGAAATGATTTTATTAATAATTAAGACAGTGGGATCTTTTGGTTTTAGTAACATGCTAGATATAGAGGGAAGAGAAGGGAGGGAATCAAGGGGGTCTGAATGAATCACCTGATACACTAACTACATAAAGAAACTAGACTATGACATCTGTAATGTTAAACTTGCCTCAAGATAGGTTGAGTAAAGCATCTTTTAACCATCAGTAAGTAGATTTTTAGCTGAAATATGAAAATATAAGTTCATGTGCAAAAGTTTATTTTGAGCACAGAATCTATTCAGGACTGCTTTCAAAAATGTATCTCGCATTTCTTTTTTAGTTCTGTAAAAGTTGTTATAAATACACAATTTCAGAGTGACCCTTTCCTGTTTTATTTCAAGTTATTTAACTGCAGATGCCTATATATGTTTTCAAAGAGTATTTCTTTGAAACATATTAAAAAGTTTGTCTAACTTGTTATTGTAATAGCTGTGCTACACAACCCGTATGCCTTTAGCACGTGCATTTGTTAGCCCAGAAATATTAAATCTACTGATCAAACCTCAAAGTGAATAACACAGCTACTTTCCTAAACTTAACATTCTCTTTTCATTTTACTATTAGGTAATATTCTTTCACCTGTGCTATTGAGGCTGGTAGACAAACAAGCAAAAAGATTTTCTCTTGAATGATTTTCAAATAACTATTTTGGTGATCATGGAAGTCTTTTGTTCCGATCTCTCAGAGAGCTTCTGCAGAAAACATGTATCAACTGTAGTGTCAACGCCAAGACCACACTTCTCTTGGGCTTTACCCAGCCAGTGAGTGTGCACAGCAGGGATATTGGAGCCAAGATACTCTGCTCCACATGAGATTCTTCTAATTGGTATTTTTGGTCCAAACACTTCCCTTCAGCCTAACTGAGCTTTTCTTCAAGTTGTACCATGGTCTAAGGCTTTTCCTGCCTAACCCTTTGTTCCCTATCTTTGTCACAGGTGAGAGAACTGCATCAGAGTCTGAAAGGCCCTGCATGACTGCTGTCCCTTCCCTGTTAGCGTGAATAAGCATTTTTCTCCATAAATATCTTGCATGTTGGTCCCATCTTGGTATCTGCCTTATGGAGGACCCCCGTGGACACACCTGTATTATGGAGTTCTTGGATATAGGATTTTTGGCTATGACCACATAGTTTTCATAATTATGCTTTTAGTTGGAACTATCACTCAATGTGGATGCTTCCTAGTTTTAGAAATAACTTTATTCAGGATTTTTATGAATCATCCACCTGTTATATATTATGTACCTAAACCAGAGTTTCTTAACCTTGACACTACCAGTATTTTTGACTGGATAATTCTTTGTTTGGGCGGGCTGTGTTTTGCATTGTATGAAGCCCAGCATCATCTCTACCCCTCTACCCACTGGATGCCAGAAGCACAGTTCCCATGTCTCCACATATTGCCAAATGGCCTTTCATAGGCAAAATCATTCCCAGTTGTAGAAATACAGTATCTGGTAGAATCAGTCATGCTCTAAGAAGTACAAGCAGCTATGACTGTCATGGCTGAAATAACAAAGATTTTAGGAGATGGCATTGAGGCAAATTTTGAAAAATTACCATGATTTGTTGACTTCTCAGACAGCATTAATCACAAGACATAAAATATAGAAGCAGAAATAAAAATACATTTTAAAAACCCTTTTGGGGGCAACTGGGTGGCTCAGTCAAGTGCCTGCCTTTGGCTCAGATCATGGTCCCCAGGGTCAAGTCCCGCATCCGGCTCCCTGCTCAGTGGGAAGCCTGCTTCTCCTTCTCCTTTTCCCACTCCCTCTGCTTGTGTTCCCTCTTTCGCTGTCTCTCTCTCTCTCTCTCTCTCTCTCTCTCTCTCTCTCTGAAATAAATAAATAAATAAATAAATAAATAAAATCTTTGAAAATAATAAAAAGGCCTTCCTAAGAAGACCATCTTAACAGAATCAGAATACTGGTAGTGGTACACTAGTAAATATGTAACTTCTCCGATAGTATTCTCTAAGTCTTAAAGCTATGTATTCCCTATATTTCATTTCCTTTATTCTGTCAGTTGCTAACTGAATTCTCTGTGCAACTCCATCATGTCCCTTAAGTGTGTTTTCTCCACTGTCGTGCAGGCTACTCAACCCACAATCTTTATACCACCATAACATTCCCTTGCCTCGAGTCCCAAGTCCCAGCTACTCCCTACATTTTATGAATTCATTCTCCTTACTGATACTTTCTATTTTGTGAAACAACATTCTCACAATTTCCTGTAGTCTTTTAGATATGGTTTCCTTTTTTAAAAAAATCATATTTATAATAATTGATTTAAAATCTTTGGTAAGTTCAACATTAGGGCTTCTTCAAGGATAGTTTCTACTGATTGCTCTCTTTTCTATATGGGCCAGACTTTCCAGTTTGTTTATAGGACTTCTAATTAATTTTTTCAAAACTGGAAATTTAATATGTAGTAAATCGGGAAATTATAGTCTTTTCTCTCCACAGAGTTGCTGTTTGTTGCTATTAATTACTGTTATTCGTGTTGCTGTTTGTTTACTGATATTCATGAACTAATTCTGTAAATTCTGGATTGGATTCTCTTAAAATCAATAGTGAAGTGCTTCTTTATTCTTGATATTGGTCATTTCTGTTCCCTCTCTCGTTCTCTCTTCAGTTTTTCTAAGAGTTTATAAGCACATTCGTCTTTTCAAAGAGAGACTTTATTTTTTTGCATATGTAGTCTCATGCCTAACAGCAGTCTAGAATGCAGTGCAGCTCCAAGATGAGCCCCTCCTGCATCTGGAAACTAGGCCCAGATGGACAGTGGGGACAGGGGTAGCTATTGCTTAAATGGTGATGGCAGTACTGACTGAAGCCTTAGCAGAGAGAAAGGACTCCATATGCAGGCAGCGCAAAGACCCCTGTGGAGCCTGTCCATTATTCAGTTCCATACCTACAGCATCTGCAGATATGAACTCTGTCCTCGGGGCTGGAACAGGTGGTCAGGCAGTACACTTTGTCAATAAGTTATTAAAAATAATAGTGTAAAATTGCACATTGCAATAAAGTATATCAGGGAGTTAACAGAGTTCTTAAAAAACTTTAGAATTTCTAGTTCTGAAAATACTATATCATTGAAAAACTAATACAGGTTTAGAAATACGAATTAAATTAAAAGACCATCACACTCATGGAGCGCCTGGGTGGCTCAGTGGGTTAAGCCTCTGCCTTCGGCTCAGGTCATGATCTCAGGGTTCTGGGATCAAGCCTCACGTCAGGCTCTCTGCTTGGCAGGGAGCCTGCTTTCTCCTCTCTGTCTGCCTGCCTCTCTGCCTACTTGTGATCTCTCTCTATGTCAAATAAATAAACAAAATCTTAAAAAAAAAAAAAGAAAAAAAGACCATCACACTCAGAAAAGAACACAGTTTTCATTTGGCCTTCAGAGGAACTGGTTAAAGGGAAAGACAACATTTAAAAGATTTTTTTCTCAGGACACCTGGGTGGCTCAGCTGATTAAGCATCTGTCTTTGGCTCAGGTAATGATCCCCCAGGGTCCTGGGATGGAAGTCCCATATTGGGTTCCCTGCTAAGCAGGGAGCTTGCTTCTCTGTCTGCTTGCCACTCCCCCTGCTTGTGCACATTCACTCTCTCTCTCTCTCTCTCTCTCTCTCTGTCTGACAGATAAATAAATAAAATCTTTAAAAAATATTTTTTCTCTAATTGAAGATCCAGTGAAAGATTACATAAATAGGAATTTGAGTTATGTACAAATTATAAATCCACACCTAGTTTCTTGCACAACTTCCACAAGTTCTAGGAAATGTCAGAGAAAAAATCAAATGCTATTGTATAAATCTACAATTAAACTAAAACACTGCACTGATTTTTATGGAATTAAATCTTTGTAGAAATTTTTGGTGTGTTTAATCACCAGTTCTAGTTGTTTTAAAATTTATGTTTCAAAATAATAAGAGTTTATCCTTATGTTGCATCTTATCAAATACTTTTTTCTTATCAAATACTCTTAACTCCAATACCAGTTGCATCAGAAGAAAGATCTTTCTGAGAATTAAAAGTTATCAAAAGTTACTTGTGATTTTATATTGTCCAAGAGCAACTGACATTGTTTTCAGTTTATTAATGAATAATGAAGTATAAAAGTACAAACTGTGATGATCTAATAAATGAGTTTGCAGAAATAGGAGTGGAAAAATCTTGTATCAATAAAGATATCACATTAATAAAGTACTATATATAATTATGACATAAAAATATTTTTGTGATTTATAAGTTCATGTTAGTCATCATGATTGCCCCAGTCATATTTTATAAGTAATAAAATATTTTTAGAACAGAAGACTTTATATTTTAATACCTTTAGCAGCACTTAAAACCTTTTACAGAATAGTTTTAGGTTCGTGGCAAAACTGAGATGAAAGTATAGAGATTTCCCATATATCCCTGCCCCCACACATGCATAGCCTTCCCATTATCAACATTACTCACCAAAACAGTGTATTTGTTAATGAGAATGAACCTCCATTGACACATCATAATCCCCCAAAGTCCATAATTTACTTTAGGGTTTATGCTTGATGTACATTCTCTATAATTAAGAGTGTTGCTTGGTTTACCTCTATCTCTTTTTTCCCCCCTTGTGCTCATTTGTTTTGTTTCTTCAATTCCACGTATGAATGAAATCATATGGTACCTGTCTTTCTCTGACATTTCACTTACCTTAATAGTCTCTGGCTCCATCCATGTTCTTGCAAATAGCAAGATTTTTCTTTTTCATGGTCCATATTATTCCATATATCAATATGGAATTCCATATTCCACACATTCTGTATGTGTATATGTGTGTGGTATATATATGTGTGTGTGTGTATATGTATACCACATCTTCTTTATCCATTCATCTATTGATGGACACTTGGGCTGTTTCCATAATTTGACTATCATAGATAATGCTCCTATAAACATAGGTGTGCATGTCTCCCTTTGAATTAGGACTTTTGTATTCTTTGGGTAAATACTGAGTAGTGTAATTGCTGGATCCAAAGGTGGTTCTATTTTTAACTTTTTGAAGAAGTCCCACACTGTTTTCCAGAGTGGCTGCACCAGTTTGCATTCCCACCAGCAGTGCAAGGGGGTTCCCCTTTCTCCCCTTTCTCCACCAGCACCAGTTTCTTGTGTTGTTGATTTTAACCATTGTGATGAATGATACTGAGTATTTTTTCCTGTGTCTGTTGGTCATCTGTGTGTCGTCTTTGGAGAAATGTCAATGTCTTCTGCCCATTTTTTAATTGGATTCTTTTGGGGGTCAAGTTTGCTAAGTTTTTAATACATTTTGGATACTAACCCTTTATCAGATATGTCATTTGCAAATATCTTTTCATATTCAGTAGGTTGTCTTTTAGTTTTGTTGGTTGTTTCCATAACTGTCCCGAAGCTTTTTATTTTGAGGTAGTTCTGTAGTTTATCTTTGCTTTTGTTTCCCTTGCCTTAGGAGACCTCTAGAAAGAAGTTGCTATGGCTAAAGTCAAAGAAGTTACTGCCTGTAAATCATCTTCTAGGATTCTTACGGTTTTAGGCCTCATGTTCAGTTCTTTCATTCATTTTGAATTTATTTTTGTGTATGGTGTAAGAAAGTGGTCCAGTTTCATTCTTTTGCATGTCACTGTCCGGTTTTCCACACTTTGTGGAAGAGACTGTCTTTTACCCATTGGATATTCTTTCCTGCTTTGTCGAAGATTAATTGACCATGTAGGTGTGGGTTCCGTTCTGGGTTTTCTACTATGTTCTATTGATCTATGTATCTGTTTTTGTGCCAGTATCTTACTATACTGATGACTATAGCTTTATAATATAGCCTGAAATCTGGAATTGTGACGCCTCCAGCTTTGCTTTTCTTTTCCAAGGTTATTTTGGCTATTTGGGGTCTTTTGTGGTTCCATACAAATTTTAAGATTGTTTTATCTCTGTGAAAAATGCTGTTGGTATTTTGACAGGGATTACATTAAATGTGTATACTGCTTTGGGTATTATTTCTTCCAACCCATGAACATGAAATGTCTTTCCATTCCTTTGTTTCCTCTTTGATTTCTTTCATCAGTGTTTTACAGTTTTCAAAGAACAGGTCTTTCACCTCATTGGTTGGGTTTATTGTTATCTTTCTGCTTTCAGGGCAATTGTAAATGGGATTGATTCCTTAATTTGTCCTTCCACTGCTTCATTATTGGTGTATAGAAATGCAACAAATTTCTGTACATTGATTTTATATCCTGCAACTTCACTGAATTCGTATATCAGTTCTAGCACTTTTTTTGGTAGAGTCTTTCAGGTTTTCTTTTTTTTAAATTTTTTTAATTTTTTAATTTTTTAATTTTTTAATTTTTATTCTTTGCCCCAGGGGTACAGGTGTGTGAATCATCAGGCTTACATCTTTCACAGCATTCACCAAAGCACAAACCCTCTCCAATGTCCATAACCCACCCACCCTATCCCTACCCTCCCACCCCCCAGTAACCCTCAATTTGTTTTGTGAGATTAGGAGTCTCTTATTGTTTAAACAGGTTTTCTATATCGAGTAATCATGTCTTCTACAAATAGTGAAAATTTACTTGTTCCTTGTCAGTTTGGATACCTTTTATTTCTCTTTGTTGTTTGATTGCTGTGGCTCAGACTTCCAATCCTATGTTAAATAACAGTGGTGAGAGTGGATATCATTACCTTGTTCCTGACCACTGAAGGAAAGCTCTGTTTTTCTCTATTGAGGATGGTATTAGGTGTGGGTTTTCCATATATGGCCTTTATCATAATGAGGCATGTTCCCTCTAAACCTACTTTGTTGAGGGTTTTTATCATGAATATCAAGGACGTTGTACTTTGTCAAATGCTTTCCTGCATCTATTGAA
Organism: Ailurus styani; assembly: GCA_002007465.1. Lineage (NCBI taxonomy): Eukaryota > Metazoa > Chordata > Mammalia > Carnivora > Ailuridae > Ailurus > Ailurus styani. The sequence goes on from LNAC01000552.1 coordinate 535,043, forward strand.
ATGATCGTGTGGTTCTTATCCTTTCTTTTATTAATGTAGTGTATCACATTGATTGACTTGTCAGTATTGAACCACCTTTGCAACCAGTGAATAAATCCCACATGATTATAGTGAATTATTGTTTAATGTATTATTGGATTCATTTTGCTGTATTTTATTGAGAATTTTTGCAATGTTTATCAGGAATATTGGCCTATAGTTCTCTTTTCTTGTGAGGGCTGTATCTGGTTTTGGTATCAGGGTATTGTTGGCCTCATAGAATGAATTTGGAAGCTTTCCTTCCTTTTCTATTTTTTGGAGTAGTTTGAGAAGACTAGGTATTAACTTTTCTGTAAATGTTTGGTAAGAATTTGGCTGTGAAGCCAGCTGGTCCTGGAATTTTGTTTGTTGGGAGTTTTTTGATTACCGATTCAATTTCATTGCTGTTAATTGATCTGTTCTGGTTTTCTATTCCTTCCTGTTTCAGTTCTGATAGTTTATGTTTCTAGGAATTTACCCATTTCTTCCAGGTTGCCCAGTTTGTTGGCATATTTTCTAAAATTCTCTTATAACTTCATATTTCTGTTGTGTTGGTTGTTAGTTCTCTTATTTGTGATTTATTCATTTGGATTCTTTTTTCTTTTTGATAGGTCTGGCTACAGGCATATCAATTTTAGTAATATTTTCAAGGAGTCAGCTGCCGGTTTCATGATTTGTTTTTTTTTTTAAATTTCTGTATCACTTATTTCTGCTATGGGCCTTATTATTTCTTTCCTTCTGCTGGCCTTAGCCTTTGTGTGCTATTCTTTTTTTAGCCCCTTTAGACATAAGGTTATGTTGTTTGAGATTTTTCTTGCTACCTAAGGTAGGCCTGTATCACTATATAGTTTACTGTTAGGGCCACTTTTGTTGCATCCCAAAGGTTTTGGACCATTGTGTTTTCATTTTCATTTATTGCTGTGGATTTTTTTTTCTTCTGTGGTCCTTGTTGGCCCATTCATTGTATACTAGCACATTGTTTAACCGCCATGTATTTGTGGTGTTTCCATAATTTTTCTTGTGGTTGACTTCTAGTTTCATCGTGTTGTGGTCAGAAAAGGTGCATGCTATGATTTCAGTCATTTTGTATTTGTTAAGGCCTGATTTGTGACCTAGTATGTGATTTATTCTGAAGAATGTTCCATGTGTACTTGAAAAGAATGTATATTCTGCTATTTTAGAATAAGATATTCTGAATATACCTGTTTAGTCCTGTCAGTTCACTGTGGCATTCAAGGCCATTGTTTTCTTGTTTATTTTCTGTTTATGTGATCTGTCCATTGATGTAAGTGGGCTGTTGAAGTCCCCAAATATTATCATATTGTTGTCAATTAGTTCCTTTATTTTTTCTATTGTTTTATGTATTTGGATGCTTCCATGTTGGGTGCACAAATCTTTGTAATTATTAGATCTTGTTAGAGTATCCCCTTGATGATTATATAATGCCTTTCTTTGTCTCTAGTTACACTATTTGTTTTAAAGTCTTGTTTGTCTCATATAAGTATTGCTATTGACTTTCTTTCGACATTCATTTGCATGATAAATGTTTCTCCATTTCTTCACTTTCAATCTTCAGGTGTCTTTAGGTCTAAATGTATTATGCTAAGCAAAATAAATCGGAAAAAGACAAACACCATATGATTTCACTCATATGTGGAATTTAGGAAACAAAACAGATGAACTTGTGGGGAGGGGGAGAAAAAAGAGGAGAAAGTGGGAGGCAAATCATAAGAGGTTGTTATCCATAGAGAACAAATTGAGGGTTGGTGGAGGGAGTGGGTGGGAGGTGTTAGATGGGTGATGTGTATTAAGGAAGGCACCCTTTGTGATGAACACTGGCTGTTGTTTGTGAGTGGTTGAATCACTAAATTCTCCTGAAACCAATATTATACCATGTGTTAACTAACTGGAATTTAAATACAAATTTGGAAAAAATAAAATTTCAAAAACATAAAATCAGCCTCTTGTAGGCAGCATATAGATGGTTCTTGTTTTTGTTTTTTTAATCCATTCTTACAACCCTGTTTTTTTTTTTTGGAGCATTTAGTTCATTTACATTCAAAGTAATTATTGATAAATGTGTATTTATTGCCATTTTATTACTTGTTTATTACTTGCTTTGTTGTTTCTGGAGATTTCCTCTGATCATTTCTCATTTTTGTGACTTTTGATCTCTCCTTTTCACTCTTCAGTATTTCTCTTGCAGGACTGGTTTACTGGTTATGGACTACTTTAGATTTTGTTTGTCTGGGAAACTCTTTCTCTCCTTCTATTCTGAATGATAGGCTTGCTGAATCAAGTATTCTTGGCTGCAGATTTTTTCCATTCAGTACTTTGAGTATATCATGCCACTGTCTGCTTACCATTTTACTCTTGAAGTCTCTAGCTGGCTTTATGGGTTTTCTGTTTTAAGTCAACGACTTCTTTTGTCCTGCTCCTTTTAAGATTTTTTTTATCACTATATTTTGCCAATATAATTACAATATATCTTGGTGTTGGCCTTATTTTTTTTTTTTTTGATTTTGATGGAAGTTCTCTGTGCCTCCTTGTTCTGGTTGTCTGTTTCCTTCCCCAGATTAGAGAAATTTTTAGCTATTATTTCTTCAAATAAATTTTCTGTCCCCTTTTCTCTCTCTTCTTCTGCGACTCCTGTAATATATTATTACATTTGATGGGGTCACAGAAATTCCTGAGTCTATTCATATGTTACATAATTCTTTCTCTCTTTATTACTCCATTATTTTGTCTTCTAGGTCACTGATTTGTTCCTCTGCTTCCTCCAGCCTGCTTCTCATTGCATCAAGCCTATTTCCAATCTCATTTATTGCATTATTCATCTCTGATTCTTTTTTTTAACTCTTTTATCTGTGGTAAGGATCTCACTGATGTCCTCTGTTCTTTCCTCAAGTCCAGGAAATGAATCTCCTTATGATATTGCTTTAAATTCTCCATCAAGCATGTTGCTTACATCTGTTTCACTTGGATTTCTACCTGTGACCTTATCTTGTTCTTTCATTTGAGATAAATTCCTCCATTATGAAGAGATCATTTAGTATCCAGGGTCTGGTGCTTCAGGGAATGTCTCTAGTGTGTTCTGTGTGTGTTCTGCTGTTGTGTTTTGGCTGCTCTGTCAGCCTTGTCATCTGCAGAGGCTCTCCTTACCTGCTGTGGGCAGTGTTTGGCCCCTGGCTTGAGTGTGAGAGTTTTAATGAGGTGTGCTCTGGTCTGCTTGAGAATTGAGATCTGTCACCACCTCCACCAGAAGTGAGGCCTTGTGGAACTCTGGTCAGGAGACGTGGTGTGGGCAGGGTTTGTGCTGGTCTTCTGGGAGAGGGGCCCACTGCCCTGGGAAAGAAGCAAGGATGACTAAGAAGGGCAATTCCACTGGAGTGCAGGTGGGTGGGGCTTGGTGTAAGCAAGTTAGGCAGCCAGTGTGGGCACTGCACCACTCCCCCACCTGCTGGGCAGGAGGGCCTCTATGTTTATGCTGAGGACTGGGGGAGGGAAACGACATCTGGATAATATTGAATCTTCCTATCCATGAGCATGGAATATTTCTCCATTTATTTAATTCTTTGTTAGGGTTCATTAGAGTTTGATAGTTTTCTGCATATAGATCTTGCGTATTTTGTTAGATTTATACCTAAGTATTTCATTTTGCAGGGGGTACTAGTATAAACAGTGTTTTGTTTATAATTTCAGATTCCACTTTTCCATTGTTGGTATTATTGAGCAGCAGTTAAATTTTCTATATTGCAACCCTGTACCCTGCAACCTTGCTATAATTGTTTATTAGTTCCAGTACATTTTTGTCTATTTTTTCAAATTTTCTCCTTTGATGATTATGCCATTTGCAAACGAAGACAATTTTATGTCTGTCTTCCGAACTCATATATATTTTTTCTCTTGCTTTATTGTGTTATCAAGGACTTCCAATATGATATGGAAAAAAGTGATTATAAGGTATACCCTTCCTTGTACCTTGTCTTAGAGGGGAAAGCTTCCACTTTCTCACCATCAAATATCATGTTAGCTGTAGGTTTTTTGTTTTGTTTTTAAAGATTTTATCTATTTATTTGAGAGAGCACAAGCAGGGAGAGTGTAAGAGGGAGAAGCAGGCTCCCAGCTGATCAGGGAGCCTGATGTGGGACTCGATCCCAGGACCCCGAGATCGTGACTTGAGCCGAAGGCAGTCGCATAGCCAACTCAGCCATCCAGGCACTCAGCTTTAGGTTTTTATAGATAGCTTTTATCAAGTTGAGAAAGTTTCCCATATACCTAGTTCCCTGAAAGTTTTCCTCATGAATGTGTGTTGAATTTTTATTAAGTGCTTTTTGTGGAACTATTGATATGATCATGTGAGTTTCTTTTTTTAGTTGTTGATGAGTTGGATTACATTAATTGATTTTCTGGTGTTGAACCAGCTTTGCATATTAGGGATAAATCCTTCTTAATTGTGGTATATAATTCTTTTTATACTTTTTGGATTTGATTTACCAACATTTTATTGAGCATTTTTGCATTTGTATTCATGAGCAATATTTGCCTCTAGTGTTTTGTTCTTGTAATATCTTTGTCTGATTTTGATATTTGAAGAATGTTGGACTCATATGGAAATTACTTGTTGATTCAGTTTCTTTATTGATATTCAGATCGTTTATTTCTTTTTGTGCATGTTTTGGCAGATTGTGTTTTTCAAAGAACTGGTTGATTTCATCCACGTTATTAAATGTGTGGGCATAGAGTTGTTCATAGTATTCTTTTATTATCACTTTAATTTTTCATGGGATCTGTAGTGATGTCCTCTCTTTTATTTCTGTTAGCACTTGCTCCTTGCTTTTTGCAAAAGGGCTCTGATTTTTCATTTTGCACTAGACCTTGAAAATTATGTGTTCATCCTTACTTTTAAAAATATACATCAATCATATCTCTTTTAATGACTTCTCTGGGCTTTGTTGAGTTTTATTTTGGAAGGGGAGGGATTCAATATTAAAATACAGAAATAGAGAATATATATTTGCTTTTCCTAACCAACTGTCTGTGTGATAACAGATAGCAAATACTTTTTAAGATTCTTCAGACAATTTGCCCTAAAAAATGTTTTCATGAACAAATTACCTGTCATAAATCAGGGGACAGCTTTATCTCCTGTCACCCACTAATAATATTCATGAACAACTAGAACAGTCACCTCCATTCTCTGAAACAACCTTCATCTCTTTCTCCTTTGACCCAAGCTTTTCCTAAAGAGAAACCTGATCTTCACTATTGGAATTTAATCAATTCACCAAGTCCTATCAATTTTGTCTTCTGAACAGCTTGGCAGATAACTCACCTTCCTCCATTCCCACTGCTATAATCAGTCCCTCCTACTTTCTGTACTGGAGTTACATTCTACCTGGCCTCTCTGTCTTCACACTGTGCTAGACTGTTCTTAAAAATACAAATTATAGGGCGCCTGGGTGGCTCAGTTGGTTAAGCAACTGCCTTCAGCTCAGGTCATGATCCTGCAGTTCCGGGATCGAGTCCCACATCAGGCTCCCAGCTCCATGGATAGTCTGCTTCTCCCTCCGACCTTCTCCTCTCTCATGCTCTCTCTCACTCTCTCTCTCTCTCTCTCAAATAAATAAATAATCTTAAAAAAAATACAAATTATATAAAACTCCCTCGGGTGCCTGGGTGTCTCCAGTTAAGCGTCTCTCTTTGCCTCAGGTCATGATCTTGGGGTCCTGGGATCAAGCCCTGCATCAGGCTCCCTGCTCAGTGGGATCTGCTTCTCCCTGTCCCTCTGCCCCCCACCTCCTGCTCATGCTCATGCTCTGTCTCTCTGTCAAATAAATAAATAAATAAATAACACACACACCCCTCAACAAACAAACAAAATCTCCCCTGCTTAGAATTTCTTAGCCTTTAGGCTAAAGTATAAATTCCTTCATCTAGCCTAAGTCCATTCACGATTTGGCTTCTGGTCATTTCTTCAGCCATCTCATCTGCAACTGCCACACACAATGTCATCTAAAAACTATTTGTATTTCCCTGAAAGTGACCTGTTCTGCAAATATCATTGAGGCTTCATATATACTTTTCTATACTTTTCTCTGCCAAGAATCTCTATTTGTCCATTATTCTGCTGGTTAATACCCCCTCTTTAAGTCTCCAAGTATATGTCACTTTCCCAAGATGTTTTCCACAGCCTGACAGAGGAATTAAACTGTCCTGCCTTTGGCCACACGAGCTCCCCTTTTCTGTTTTTACAGCAGCACATATTCACTGTGAGAATATTGTTCAGTTACTGTATCTATCTGCCTCTACTAGGTGACCATTTCCTTATGGGTAAAGATTGTCTTTTTGTATGCATCTCTAGCATATAGCTTGACATGTGTTAGACTTAAAACTTACAGAGTGAAAGAATACATGAATAAATGTAAGAAGCCAAATTGACATAATTAATTTAGATTCTAATAATAAGTATATTCGTGTCATTTAACAATTTGACTGAATTTCTCTGTATTTCAGTATTGCTAAATTCTCCTTATTTTTAATTTAAATTTAAGGGAGAAGGAGAGAGGTTTAAAATCATAGTAAACTCATCTGGACTTAGAGAATCAGGCCAAGTGCACATCTTTGTATTCATCACTAGGTGTTCCTCACATGGTATCTTTAAAGGAAGAACAATTAATGAAGATGATTGTAAGAATTGCTAAAGGTGTAAGACACTACAAATTGTTTAATAAGTGTATGATTTTCTCTTTGGAAGTAATCGTGTCTACTAAAAGTATTTTAGATTCTCACTTTTATGTATACTCTCTTTTCATTAAAATATGAAAACTAGTCATTTCAGAAGGAGAAAATCATTTCCTTTCTCATATGGAAAGCCAGAGGGACCAATAATTGGTAATACCATCAAAAAATTTTCACTTCAAATTACTTTGTAATTAGGTACATTCATATGTTAGCGAATGATATTCACCTCTGGAAAGCAGACACTATTGACATGAGGCAGTGGTGATAATATTATCAGAACTTAAATATAAGGGCAGGGGAGAAAGGAAAAATATTCTTTTTGAGTTATTAGATTGCCACTCTCCTCTTCCAGAATATAGAGTTTAACCTGGAGATTGTGGGGTGAATTTATTTATTTTTTATTTTATTTTATTAAGAAGATTTTATTTATTTATTTGACAGAGTATAAGCAGGGGGAGCAGCAGAGGGAGGGGGAGAATCAGCCTCCCCTCCCTCCCCCCCCTCCGTTGGGCCAAAGGCAAATGCTTAAACCAGCTGAGCCACCCAGGCATCCTTGTGAGGTGAATTTAATGACTCATTTCCAAATAATGGAGTAAGGATAAGGAAAAATAGTCACTTTACAGTGGAGAATCCTGGCAAATATTACCCTAACCAAATGATCAAATTTGACATCCTCAGTGATGTTATGTTGAGATAATCTCTTTACATTTTAAAATGAGTAGGCACTCCATCCCAAAGAACTGTCATAGTCTAGAGTCTCCTAAGGTGACATGACATCACAGTGCAGTGAGGGAATCCTAGATTAGATCTTGAAACAGTAAAAAGATATTAGTGGAAAAACTGGTGACATCCAAGTGAAGCCTGCAGTTTAGTTAATAAGAATATACTCATGTTAGTTTCTTAGTTTTAATAAATGTGCCATTATAAGATATTAAAATTATGGAAAATTGTGTAGAGATTATATAAGAGCTCTCAATACAATCTTTGCAACTTTTCTATAATTCTGTAATTAATCCAAAATAAATATTTATATAAAAATATAAGAACAAACAATAATTGAATATACCAAATGAATTCAGTTTTCAGTTAATAATCTTAATAGGTCAAGTAAAAAAAAGGTCAAGTAGATATGGTCTTATAAAAATTGATACAAATACCTATTAGCTACTTATTTTAAATGAAAACAAATGCATAACCATCAGTGAGACAATCTTTAGGTGTTAGAGAAGACTTTGAGTTTGTTGCCACATGGTTTGGTACATGAGTCAGTGTGAATGTAGGGCTTAATTTTAATGCAACAGGTCACTTATATGAGGGGCAAAAAAAACCCTTCTCTCCTTCTAGACTATTATTAACAGGACACTTTTTGTATTAAAAACATTTATCTTCAGTTCCCAACATAGCATGTGAAAAACTAGGAGATATTAAATTTCTGTGAAATCTGTGTGAATTAGTTTCAGTTTGTTAAAAATCAAGGCATCTCTAGAAGGGAATAGCCTAAGAACTTCCAAAGTGCTGTATTAACATCAGGCCATGTCAGTCTCATCTGTATTAAATGTCTGATGACTGGCTTAAATTTCAGATGGTTGCATGGGGAAGAATGTAGTAGTTGCCATCAAAAGGTAGCAATATACTCAAAGTTTATTTACTTAAAAAAGTATTCTTTTATCTGTTCTTTTTATCCAAAACTTGAACTTTTTAAAGTTTTTTAAATTAGTTTCAGAGGAAGAATTTAGGAATCTAGATCTTGAAACAGTAAAAAGATATTAGTGGAAAAGTGCATATAGCACTCAGTGCTCAGTAGATCAAGTGCCCTCCTTAATGCCCATTACCCAGTTATCCCTTCCCCCCATCTCCCCTCTAGCAACCCTCAATTTATTTCCTAGAATTCGGTGTCTGTCATGATTTGCTTCCCTCTTAATTTTCATCTTATTTTTCCTTCCCTTCCTCAATGTTCATTTTGTTTCTTAAATTTCACATATGAGTGAAATCATATGATATTTGTCTTTCTCTGACTGACTTATTTTGTTTAGCATAATACACTTTTGTTCCATCCACATCCTTACAAATGGCAAGATTTCATTCTTTTTGGTGGCTGAGTAATATTCCATTGTATTATCTATTTACCACATCTTCTTATCCATTCATCTGTTGAAGGTCATCTGGGCTCTTTCCATAGTTTGGCTATTGTAGACTTTGCTGCTATAGACATTGGGGTGCATGTGCCCCTTAGAATCACTATGTTTGTATCCTTTTAATAAATACCTAATAGTGCAATTGCTGGGTTGTAGGGTAGCTCTATTTCCAACTGTTTGAGGAAACTCCATCCTGTTTTCCAGAGTGGCTGCACCAGCTTGCATCCCCACCAGCAGTGTAAGAGGGTTTCCCTTTCTCTGCATCCTCACCAACATGTGTTGTTTCCTGAGTTGTTCATTCTAGCCATTCTGACTGATGTAAGGTGGTATCTCATTGTGATTTTAATTTGTATTTCCCTGATGCTGAGGGATGTGGAATATTTTCTCAAGAGTCTGTTGGCCATTTGTATGTCTTCTTTGAAGAAATGTCTGTTCATGTTTTCCGCACGTTTCTTGACCGAATTTTTTGCTTTTTGGTTGTTGAGTTTGATAAGTTCTTTATAGGTTTTGGATACTAGTCCTTCATCTGTTCAGACATTTGCAATTCTCTTCTCCCATTCCATAGGTTGCCTTTATTTTTGTTGACTGTTTCCTTTGCTGTGCATAAGCTTTTTATCCTGACGAAGTCCCAGTAGTTCATTTTTGTTTTTGATTCTCTTGCCTTTGGAGATGTGTCTAACAAGAAGTTGCTGTGGTCGAGGTCAAAGAGGTTGCCTGTGTTCTCCTCTAGGATTTTGATGGATTCTTGTCTCACATTTAGGTCTTTCATTCATTTTGAGTTTCTTTTTGTGTATGGTGTAAAGAAGTGGTCCAGTTTCATTCTTCTGCATGTGTTGTCTAATTTCCCCCAACATCATTTGTTGAAGAGACCATCTTTGTTTTTCCATTAGATATTCTTTCTTTCTTTCTTTGTTGATGATTAGTTGACCCTAAAGTTGAGGTTCCATTTCTGGGTTCTCCATTCTGTTCCATTATCTGTGTATCTGTTTTTTTAAAGTATTTATTTAAATTCTAATTAGTTAACATACAGTGAAATACTAATTTCAGGTGTACAGTTTAGTGTTTCAACACTTCAATACAACACCCCAGTGCTCATCACAAGAGCACTCCTTAATCCCCATCACCTATTTAACCCATCCTCCCTCCCCTCCCCTCTGGTAACCATCAGTTTGTTCTCTAAAGTTAAGAGTCTGTTTCTTCGTAAAACTTGAATTTTTAAAAACCAAGACCCTTGTACTTGTTTATGGGCAGCTTGAATATCACATATGATAGATATACTGGTTGATGACCATAGCATAGGATTAAACAGATCTCTCTCTATTGATAAGAATCTGAGTGTTTTGCAGGAGATAATTAGTGACTTTTCACATCACTTTCTACTTAGTCTTCCTGTGACCTTGTTGTAGTTTGTCTTGAGTGAAATGGCAGTTTCCGGGACAAATTATATCATCAAAAAAAAAAAAACCCACATGATATACTAGAAGGAATATATTAAAATGTAGTAACTGAAAATAAATTCTGAAACCAGCATAGGTAATATTAATTACAAAAGGGAGGGCAATGTTTATTTTTAATTATTGATAGTCTCAGGGAAGCATTGCTTTCCTTTGAACCCATCCCCCAATTGACAAGATACTTAGAGAACATGCAGAATATAAATTTGATCTCTCAGAACTCGATGAATATTCCCAGTGGATGATAAATTTATTTCCAGTTGCTATAAATTTCAGGTTTAAGAGATAGAGAAACACAGTACCAGTAAAAGTAGGTCTGGTGTTACATTCTGAACACCTCAACTATTTATTATTGAGCTGCCTTGTAAAGATAATGAAAGTCAATAAAGCATTGCTAAGTATCTCATCTATTAGGGCTATAAAATATTTGTATGCTTTCATAAATGTTAATGAAAGAGAATAGGTAAACAAATGTCACTGACTATAAATTAGAATTTGGAAAGGCAATAATACGTGGCACAGTGTTTTAAATCATAAAATGTCTTGGCCTTTATCCTTTGAATGAACCTTGACATAGTAGCTGATTTCTTCAATAGGGGAGAGGAATCAAGACTTCTCACTGCAAAAGTACACTCCTAACCTTAATGGTAATATTATTGAAGAATTATATCAGAAAGTAGCAGTTTGTATTATAAGCCCAAATGAACAAAATCATGACACAAAAGACAGCCATTAATTAAGTATGAATTACTGTTTTAAGCACTGGCTGTGGAAGGAGAAATGCCACTGTTGAATGAATGGCTTCCTCTGTCTGATCTGACCTCCTCCCACTTAGATGTGATGGAGATAAATCATGAAGTGCAGTAACAGCAGGGATCCATATTAATAGCAACATCCACGTCTCCTGGCAATCATTGCAAGTGCAAGTGACATGCACAAAGGTTTTCCTTTCCAGCTGAAAGGACGTGAATTTTCTCTGAGAATAAAAAAGATACCAGAGATAACAAATGTTGGCATGGATGTGGAGAAGAGGGAATCCTTCTACACCGTTGGTGAGATAATAAATTGGTACAGTCACTATGGAAAATATTATGAACGACCCTCAAAAAAATTAAAAATTAAACTATTGTTTCATCCAGCAATTCCACTTCTGTGTATTTGTCCACAGCTAACAGAAAAACTAGCTTGAAAAGGTATCTACACTCCCATGTTCAGAACAGCAGCATTACAATAGCCGAGACACGGAAACAATCTAAGTGTTCACCAACAGATGAAAGGATAAAGCATACACACAGTGAATTAGTTAGTCATTAAAAAACCCGAGGAAATCCTAACATACTCAAAAGTATGGATGGACCTAGAAGGCATTATGCTAAGTGTGAAATAAGAGAAAGACAGATACTCTGTTATCTTACTTATAAGTGGAATTACACGTGCGCGCACACACACACACACACACCAAAACAGAAACCCAAACTCAGAAAAAAAGGATCAGACTTGTGGTTACCAGAGACAGAGATACTAGGGGAATTTGGAGGAAGGTGGCCAAACGGTACAAACTTACAGTTATAAGTAAATATTAGAGATGTAGTGTACAACACGATGACTATAACTAACACTGCTGTATGATACTTAGGAAAGATGCTAAAAGAGAAAATCATAAGAATTCTAATCACTTGGAGAAAAATATTTTTCCTTTTCTTTTCCTTTCCTTTTCTTTTTATTGTGTCTATATGAGAAGATAAATATTAGCTGGATGTATTATAAAAATTACCCAATATATGTAAATCAAGCCATCATGCTGTATATCTTAAACTTATACAGTGATAGATAGCAATTATTTTTCAGTAAAACTGTAAAAAATAGTTAAAAAATGAATATAAAATTTCTAGGTGATGCCTTGGAGACCTTCATCTATTGGACAATGAGTTCTTAGAATGTGCACTGTCAACACATCAAGCTTTATATAATGATTTGGTTTGAGAATTTTGTTAAGAGATATGTATGTATTCTTGAAACAAGTCATTATTCAATTTACTTCTCTTTAATGGGAATAAAATAGAGACCGTATGAAAAGAATTTGATTTTTGCTTATTTAATCACTTAGAAGAGGAGTCAATTTTTTTTTTAAGATTTTATTTATTTGTGTGTGAGAGAGAGCACAAGCATGCAGAGTGGCAGGCAGAGGCAGAGGGAGAAGCAGGCTCCCCACCAAGTAAGGAGCCTGTTGCGGGACTCCATACCAGGACCCTGGGATCATGACCTGAGCCGAAGGCAGACGCTTCACTGACTGAGCCACCCAGGCGTCCCAGGAGTCAAATTTTTAAATAGCAACTAAAAAACAAAGGAATTTCTCTCCCCATCTGTTGTTTTTCTCTCCCCATCCTGCTTGTTAGAGTCAAAGACTGTTGAATCTGATATTTCTTTTTATTTATATATTTTTTTAAGTGTCCTTATGTCTCTTGTTCTTATGCTGCCTCTGACTTTGACAGCTTCCTCTGAAAATGACAACCACCAAGAAGCAGATTCAATTTTGATTTTACAACTTTTTGGTACTCCTAGAGTTAAAAGTTAGACTTGTTTTGAAGAAATAGAAGGAATATTAATTTAGGCAGCCTGTGTTTAAGTCCTACATTAAAGCCTGGTTTGACCTTGGACATGTCATTTATCCTTAAGAATTAGCACCTAAATCTATAAAATAGAAATGACCACACCAGCATTATAGAACATAAGGATATTTTTTTGTGTATGAGAACCATATGAAATAATATATGCACATGGAGCTTTGGAAAGAGTAAATATATACAGATTAAAGATAATTTTATCAATATTATCGCCAAGGAAAACACAAAATTGAAGCACAAATAGTTTGGGAATGATATGAAAACTTTATTCTTTGTTTCTGTCATCCACGGTTATTCAAAAATTTGTTTATATAGTTACTATATACATGTTACTTTACTTTTTAGTTTCCTTTTCCCATCCTAGAAATTTTGGTTTTATAATTTAAAAATAATTATTATCTTAGCTTAAAAATTTGATGAAATCAGTATTTCATTTCTACCTAGCCAATATTTCATCTATTATTATTTTTTAAAATTATTTATTTATTTGTCTAGAGAGAGGGAGAGCACAAGCAGTGGGGAGTGGCAGGCAGAGGGAGAAACAGATTCCCTTTGAGCAAGGAGCCTGATGAGGGACTCAATCTCAGGTCCTGGCATCATAACCTGAGCTGAAGGTAGATGCTTAACTGAGCCACTCAGGCATCCCCAGTATTTCATCTTTTATAAAGATGTTATGGTATTAGAGAATTTGACTAAAAAATAACTCGTGTGCTTATTGCCAGTATTTTTTTCAGTGCATAAATAGCATATATATCCGTGTAAAATTAAACTATATTTCAGTATTTTACTGATGTGGGAGAGGTGGGACATAGGATAATGAATAAAGATACATTCAGAACTTGGCATGGCATATGTTTTTAGATGAAGAGGAATCTGTTTTTCTCTTAGATCTCTTAAGCAGGGATTAACTTTCCCACCAAGGTGAATTAAAATGGTCTTTCCTGAGTCAAGACCACAAAGCAAGGTAATCTTACAAAGAAAAGAAAAAAAAAACAAGGGGCGCCTGGGTGGCTCAGTGGGTTAAAGCCTCTGCCTTCGGCTCAGGTCATGATCTCAGGGTCCTAGGATCGAGTCCCACATCGGGCTCCCTGCTCAGTGGGGAGCCTGCTTCCTCCTCTCTCTGCCTGCCTCTCTGCCTACTTGTGATCTCTCTCTCTCTCTGTCAAATAAATAAATAAAATCTTTAAAAAAAATACTGTATACATCAAGAGGAAAAGCTATATTTAATACCTGGCAGAGTACTTAGGACACAAGGGTAACTGTATGCCTACTGTTATGGTATAATTATTAATAGTACCTCCATGTACTTTCCCAGTTTGGACAAGGAATTATATGATTAATTACATAATAGGTACTTAGTAAATGTTAACATTCTCTTCAGTGTCCTGATTTGAATAATAGTTTATATAGCGGCCATTTAATAAATAGCAATTCCTCTTCTTCTGGGATTTTTTAAAAATAAAAACAGTATTCACTCATCTAGCAAGTATTAAGTGCTTACTGTGTTCCAGATGTTGATAAAATAGTAGGGAACAAAACAAGCTTTCCGACTTTATGGAGTTTACATTCCAGTGGAGAAAAGCAGATTCTAGAGTAGTAAATGATTGCATGCATAATATACTTTCAGGCACTGATGAATACTATAACACGAGCTAAAGATAAGTATGTGAAAATAAAATGCTGTGGAAGAAGGTAGGTGCATTGAAATAGAGGGAAGGCATCTCTCAGATGACATTTGGGAAAACACCAAATGAGCTGAGAGTGCCATTTGAGTCCTTAGGGAAGGATATTTCTGGCAAAGGGAATAGCTTTCCGAGCTGTCCAACTGCTGAAAGGGAAAAGAAATGGCATGTTTCATTAAACAGCAAGAAGACCAGCACGGCAGGAGCAAAGTAGGCAAAGAGGTGAGGTTAGAGAGATGCTGGGTGTCATGGTAAAGAGTGTGCGTTGTTTTATAAATGCAGTGGGGAACTATTGGAGGTTGACACAGTCTGAATTTAGCTTTTAAAGTGATGATTCTGTGTACTCTTTGAACGCTGCAGAGAAGTGTATTACATTCCTCTAATGTGCCTCAGCAGAGACCCTCGGCTACACCTGTCTTGGAGACTGCTGACCACAAGTTTACCCCTGCCACCATGGCTTCCACCTTAATGTGGGCATGACCTGATAATGCCTCTCGTGATGCTCGTGCTTTGTGCCTCTCTCTCACCTTCCATTCTAGGGCTTCACTGAAGCCATCGAGGTGTAAGATGTGTAACAACCTGCTGCTGTCCATGGAAGCATGATCTGGAGTTGTAGTTAGTGCAGTGGCATTAACAGTCTAGGATGATTCTTTACCATTAGGAGGAGAGAGCATGTAGACAGACTTTTCTCTCTCTCTCTTCAAGACAGGTTCTCTTGAGACAGAGGAGCTCCTGTGGTCTCTTAAAGGGTTATCTTGAAAGAATGAGTAATCCATTGTGATTGATACCGGTCCCTGGCCAGCATTTGTAATGCATCCTGCTGTTGCCTCGTTCTCCTTCTGTGCCTCACCTACCTTTTCCTTCATTCCTCCTTCCTTGGGATTGCACTTCCTAAACCAAGGGAAATCTGTAAACTTTTATCCTACCTCCACTTTCTAGTAGGAGAATCCAGCTAAGATAGGGAGAAGAGGAGAAATAGGTTAGGGAGGTAAGAGATATTGGTGAGTTGGAAGGTAGTGACTGCTAATGAATGGTATTTGGTAATCAAGAGTATGACTTAATTATTCTATTACTTCTTTCTTCATCACCACACTACCTTCCTTATTTTTTTTTACCTGCCAGACTGAAATGGTCTCCGAAGTGATTTTCATTATTTTCATTTCTTTCCCTTCCTCCACCAAATTTTCATCTTTTCTAAATGTGTCATTCAAGTACTCAAAAGCTTTTATCCTTCATTTTACTGCCATATTAAATTTGAATTCTTTTGTATTTCAAGGCCCTCCATTTATTGGCTCCATTAAATCATCCAAATTTATTTCATGTCTCTTGAAACACTCTAATCTCCTTGCTGCTCAAAGTATGTTTTTATTCTTAAGATTTTCCTTATATTGTTAAATTATCCACAGCCAAATTATGTCCATTTATCAAGATTGACTTTCTTGATGAAGCATATACTATTTTTAACCTGGGCTGCTCAGTAATATCAATGGGTCCAAAACCTGTTATTTATGCTTTACATATATTATTCCTCTCAGAATCCTAATGATGTACCCATTACTATTGCATTATTTTCCTATTGCTGTTGTAACAAATTACCAGAAAATCAGTGACTTAAAACAACACAAATATATGGTCTTATAATTCTGGAGGTCAGAAGTCTAAAAAGGGTCTCACTATGCCATAATCAAGGTGACCACAGGACTTTGTTCACTATTGAGGCTCTGGGGAGTAATACATTTCTTTGCCTTTTCCAGCTTCTGAGACCACTCACATTCCTCAGTTCATGACCCCTTCTTTGTCTTTCAAAGCCAGCAGGGTAGCATCTTCAAATCTGACTCACCTCTCCTGTTTTCCTCTTCCACTTTAAAGATCCTTGTCATTGTATCAGGCCCACCTCGATATTCCAAGATAATCTCCTTCTTTTAAGGTCAGCTGATTGGCACCTTAATTCCCCTTGCTATGTAACAGAAGATATTCCCTGGTTTGACAAATTGGGACAGGGACGTCCTGGGAGATTGGGGTGGGGGGATCATTCTGCCTACCACAAATATCATCAGCATTTTACAGTGAGCACTCTGAGGCACAGAGAAGTGAATGAATTTGACAAAGAACACAAAGCTAGTAAGTGGAGAAGGCCATCAATTCTAAAACCAAATGCCTAACCATCAAATTATATTGCCATCTCTAAAGCAGAGAAAGGCATTGCTAATGCTTACATTCCTTTGATTACTTTGCATTAACAAGTGTTTGTTGAGATACTGTTTTGTTACATATGTTTGAAAACAGTATGTTCAGTGTTCTTATGGGTACTGTGTTAATTGAACATAGATCTGCACACATGAAACTAGAAATCTAATGGAGGAGATAAGAACATACCACACTATACTGTTAGTTATATGTATATCTNCATATGTTTGAAAACAGTATGTTCAGTGTTCTTATGGGTACTGTGTTAATTGAACGTAGATCTGCACACATGAAGCTAGAAATCTAATGGAGGAGATAAGAACATACCACACTATACTGTTAGTTATATGTATATCTAAATACCGTAAGTGAGGTACATTCATTNTAAATACCGTAAGTGAGATACATTCATTTAAAGTGCTAAAAGAATTGAGAAAAATGAGAGAGTCATGCAGCTTAGTCCATTTCTGCAGCCCCATTGCTGTGCTCTTGTTGAGTCATGGCTGTGTTTCTTCAGTTGTCTGTTTACTACTAAATACATGGTCATACTCAGTGATGGTACTGGCTGCTTTTATTAGTACAATATCTTTGAAAATCGTCATTATTTCCTATTTTATAGGATTTGAAATATTTGAAGTAGCTTCTGTACTTTCATCCGTGGAGATCTTTTGAAATATCTTTTATTTTTAAACTTAGGTTTTGATTTAAAGATAGAAAATGAAGAAGTTATAATACTTATCTAGTCCAAATGTTCCTATAGAAACTTATTCCTTGGAAAATATGGTATATTTGGCACAAAGCTCTAATTTCGTGGCCCATGGAAGTATAGAGCTCTCTCCATGATTTGTGAGTTTGTGACTACTTCCTCAGGTGGTCTTCAGCTTTGGACTTACCTGTACCCAAAATGGTATCTTTTCATAGATTATTCTGGAAAGTACCCACTGATGGCAAGTACTGAGTGAGTGTTGTAAATTTAGCCTTGTGAAGTCTTGGAAAAGAGTCAGTAGTCATACTCCCCTTGCATGGACCACAGCCTTCTCCCTTACTTGACCCCCCATGCTTGGTGACCGACAAGTCACCAGGTGGCCAAGCCCCTACTTATGTTCTCAACAAGGCAATTTCTTTCCTCTTCTGGATCCTGTCCTTTAACAAAAAACCCTTTGGGAATTGGTATTTCTGGTGACATTCATGCCTCCAGGAGCAACTGTAACACAGGAATGGCATATCTCTGTTGTACAGTCAGTGTGAGTTACCCACCCCCATTTATGTGGAGCCACAAGGAAGTACAACCAGTTCCATCCTCTATCACCACTACACATAAAACAGCTGCTGTCTTAAGAAGCAGTCACTGTTGTCCATCTGATATTACTTTCCCAGTGTGCTCAGGTTCTGACTTATAAAATGTTCTCCTCATTATGTCAGCAAAATAAACACCAAAATATTTTCAAATAGATTTTTTAGCCTTCTTTGAGGGCCAGGAATGTCTTTTGTTCTTCAGGATTTAGTGCTACTTAGTTTTCCACTTGTATATACGATTTTGAGCATATTTAGCCCTTTTCTTTTCAGTATCGAGGAAAATAGTGGTTTTCCTTTATGATTTTGGCACCCAAATAATAAAAACAATATTTAGAACTGTCCTCTTGCACCCCTACCATAGCTTTGAACAACCCATGTGATGAAATCCTAATTGAATTATATGCTATGTCAGATGTATTAAATATTATAAAGATGAAGAACTTTGCTTGACTCCCATCACAATGTGGACCCAGTTTATCATTATATTCAAAATATCTTAGATGTATCTATAACTTTAGCCAAATGATATCCTTATCTATTTTTCTCTGTGTGCTTATCATTAGAAAAGGATTCACTCAGTGTCTATAAACACTATATTTGGTACTTCTTTCCCTTGATATTATCGGAAAATTTAATTGTAAAATAGGAATATTAAAAAATGTATTGTTGGGCGCCTGGGTGGCTCAGTGGGTTAAAGCCGCTGCCTTCGGCTCAGGTCATGATCCCAGGGTCCTGGGATCGAGGCCCACATCGGGCTCTCTGCTCGGCAGAGAGCCTGCTTCCTCCTCTCTCTCTGCCTGCCTCTCTGCCTACTTGTAATCTCTCTTTCTGTATCAAATGAATAAATAAAATCTTTAAAAAAAAAGTGTATTGTTGAACCCTAAGAGCTATGCATTTATCATGTGTTTAAAACTTAACATATTTAAATAGGTTCAACATAACACTTGATAGAATAAGTATACTGCCATTTTGGTTCCATTTTTCTGGTCATATATTTTTTATTTTAATACAGAATAATTTTATGTATATGTCCACTTTCCATCTACAGTTAAGTATGTCAGAACGGAATACTTATCTTATAAACAAGGTACTTGGCTCTGAATGTCTTCTTGTGAATCAAGGTGTCATTACCCATCCAAAAATGAATTGTAACAATTTTAGCGTTGTATTACTCTGCTTCAATGTTTCTTACCTGTTTAGATGAGACAAAAAAGTGATTGTGAGATTAATCTGTAAAACTTGTGCTTGAGAGTCAATTAATTATAATACATTGTTTCCTCCCCTCCTTAATATACAGAAACAGTTCTGTTTCAGTAACACAGATACTTCAAAACCTCTCACTAACTAATACATTCTTAAATGTGAAATAAGCGATAAATTGCTGTGACTATAAAGGAGAAGAAAAAACCTGCCCAAAATGATCTAGGGAAACTTCAGTGAGGTGCTAAGAATGTGAGCTAAAAATACATATGATATAGTCAACTGAAGAATGGAAGGCATTCAAGGTGGAGAATCTGAACATACAAAAAGACCCATTTAAAGAAGCAGAAGGGTTCTTATGGGAAAATGTTATTATCCATAAAGGTGGGAAAGGCCAGTAAATTTAGCCTTTGGTAAAAATAAGGTAACTGGACAAGTCAGGATGTCATTTCTGACTTTGAGAGGCATCGAATGAAAATTCAACATTGGGAATAACAACAGGGCTAACACTGACGTAGGATGAAGTGGACTTACTCACACCTGTAGTACGTGGGTATGTCATTCCTGTTCTTCCTTTGCTCCTGTAGGCAACAGTCCTATAGGAAATACCAGTTCCCTGAAGGTTTTTTTAATTAGAGGACAGAACCCAGCAATGATAAGAAATTGCTTTATGGAGAACATGAGGTGTGTTTGTTAGTTGGTGATGATAGAAATGTCAGAGATTGTCAGTATATCCTCATATAAGTTTGTTTAATTATGGTTCTGGGTAACATTAGCTAATACTATTTGGATATTCATGTTCAAGGGGCTGTGTTTACTAAAATTATACTTCTGTTGGGTAGTTTGATGTTGCTAAATATATCCAGGGTGATCCCAGTGTACATGTGTCTTTGAAATCACATTCTTTGAAGGCATTTTTAAAAAATCTGTGTGAGGAATAGAAGTTACAAACTTTGAAAATGTTTCATCTGAAGAAATAGGCTTTCAGCTATGGTTCATATGCCCTCACCTCCATTTGATAATCTTACAGTAAGGTCACTGCCATAGGCCTTGTACATGTACTTTTAAAGCCATGAAGATAATTAACTCTGGATCCAAGGCCGGGCAGTGCTCCACAGATGAAGTTGAAAGTACATTTACTAGTACTGCTGCTGTTGTTGTTGCTTTTTAAACAATTGAAAAGTCTTCACTACATGTGTGGTTTGTGCTTCACACATCAACTATGTAACATAGGCACAGTCTAAAATATCTTTGACTTTGAAATGTCCTGAAAATATCTTGAGAGAAGAAAGAACACTGATACGAGAGGTTGGAAGAGTAATCCCTTCAGGGTTAAAGTCATGAATAAGAATTAATTTCATGTTTAACATGGTTTCGCTCACTTTGTGTAGTGTGTCCTACAGTGCACCACATGGCTGATTGCCCTTGGTTTTCACGGTTTTACTTTACATTTCTGGGTCATGGTTCATCTACTTACACTCTAAGATTACACATTGTTACACTTGAAGTGATGAGTGGTAAATTTTTCACAATCTCACTCTAAAGGGATTATCAAAAATGTTGTACATATCTTCTATTAAACATGCGTTCATGTTTTCAAAAAAAATATATGTGCCAGTGTGTTTGATGCTCAATAAACAACAGTATCTCTTTTTTTGTGGCGAAAAGTGTATCTCTGGAGTGAGGATTGTTTTTCCCAGAGGGACACTTTTTAAAACCCTTAAGTAACAAGTGACATTGCTCTTAATATATGTCTAATTGTGTGAGTTAACTCACTTATTAATTTTATGAACATTCCTGGAATGCATAGTAGCATACCGTAAAAACATCGGTGTACTTTGGATTCTAACACTAAAATAAGCTGGATCTAGGGCACTATTACTTGTAATAATGATTAGGATGATCATGTATATAATACTTTTTAATAGCATTTTTGAAGAAGGATGGAAGGCCATAAGTCATAATTCTTTTCTCAACAAGATTTCTCTGTTTCCATGAACACAAATTAGATTCCCTTGCAAAGGCTGTCTGAGATTTAGTTTACAGCATGATTTCTTCTGTCATTTCAACCACATTACATTTCTGTTTTACTGGTACATTGATTGCTGTCTGGCTCATTGGTTGTGTTATTTGTTTAGATCAGGCAGTTGAACTTACTCTAACTCCACAAATAAAGTAGACAACTAGCTGAAAGAGTAATAGAAAAAAATGATCTTGAGATATCAGAAATAAGATCAATTTCTGAACTCAAGCATTTAACTTGAAAAATTCACCACAAACAAGTTACTTCTATAAATAACTCTCAGGCATTATGGAAGTTAGAACTTTTAATTTTATGAATTATACATAAACATATGCATTCAGTATACTTGATACATCTTTCCCAAATTAATAAGACTTAAGATGCATATACTCTGTCTTCAGCATGGTAGACACTCTCAGTTCTCTCTGCTCAAGGAAGTTCAAACCTCTTACATACAGAGCTGATTTTTGTGAAAGCCAACAAAATAATTAAATAGGAAAATGCATCAATATGTCTAATGAAGCAACAATATAATATGACAATGTATATAGGCACAAAGTAGTAAGTACTATGTCAAGTTATCTGCATAGGGAATGAATACTGTAGGATTTCAGGAGAACAGATAAGTTTGGTGTATTGGAAAAGGACAAAGCTAAATATGAACTGTCTTGAACTATCTATGAACTGTATTGGATATGCAGAGAGGCCAAAAAAAAAAAAAAACGATATTTTTAGGGCTATGGAATGGTCAAAGCAAATTGCAAAATGAGACCATCTATGTATAGTATGTCCTGAGGAAGGTAGAGAGGCTATTTTTTACTGGACTAGAGAGTTGCTGTAGCAGAAAGAAAACCATAAATGGGCAGATCAGTTGAGATTGCCTTTGGCAGAGGGGCAGTGGGTGCATTACAAGATAAATGGCTAAGGGACTCTCTGTGGATTGAGGGGTTCTCAGGAGACAGAAAAGAAAATATAAAAGGGATATTCAACAAAAGATATGGCTCAAAATGAGGCATCAACAGGCTGCAAGAGATGAGTAGAACATTGATCCAAAGATAAAGGAACTGAGCATGAGTTACAACTACCAACTAGTGTACAGGAGGATAAATATTTACTTAGCTGAAATGTTTGGATGAGGAGGACAAGTCATGGACAGATATATCCTGTACTTAGTTCTTATTTTGAGCCAAAGGTGAGGAACTGGGGAAAGGAAAATATAATAGTCCGATGGTAACTTTAGAATATTTGTATCACAGTAAAATATAATGCAAAGTATTATATAACACGTTGTATTTTAATGCATTAACCTTTATAGTACAAAAATATAAAAAAATGGAGATTGGGGAATTTAGAGTATATCTGATATCCTCCAGAAGTTCTATTTTATTTTATTTACTTTATATATGATAGACACAAAAATAGGAATTAAAAGAATGTGACTCAGTTTTGTTAATCACTAATGTAAATATTTTTCATTGAACAATCCTTCATTACTTAATTCCAGTTAAACATCTGGTGATAAAAACTTTCAAATGGGGATGTCTGGGTGGTTCAGTTGGTTAAGCATCTTTGGCTCAGGTCATGATCCCAGGGTCCTGGGATCAAGTCCTGCATCAGGCTCCTTGCTCAGCAGGGAGACTGCTTCTCCCTCTGCCTCCATTCCCCTGCTTGTGTGCACGTGCTCTCTCCCTCGTCTCTCTCTCTGACAAATAAGTGAATGAAATATTTTTTTAAAAAGTTTCAAATGTTGGTTCTCCACTAATATTTAGTGCAATTTGTCCTTGGAAAATGATTCTGCAACAAAACAGGTAAATCTCAAAGGAAAAGGGTGTATCATTGTTTACTTTTACTAAATAACGATCATTTCAAATTTACTTAGCAGTTATAGAAAGTGTGCTGATGTTGAAAATTTCAACATTCACTAGCTGGTTATATCTCTGTCTTCACTAATGTCAATCAGTTGTTTGACAAAGTAATTGGCAGACTTTTTTTTCTGTACTTGCAAAAAATAGGGCTAAAGCCTACTGAAATTGTTCATTTTGAATATTTTTTAAAAAGTAATTTTTTTACACATACCGTTGTGCAAAATGTCTTTTGGAACTTCATTTATTTGGAAAGACATATTAAAAATGTTTATATCTTTTCCAAACCATCTACTAGGTAACAACTTATTGGGAGGCAGTAAGTTAAGATTTCTTTCTTTAATAAGAGAAGACTTTTCAGTGTACATTTGAATCTGATTCTATTATTTTACATGAGAAAACCAGCAAAGCATTCTATAGTGTGAACAATATTCATTATCACTGTACCACAGAGTATTATTAAGAATTTACTACAGATCTTGTTTTTATTTGTTTGCTTCTAAAACATCCTGTGGCAGTTTGGGTCTTTGGTACTTCAAGTTTTCTCTTGCATTCCATTTTTTAGGAAGGCTACAGTAAAAGAAATTCACATGCATCATTATCTCTTAGTAACCTTATTCTGGAATCTATTTCATTACCACTTACACTTAAAGGTAGTGGTCCCTGACCATAAAACACCACTTTTGTTAAGTGTTCATCTGTCACTCAGAACATAACTTTCTTTATACACCTTCTTATTTACTGTGTCAAACTACACTTTTCATAAGCTAACACAGGATAGAAACTTTCATATTTGTTTCCTACCATGAGCAACTTTCCAAAATTAACATAATTAGACATGCCTGTTTTTTCAGTTTGTCAGCAATGTTCTCTGTGTGAATTTACCAGAAAAAAAGTTTGCTGACAAAGGAATTTAAATTATCACCCTATTGTTTTCCACATACTGTCATTTTCTTTGACAAAGCAGAAAAAATATATCTTTCCCTAGTGCTATAATTTCATTTCTTTATTTAATTATTTCATTATTAAGTTGGAAATTAAAACAGTACTTCAAAAATTAAATTTAGGACATTTATGTAAAGGTTGATTATCATGATGGTTTATTGTGACTTTTAGCATTGCTGAAAAAGAGGCAGAGGTTTGTCTCTATTAACAAAATCTTTAGTTTTAGAATATCTTGCTCTCCATGAAACCTGAACATACTAGAAAATAAATACATTGTGTTACTAATATTTGGTGTGCAAATTGATACTGAAAGACTCAGTCTACTCGGTACATATAATATTTTGAAGGAAGATTAATATTTGGTCAATGCAATTCTTAAAGTACAAAATACACTTATAGCAGCTAGTATTAGTTTAGATGAACCAATTCCAATAATAATCTCAGTAATTTCTTATTGGGTCAGTTTCTTATCAGACATGACTAAATTGTTATATCCCCTACACCGCAATATGAAAGAAACAAACTCGTAATAGGAAAAGTAAAATCAGCTTTGCCAGTTTCTTGTTCACTTGTGTTTTCATACTTTGTCTTGTTGTCAATTCAAGTTTATACTTTGCATGCCATATATTTGTTGAAGGTTGATTTATGCTACTCTAGATTATATAATCTTTCAATCTACATATCAGTGTACAAGGAAACTCCAGTATGTTGAACAAGTGAAAATGAAGGAAAGACCAAGCTTACTAAAATTCTGACCTTCTTTCAAAATAGCATATCCAGCAAAGGGTCTGAAGAAGGCTCCAGTATCAATCTGTATGCTAAATATTAGTAAAACTTAAAGTGTTTCTTAATTTATAGATTAAAAATACGGAGAGTAAAATTTAATGAAACACACCTGGAGAGTGTTGTATAAGCTCTAATGGAGAAGTCTGGGATGGAACCTGAGAGTTTGCATTTTAACAAGGTCCCGAGTGGTTCAGGCTGTGGGTCCCTGGACTACACTTGGAATAATGAGATCCTACCGTGCTTGAGTCTGTCTTATTACAAACGCTGTAGGAAGCGTGGTTTCCAGTTTGAAGATAGCTGTTGACAATGGAGTGTCATTTAAGGGTTTTCTAAGAGAGCCAAAAAAAAAATCAAGTTTATTTAAAGGACCAACAAAGGAGATACCCCTTGGTAAGCTATTGCACAGTAAGGTGAAAAGTGTTATCATTATTAATGGAAAGGAAAAGTTAGAGGGATATTCTAAGAGAAACATAAATCTCAGTATTATGAATGAACACATCATATTGATCTTGAAGTATTTTAAGCATCATTTTGAGATGCTCTTCTATCATTTATTTAAAAGAATTGAAGTGTCTAGTGTTCTTCTAAAAAAGAAAAACTAGAAAAAATGTAAAAGAGTGTAGAGACTATACTGATGGTCTTTATATTTTTAAGCATAAACTCCTGTTGGTGTTGTACATCTATCCATTGTGCTAAACTGGTAATGTGTCAGTCAATTTTTTTAACATATTGGTCTCCAAATGAATTCATAAAAAGTAGCATATGAAGGTATCCCTTATAGGAATTTCTATGGGTGGTCTGTTCATTTATTAAATTATTCCCCCTTTGGATCATTGTTGTGAGTTGCTCCTTTCTCATATTATGGGTGTTATCATTTTGAGATTTCATAATCTCTCAGGAGGGTAAAAGAGCAGGAAGGGGAATTGCTACAATTAGAAAGAGAACATGACGGCCCAGAAAAGATCAATGAGAGGAGTAAAGGCAAGGGGATTTGGGGGGAAAAATGAATTGGGTTTAAGAGAGTTGAAAATTAATGTCAGGTGATGTTGGTAATAATCTCAATGACTCAACTTCACCAATATGTACCCATTGCCTGCTACTTTCCTAGTATAACGACAGAGTACAGAGTTCTTCTGGTCAGTTGTCACCGACATTTTTATTAGAAAGACAATACCTATAACCTGATGTAATAACACCACTGGAGTCTCAAAATGAAATCCAAAAGTGATGTTGATACCTCTGAGGTGAGCCTCTGAGCCCTTGTCATCCAGCCGGTGGTTGGTGTGTCATGTAGCTCTTGTCAGAGCCTCAGCAGCCTTGTCAAGAGCTTGGCTGCACACCTCTGGTGTGCGTTACAAGAGAGGAATGCTGAGATGGATGGGGAAATTACTCTTAGATGACTGAAAAGTAGTCTAGAAAACATGAGGCTCACTAGGCATGGGTTATTTTATGATTCCCAAGTCAGTGCTATTTTCTTCAGACTATGGAAGACAATATAAAGGGGAAATAAGTTAATTTCAGTGCTACTCCTACACTGGTCAGGATTCATAGGGCCCTCACAGAAAAAAAAGGCAATGTGGAAAAAAAATAATAGTCCAAATTGCATTTCTCCTTGATTCAGGTATGCCATGAGGGAGCCACAATCCATTTAGAATATCAGCACAGTCATTGTCCACCTCAATCAATTTAATGCAAAGAGGGGAAAGGGAATCATTAGGGTGCAGAAAAATCAATTCTGGGCATCTGTCTGCATGCCGACCTCAGGCCAAAGCAGATTGAGTACCAAAAAGTAGACAAAAGGGAAATCCCAGATTCCATTGTGCAGTTCTTTGGTGCTGTTCTTATTATGTGACTAATGAACCTTTCATTTTGAATCAGTGTATTTTACAGCTGCACCTAATCATTATTTCTAAGACTAAGACTATGATGTGTGGCAGAAGCTTTAGACGAGATGAGGTGTGATAGATTGTCATTGTCAAATTATTAATAGGAAGGTTCATTTTATACTGGAAATATAAAATATATTTTATCCACATCTCCCTTTTGAACTCTGGTTGCAGCTGCCTAAAATGGACCATATCACTCAAGACTGCACAACTTTGCCAAGAGATATAGGGTATTTGGCAGTACATATATTAAATTCTGTTTTATTCGAGTTCTCCTGAAAACTGCTTTACATCATCTTGTTTCTCCATAAAGGGCAAGTAATTTTTTTCTTTCTAAATAAGGTTAAAGTGTGATCAAACCAAAATGGGATAACCACAGTGAAAGAATAATAATTTAAATGAGTGAGTCTCTCATTTCTCTTGAAATATTAAGATTTTTTCCAAGTCACTTTCAACATATTTATACATGTATTGTCAAATTTAATATTATAACACTATTAATTATTGTATTCTATGGATGAAAAAACAGAGATTCACAAGGATAAATAATTCACTTGCGTACTCCATGAAGTAAGTACTGAATATACAATTTGAACTACTATAACCCTGAACCTTGCTGTGGGGTCAGAGAAAACAAAAAAAATTGAGCCAAAAGTCACACAAATGTTTTTAGGTGTTTAGGTAAATATATTATGTATATGCCTTTCTATTTCTTGCACATATATAAACATGGTAAAATATCGTGAACTTCTCAGCATACACAAAAGTCTATTTCAAATATATGAAGTAGCTTATTTTTAAAAACTAACCATCTAAAATTCAGCCATAAAAATTACAAAACATTTTCCTTTTTTCTATGGTCCTATTGACATTTCATTTTCCAACCTGGATTCTACACTAATGTAAAATTACTTTACAGAACAGGAAAGTAATGATTTTTAATAAATCCACTGCCATTCAAAGCCAAACAAGCTAAATACATCTTTCAGAACTTTAACAACAAAACATTCCATAAAACAGTATATCTAAAACTATTTGGTAGAAGACTTTATCATAGAAACTATATTCCATGTAAGCTCACTCCGTCTACAGTTTCTGGTGAGGAATATCAACTGAATCCTGTTAATCCTGTTTCATCACATGTGTAATTGAGTTAACAAGTGGTATCAGGCATATTATTTTTCCATAAATCATATTCAAGTAGGATTTTGAATTTTACAAATAAATCTTCAACAGTTAAGGAGATTTTCTGCTGTTTCTTTGCTCTTAATTTTGAAGAGTTTCTTTAATTGTTGCATTATTTGTGTAATAGGTTTTGCACTAAAAGGTTGTCTTTAGGGATTAAAAAAAAAAGTTTCCCTGGTTTGATCTGGGAGAAACTTCTCAGCATTTACTTTTTTGATTGCTGCATTCATAGCTTCCACAGCAGGCATGGTGAGTGGTTTTGAGGTGTTCTGTGAACTTATTTATGCATGTTTCTCCTTGTGTCCTGCACTGATTTGGGTATTCGGATGTACGTGTGTGTGTGTGTATATATATATGTGTGTGTGTGTGTGTACACACACATGTGATGGAGGTCTTAAATAAAAGAATTGCTTTTCTTTAACCTCAAAAGAATTGTTTTCCATTTAAAAACTTGGCTTCCTAAATGTACCCAATAGTTTGGAAACAAGTTGAAAATATTTTTTTAACCTACGAAGTATCGAAATATCACTATTTATGCTTAAGTAATACATTGTTAGGTAGGAAAAATATATAAACACACATATATGTATTATAAACATACACATACATGCACATGTATGTATATTATTATAAACATAATTTTCCTGAAATTTTTGTCCAGGTATTGATCTTCTGTAATATTCCATATGGCCAGTTGTAAGCAATAAAACCAGTATAGAGTGCTGTCAGTATTGTAGAGTCAGATCAGAGGAGAGTTACCTGAAAGTAATAGATTCTTCTGCTGCATATGCCCAAAGTGTTCTGGCTTGACTGCAGGAAGACTTTGCACTCTGTTGAATTCTATACTGGAAATTATTGTAGTTTGACTCTGGAACTCTGTTTAATGTTTTGAATGATAACACGTTTCATCAAATGGTGGCTCCATTCTGTGCACATAGGGAAAAAATACCCTGGTGTCTTACCCCCCATTTAATCCATTAGCAAGACATAAGGTTCAATGATCGGAGTGTATCCCAACCCCACAATTTATACCACCTTCCCTCGTACTATTTTGGTTCAAGCCACCGTCATCAGCTTTTGGCTGGATTATTGTAATAGCTTCCCAACTGGTCTCCTGAATTCTACCCTTGCTACTTTTAGATCTACTCTCAATTCCAGTAGCTAGAGGGCACACAACCCTCCAACAGCTTCCCACTTCACTCAGTAAAATCCAAAGCCCTCACCATGTTTTAATATCCTTATGGTCTGGCCAAGTTACCTCCTCACTGACCTTATTTTCTACTAATCTTGCTCATTTTGTTCCAGACCTACCAGCCACCATGTTATGATTGAAATACCTTAGTCATCCTTGTCACTCAGATCCTTTGAACTTGCTATTACTTCTGCTGAAATACTCTTTTTCCCACATAGATACATGGCCAGCTGTCTTGTCTCTTTCATCTTCAGTCCGATGTGAACCCTTTGGTCATAGCTCTAAATAAAACTGCCAAACCAGTGAACCGGCCTACTAATAAAAGTGGCATTGCTGATTTGCCTTATCTGCTTTATTTATCTTCTCTACTTATTACTATTTAACATGGCATCTACTTTACTTGTTTATTTAGGTTTTGGTTTTGTTTTTAATCTCCTCAGCTGGAATGTAAACTCTGTAAGGGCAGGGACTTTTTCTTTCTTCTTTGCCATATGCCTAGTACTTTGGGCCTTCCTAAAAACTAGTAGGCAATCAATCAGTATTTGTTGAAGGAATAAATAAAATTATTTCAAGAAGGTAGTTCACAGGGTTGGAAAATACACAAGTTTCACTGCTGCATTTGTTTTGTACATAATCAAAAATGTTACCAAGATGTTTCAGAGGGATAAAAATAGCAATTGCATGGATATTAGCAGGGAAGTTTGGCATATGTAAGATATTTTAAAGACATATGTTTTTTGGGGGGCTAGTTTTTTGGGACAGAAGGTATTAACATTTCATATACTATTTGAACCAAAAAATGTGTGTATTTAGTTTCTGTTGTGCATGAAGACGGCATGTTATCTGACTTCAGTGAGTTTGCAGTTTGACTAATAAAACAGATTAGTATGAAAAAGAAGAGTATGTAAATAAACCTCATTAATGGTCTAATGAGAGTGTATAGTGCCAGGGTGCTCTTCAGGGGAAGACCTAAGTGGATTGTGAGGGTCACGTAAGTTCTTCTGGAACAAAATGTAATTTAAGCCATGAGGAGAAGACAGCCAAAGAGAAAGTTTTGAAGCAGAGAAAAGGCTGTGTTAAAGGATCGTAGGAGCAAGAGGTAGTAAGAGTTTAGTAGCTATGGAGCATAGAGAGCAACAGGGAGACTCATTTGACTCTTGATTTTGGCTCAGATTATGACCTCAGGGTCATGAGATTGAGCTCTGCATAAGGATCCATGCCTATTTTAAGATTCGCTGTCTCCTGGGATACTTGGGTGGCTCAGTCAGTTAAGCAGCTGCCTTTGGCTCAGGTTTGATCCCAGGGTTCTGGGATTGTGTCCCATATCAGGCTCCTTGCTCATCGAGGAGCCTGTTTCTTCCTCTCCCTCTGCGGATCTCCCTGCTNCTAAAAAAAAAAAAAAAAAAAAAAAAAAAAAGATTGTCTCCCTCTCCATCTGCCCCCCCATAAATAAAATAAAATTTGAAAATGCAAAAATCAGTTTTCCAGTGTAGAAAGATCACTAGGGCTGCAACTTGGAGAGTAAATTAAAGAGGTGACTGGATGTAAGGAAGCATTAGAGGCTCTATTAGTGGCTGAGAGACACCTGTGGCTGCTTTATGGTAGTGCAGTGGGAGTGAGGAGAGATGGCCTAATTCAGGATTCTTTAGGACTGTTCAAGGAATCAGATTCTTGGGATAAGGTGGCTTTTGTTCTGCACATGTTGATTAAAAGTTGAAAGTGGAGGGGCGCCTGGGTGGCTTGGTCGGTTAATTGTTCTACTCTTAGTTTCAGTTCAGGTCATGATCTTGTAGTTGTGGGATTGAGCCTATCTTGGGCTCTGTACTCAGCACGGAGTCTGCTTCGGATTCTTTCTCCTCTCTCCCACTCTGTCCTTCCATGCTCTCTCTCTCTTTCTCAAGTGAATAAAATTGTTAAAAAGTTAAAAATGAAGTTTTCTAACGGTTTCATATACCTGTCAGAAGCTAAAGATAAATGTCTTACCTGAAGAAAAATATTTGCAATTCATAAACATATGCAGGATAATTGAAGGCATGACATTAGATGTACTCACTTAAAGGGAGAACACAGACACCAAGAATGGAGGAGGACCCTAAATGCCATCAGTTGGCGGACAGGTGGAGTGGAAGGAGCTAGCAAAGGGGAGGGAAAAGGAGCAGTCAGACTGGTAAATCAGAACACTAAGAATCTGAAATACAGGGAAAATAATGTTTAAAGAAGAGAAAGTTGTCAAGATTGTCAAATGCTGCCAAGCATCCAACAAATAAAGACTGAGAACTATCCATTGGATTTTTCAGTGTGGATGTCTGTGATGACCCTGATTTTGCAAACAGTTTTAGGAGAGTGATGGAGGCGGGAGAACGTGGCAGTAGGTTGCTTATAGAGAGGAGTAAGCAAATGAAAAATAGCAACTTTGGATGAGTTAAAACCGCCAGAAATATGTTAGATAAAGGGCAGATACTGAAATACAACATGGAATTACGAGAGAGTGTTACTGTTTTTGTTTAGTTTTGTTTCATTAAGTTGAACGAATCTTGAGCATATTGAAAGGCTGATGAGATTAGGATAGTGGAATGGGTGATAGTTAGAACTAAATCCTCAAAAAAGCAGGGATGGAATCCAGAAAATGAGACAGATCATTCCTATATAGAAGACACATTGCAGAAAATGAGATTGGCAGTGACAAACCTGGTTTCATTTATGGGAGGAAGATGGAAGGAACCTAAAAAAAGATAGAGGGAGTAGAGACGCTTGTTAATACAGGTTTTATATAGGTGACCAAAAGCTTTACCTTTCCTGGAGAATGAAAGATGTGACATTTGTTCTTATGTGACTTTAGGTGGAACACACACAGAGGTATATTTGTACAGAAGAGATAAAATCTTATTTTTGTTCAATAACAGCTATAGAATTCCTCAGTGAGTACAAGGTAATAAGTCTGATGCTTCTTTGACACTCTTTTTTTTTAAAAAAAGATTTTATTTATTTGACAGAGAGAGAGAGAGAGAGAGAGAGAGATCACAAGTAGGCAGAGAGGCAGGCAGAGAGAGGAGGAAGCAGGCTCCCCGCCGAGCAGGGAGCCCGATGCGGGCCTCGATCCCAGGACCCTGAGATCATGACCTGAGCCGAAGGCAGAGGCTTTAACCCACTGAGCCACCCAGGCGCCCAGCTTCTTTGACACTCTTTTTGCTATTCATAATTACCCCATTTCAATATTGGTACCTATGTTTAGAACCTGTTGAGGCAGAAAAGGAAACTTGCAATGAAATTCCAAGTTTTACATGCCCACCCATACTTTACTTCGTTTTAAATTATTTGAACAAAATGAGGACCAGACTGTGCCTTCAGGATATATTTGTTTTGTTTTAATTTGCTTTGAAACTATATAAATTACTCTTTAAAAGGACTGTGGATCATGGGAAGATTTCTTATCAGATAATTCCTTAGTCAATTTCTACCCGCAACAAATGCGCTCAGTAAACTAATACTGTATCGGGAGCTATTGATTAAAGCAATTTAGCCACAAATTGATTCATTTAAAGGGAAAGAATGTGGATGATTGTCACAATTGTGCGCGCTTTGTTTACTTGTAGGTCCTGGCTTGAATGTATTGCCAGTTAATCCACACAACACAATCTTTTAAATTATTCATAAAAACTATAGAATGTACCAGCATTCAAACTGCAGGTATTTTAATAGATCCATATAAAATGTGAGAATGTTTTAAATATTTTATCAGACTAGACATAACGAAGGAAACGACTAGAGTTCAAACTATTTATAGATAATTATTTATTATATATATGGTAAGTTAGGCAATTTTGATGGAGCAAAGTTTAAGTATATAAAGTTGTTTATAGCATCTGTATAATCAAAAGGGCTCTCAAAGAGGCATACAGACTTTGTTGCATAAACACAAGCTTGTTAATATGTGTATAATTTTGCATTTGATAAGCTATGTCAAAAAAAATTAAAGTACTCTCAAGTGAGGATTCAGAGTGCTGTTTGCAAATTTGTGTTTAGGCTCTGGTGCAAACACATTACATTTCCTCTTTTGTAAACTACTTCCATAATGATTGCAGATACATTGTTGATAATCTTTGACAGTATATAGAGACTACAATCTTGAGAAAGATAGTTGTCTTGAATTTCATGGAGAGAATCTGTGGGTTTTGGAAGGTTCGTAGTGGGCAAAGACCCTAAAACAGATTATCCAGAATCCCTTCACAAAATAAGTATAATAGGAACCATATGAAGATTTGTATCTGGGGTCATAGGCACGTAAGTGTTAGTTAAAGACAGGAAAGAGGCAGCGAGAACAAAAAATATACTTTATATTCAATTCTTAGATTAGAACCAAATAAGAGACAAGAGTGGGACAGATGGAGATAGAAATTACAGCTTTGTGGATCAAGAGAAATATGGCCACAGTGGGCTCCCTAACACTTTGCTGTGAATTAGACGAACTTTTCCTCCTCGTAACATTCACAGCTGCACAGTGGATAGACTTCTCCATAGAGGCAGGCCAAATGTCAGAGAACACATCAGAATTTAGCATCCTACTGAAAGGCTGGTTCCAAGAAAGAATAAAAAATGGTTCTCTGCAGATGTTGTGCAAATCCTTAAATTCACTCTTTACTCCATGGAGAAGAGTAAATGGAGGGTGAGGAACTAGTAGGAATGGTAAGGAGAGGCAGGAATATTATTACAGTAGAAATTCCTCCACAGGGGCACCTGGGTGGCTCAGTCATTAAGCGTCTGCCTTTGGCTTAGGTCATGATCCCAGGGTCCTGGGATTGAGCCCCACATTGGGCTCCCTGCTCAGCAGGAAGTCTGCTTCTCCCTCTCCCACTCCCCCTGCTTGTGTTTCCGCTCTTGTGTCTCTCTCTGTCAAATAAATAAATAAAATCTTTAAAAAAAATTCCTCCACATGGAAGCAGGAGGATAGGAAATAAAGGCTTGCTGAAATAAGATTGGAGGAGGCTCCTTACTGAATAAATTCTCCTTAATAGAAGAAATGAAGATGGCTTAGCACAGAGAGGTGAACGTGGATATTTAAAAGACAGTCTAGAATATTGCCTCTGCTAGGAGGCCATCTTTAACATTTCCACTCTAGCTGAGAGATACCACCTGTAGTGCTTTCATACTGTTCTTATAATCAGAACTTGACTTTATTTGACTTGAATCAAGTCAAGTTTTTGTCTCAGGTTAGGACAGTTAATATGAGCAAATGGTCAGTGTTTAGTAAGTGTTAGCTTCTACCCTTTTTCATGTATAAGAAAAATTACAAGCAAATGGTAGCCATCGGGAAGTATGCTGTCTTTCAAGGAAGAGAGATGAAGAGTTCTTGATAAGAATAATGGAATGTAAGATGAGAAAGGTGATTCCATTTCATGAAAGGTCTTCATTCCTGCTGAGATTTTTAGTGTGTTTTTGCTTTTTGGGTTCTGTGTTTATGTGTTTTATGCTTGTATTATAATTATTGTGTTTGTTATTAATATCATTATTATAGGAGCAATCAATGTAAGTTTTTCTTCTAGAAAAACAGGGCAAAAATGGATTGGATTGAGTAAAAAAAAAAAGAAAGAAAAGAAAAGAAAAAGAGAGGGAGAATGTAAGAGTTCTCCAGAGAAACAGAAAAATCTATCTATATATATATATGTATGTATGTGTGCACACACACACATATATATGATGTCTATCATATTTTATAATGAGGATTTGACTCATGTTATCATGTGATCACGGAGGCTGAGAAGTCCTATGATCTGCCATCTGCAGGCTAGAGACCTGGGAAACCTGGTAGTATAAATTCAGTTGAGTCCAAAGGCCTGAGAGCCAGAGTTACGGGTGGTATAAATTCCAGTCTGAGGGCCAGAGAAGACTGATGTTCCAACTCAAGCAGGCAGGCAAGAAGGGAACAAGTCTCCTTTCCTCTGCTCTTTGTTCTAGTCAGGCCATCAACAGATTGAATGATGTCTGTCCACACTGGGGAGGGTAATCTGCTTTACTAAGTCTACCAATTCAGATGTTCATCTCATCCAACATACAGACAAACCCAGAAATAATGCTTAGCATGGGCATCCCATGACCCAATCAAGTTGACACCATAAAATTAACCATCAGAGATACAAAAACCAGTTCGAAGAATGTTATAGGAAAGCCTCAATATAAGCTCTTAAATATTATAGGCAGTGAGAACAAGAATTAAATAATATGAAGCATATAATGAGTTGGAAGACACCAACTAAATAGTCTATTAGATTCTGTAGTTGTTTCATTGAAGAATTTCGAGTTAGAAGTTTTACAGGGTCATAGCTGAGTTCCGAGATCCTAAAGCCCAGAAATTAGATACTGGGGAAGAAAGTCAGGAGAACAGGAATCTCTGGCTTAAGAGAATATGGATGTCTGTAGAGGCCACAGAGCAGCATTCGCTCCTTCTGTTTTGTTGCTCATGGCATTCTGCATGTCCACGTCACCTTCCTCGAAACCCAGTATCATAATTTCTTGTTCCCCTGTTAGTCCCTACTTCATTATCATCATCTGCTGTGAGCTGACTAGAGAGGTAAATTACATATGGAACTTCAGGACTGGAAGAGTCACAGAGGATTCAAGAGGAGTGAGTTGGGGGAAGGGTATTGTAGGAAGAGCAAACTACATGTATAAATCCCTGCCTGTGGAAGGCATGGTATGTTGTAGGATGGCAAGAATTTTAGGGAAGAAATTGGAAAGGCAAAAGGTATGGCTAGAGAGAGGGATAAAGTAGAATCTGTGTTAGCCAGCCATGTTGCTTGCGGGCTGTAGGCAGGCAGAGGTGTTCTCTGGGTTCCTCACTGGCATCATTATCACATCATGGTGGGCCTTCTAGAATCCTAGTAACTCCACTTCAGCCACTCTAGGGTACATAAGTTTCCCCCAGTTTATTTTCCATCTGAAAGAAAATGTTACTCTTTTCATGTAGGTACAAAACAAATAAATCTGATTTACCTAGTAATATTTCTAAAGTGGCTTTCATATTATAAAGTGTCCATCAGTGACTGTTTTTCATCCCTCTGGAGGGTTTGGGGATGAGGAAACACATGGTAAAATAGACCCTACAGAGCACCTTGTACCGTTTTATAGCCAGTGAAATAAGGATGGCTGGCCTAGACTTCTGCAGAAATTTAAGTCCACATGTCCTGGGTTCAGATAACCCTGTAGCTTGGGTTAGCAGCAAAGTAAGAATTTCTTTTTTTAATGGCACTCTGCATTTTAAACAAGAAACTGTGTATAAGATGACATAATAATGCTCAAATCAAAATTTAATTGCTTTGAGAGAGGAGAAAGAGAATGTCTGAACACCGGGTTATATACACATGAATTATGTTTCATACACATGTATTCTAAGTCATTTTTTTTCTCTTTCTACTGGAATTGGTATTAGACTACTAATTAGCAAGGACTAAACCGATTGTGTGTTGCTTTGGAGTGTTCTAGAATTACCTTTGTTGTATAAACTGGGGGTCTCCACTTCTTCACAAATGGAACTTCATTGCAATGTAACAAGGTGTTTCTTTGCTTTCCAAAGTAAATAATACTGTTTTCCACACAGAATTTAATTTTCATAATTTCAGTGTCGTCATCTACTTCTTTGGGACATAGTTTTTTCTTGAACAATGTATATTTCCAATTTCTGACCCACCTTTTATTGATCTGTAAGAATGAAGTTATTCCATCAAATCTTCTTTTGCTGTAAAGAATGCGAGAACCTTAGACTCCCTTGGCCAGACTTGCCCAGCCTAACACGAGGGAAGGTGAGAATAGTGTGCTCACCTGGCCCCCTTCTTCATCTGATTATTCCTGGATTTTCTCAGCTAACCTGGACGTGCCTCTTGCAGTGAGCATGCCAAAGGAGGTGTTGTGGTTTGCAGGCTTGCAGTTCTCCAAATTGTTCTGAGAAGACCCATTGGGAGAGGGGCATCAAATAGAATAATTATACAGAGTACTCTCTGTATACTGTTTTCTGACAAATTTAGTCAAATGGTGTCTATTGGCTCCAGATATTCCCATTGTTAGACTGTAATTCTGGACAAACTTTTTCTTCTGTGGTATTTTAAAATTAAGAAAATGCTTTCATGTATTTTCTAAAAAGTGTGTGTGTGGGGGGGAGAAGTATCTTTAATTCTGCCATCGCTATACCCTAGTAGATGTAGAGTCAGCATCTTTTATTCACTTTAAAAAATGCATTATTTGATAGTAATTCAATCAAATGTTATTATAAGAACCCCTGATATCTCAGTAGCCCAAATTATAAAAACAATGAATATAAAAATAGAGTTAACGCAAGGATTAACTGAGAAAATACAGTTGACCCTTGAGCAACTCAAGGGTTAGGGTGCTGACCCCCTACATAATCAAATATCCATGTATAACTTTTGACTCCCCAAAACCTTAACTACTAATAGCCTAATCTTTTCTTCTTCAAGAGAAGGAGATAGAGAGGAGGGCAGAGGGGGAGCAAGAGAATCTGAAGCAGGCTCCATGCCCAGCACAGAGCCAACACAGGGTTCGCTCTCCCAACCTGAAATCATGATCTGGGGAAATTGTGAGTGGGGCACTTAACCAACTGAGCCAGCCAGGTGCCTACTCTTGATTAGGAGCCTTAGCAATCACATAAACAGTCGATTAACACATATGTTCTGTGTCATATGCATTTTATGCTGTACTTTTACAATAAGGTGAGCTAGAGTAAATAAAATGTCATTAAGAAAATCATAACAGAAAATACTTTTATAGTACTGTACTGTATCAAAAAAAATCTGTGTATAAGTGAATGCACACAGTTCAAATATGTGTTATTCAAGGGTCAACTATACATAAATTACTATGAATGTTGCCTGGCATAGAGCACATACTTTAAAATATTGTGTTATTGTTAACATATTTGGAGATTATAATACTGCAGGATTTCTTATATCTTTGCTGTTCAAACTTTTTTGATTGTCATCCTCATTAAATGATACTTTGCATTAAAAAAATTTACTCAGTATACACACATATGTATAACTTAAAAGTTTCAAGAAATAAAACACTTATATGTGATGCATTCTTGTTTTTTTCCTTTTTTGAAAACATTTAATTCCAGTACAGTTAACATACAGTTTTATATTAGATTCAGATATGGAACATAGTGATTCGGCAATTACTCAATGTTCATATGATAAGTGTACCCTTAATCCTCTTTACCTATTTTACCCATCCCCCCACCCACCTGCCCTCTGGTAACCATGAGTTTCCTCTTTATAGTTCAGACCTTTGGTTTGTCTCTTTTCTTCTTTTTCATTTGTTTTGTTCTTAAATTCCACATGTGAGTAAAATCATATGGTATTTGTCTTTCTCTAACTTATTTCACTTAGGATTATACTCTCTTGCTCCGTTCATGGTGCTGCAAATGGCAAAATTTCATTCTTTTTTATAGCAATGTAATATTGCTTTGTGTGTGTTATGTGTGAGATAGAGACATCACTTTATGCATTCATCTGTTGGACACTTGGGCTGCTTCCGTAATTAGGCTTTTTCATATAATGCCCAATAAACATAGGGGTGCATATATCTTTTTAAACTACTGTTTTCATATTCTTTGGGTAAATACCCAGCATAGAATTACTGGATCATGTGGTAGTTTTATCTTTAACTTTTTTAAGGAACTTCTGTACTGTTTTTTACAGTGGCTACGCCAGATTGCATTTCCACCAACAGTGCAAGAGGGTTCCTTTTTCTCCACATCCTCACCAATACTCATTGTTGCTTGTATTTTTCATTTTAGCTGTTCTGATGGCTGTGAGGTGATATCTCATTGTGGTTTTGAGTTGCATTTTCTTGGTGATGAGTGATGTTGACACCTTTTCATATGTCTATTGACCATCTGTATGTCTTTGGAGAAATTTCTGTTCATAAGCCCATTTTAACTGGATTATTTATTTTATTGGTGTCGAATTGCATAAGTTCTTTATATAGTTTGGATACTAATTCTTTATCACATATGTCATTTGCAAATATCTTCTCCCACTCAGTGGGTTGTCTTTCGGTTATGTTGATTACTTCTTTTGCTGTGCAGAAGAATTTTATTTTGATAGTTTATCTTTACTTTTGTTTCCCTTGCCTAAGGAAAGACATCTGGAGAAGTGTTGCTATCACCCATGTCAGAGAAATTGCTGCTTGTGATCCCTTCTGGGATTTTTATGATTTCAGGTCTCATGTTTAGGTCTTTAATCCATTTTGAGTTTATTTTTATATATGGGATAGGAAAGTGATCCAGTTTTATTCTTTTGCATGTAGCTCTCCAGTTTTCCCAACACCATTTGTTGAAGAAACTATCTTTTCCCCATTACATAATCTTGCTCCTTTGTCAAAGATTAATTGACCATATAATCTTGGGTTTACTTCTGGATTCTCTGTTCTATTGATCTATGTACCTGTTTTTTGTGCAAGCACCATACTGTTTTGATTACTGCAGCTTTGTAGTATTATCTTGAAGTCTGGAATTTTGATTCCTTCAGCCTTGGTTTTCTTTTTCAAGATTTCTTTGGCTATTCAGGGTCTTTTGTGATTCCATACAAATTTTAGAATCATTTTTTCTATTTATGTGAAAAGTGCTATTGGTGTTTTGATAGGGATCACATTAAATCTGTAGATTGCTTGAGTAGTATGAACAGTTTAACAATATCCTCTCAGTGCATGTGCATGGCGTATCATTCCATTTCTTTGTGTCATCTTCAGTTTCTTTCATCAGTGTGTTCACAGTTGTTTTTAGAGAATAGCTCTTTCCTTGGTTGAATTTTTTTATTATTTTTGGTGTAACTGTATATGGGATTGTTTTCTTAATTTCTCTTTCTTTTTGCTTCATTATTTGTAGAAATGCAATGGATTTCTGTATATCGAATTTGTATCCTGTGATGTTACTGAATTCATTTATCAGTTCTGGTAGTTTTTTGGTGGAGTCTTTAGAGTTTTCTATATTTAGTATCATGTCCTCTTCAAATGCTGGAAATCTTAATTCTTCTTTACCAATTTGTATGCCTTTTATTCCTTTTTCTTGTCTGATTGTTGCAGTTAAGACTTCCAGTACTGTGTTGAATAAAAGTGGTGAGAGTGGACATCTTCGTCTTGTTCCTGCTTTTAGGGGAAAGGCTCTCAGTTTATTTTTTGTCAATTGAGTATGATGTTAACTGTTAACATATGATGTTTCCATGTGTGGCCTTTATTATGTTGAGGTTTGTTTCCTCTAAACCTACTTTGTTGCGAGTTTTTATCATGAATGGAAACTGTACTTTGTCAAATGCTTTTTCTGTGTCTTTTTTTTTTTTTAACACATAATGTATTATTTGCTTCAGGAGTACAGGTCTGTGAATCATCAGTCTTACTCAATTCACAGCACTCACCTCGTACATATGAGGGAGCATGTACCCTCTCCAGTGTCCATCACCCAGCCACCCTATCCCTACCCCACCACCCCCCAGCAACCCTCAGTTTGTTTTGTGAGATTAAGAGTCTCTTATGGTCTGTCTCCCTCCCTGGTCCCATCTTGTTTCATTTTTTTCCCTCCTACCCCCAACAACCCCCCGCCCTGCCTCTCAAAATCTTCATATCAGAGAGATCATATGATAACTTACTTTGATTGACTTATTTCACTTAGCATAAAACCCTCTAGTTCCATCCATATCATTGCAAACAGCAAGATTTTGTTTCTTTTGACGGCTGCATAGTATTCCATTGTATGTATATACCACATCTTCTTTATCCATTCATCTGTTGATGGACACCTAGGTTCTTTCCATAGTTTGGCTATTGTGGACATTGCTTCTATAAACATTCGAGTGCACGTGCCCCTTTGGATCACTACATTTGTATCCTTAGGGTAAATATTCAGTAGTGCGATTGCTAGGTCATAGGGTAGCTCTATTTTCAACTTTTTGAGGAACCTCCATATTGTTTTCCAGAGTGGCTACACCAGCTTCCATTTCCACCAGTAGTGTAGGAGGGTTCCCCTTTCTCTGCATCCTCGCCAACATCTGTCGTTTCCTGACTTAATTTTAGCCATTCTGACTGGTGTGAGGTGGTATCTCACTGTGGTTTTGATTTGTATTCCCTGATGGCAAGTCACATTGAGCACTTTTTCATGTGTCTGTTGGCCATTTAGATGTCTTCTTTGCAGGAATGTCTGTTCATGTCTTCTGCCCATTTCTTGATTGGATTATTTGTTTTTCTGTATCTGTCGAAATGATTTTATGGTCCTTATCTCTACTCTTGTTGATGTGGTACATCAAGTTGATTGATTTGCAAATAATCAAATGTACTTGCATCCCTGAAATAAATCCCACTTGATTGAGGTGAATGATTTTTTTAATGTATTGTTGGATTTGATTTGCTAATATTTCAGTGAGGATTTTCGCATCTGTGTTCATCAGAGGTATTGGCCTATAGTTCTCTCTTTTGTGGGGTCTTTATCTGGTTTTGGTATCAGGGTAATACTGTTCTCATAGAATTAATTTGAAAGCTTTCCTTTCTCTTCTATTTTTTGGAATAGTTTGAGAAAAATAGGTTTTCACTCTTCTTTAAATGTTTGGCGGAATTCACCTGTGAAGCCACCTGGTCCTGGACTTCTGTTTGTTGGGACTTTTTTGATTACTGATTCAATTTCTTTGCTGGTAATTGGTCTTTTCAACTTTTCTATTTCTTCCTGATTTACTTTTTGGAGGCTATATATTTCTAGGAATTTATCCATTTTATATGGGTTGTCCATTTATTGGCCTATAGTTTTTCATAATATTCTCTTATAATCTTTTTATTTCTGTGACATTGCTTTTTATTTCTCCTCTTTCTTTCTGTTCTGATTTTGTTTGAGTCTTCTCTTCCTCTCTCAATGAGTCTATGTAAAGGTTTATCAATTTTTTTATCTTTTTAAAGTTTTAGCTTCTGGTTTCATTGATCTGTTCTATTGTTTTTTTAGTTTTGTTTTTATTTTATTTTATTTTATTGTTTTGTACTTTATATTTCTGCTCTAATCTTTACTATTTCCTTCTGTATACTGGTTTTGGTTTTGTTCTTCTTTTTCTAGCTCCTTTAAGTATAAGGTTGGGTTGTTTACATGAGATTTTTCTTGATTTTTGAGGTAGGCCTGTAAAATATAAACTTTCCCCTTAGAACTGCTTTTGTGGCATCCCAAAGATTTGGGACCAAATCGTTTTCATTTGTCTCCATGTACTTTTTTATTTCCTCTTTGATTTCTTGATTGATGCATTCATTGTTTAGTAGCATGTTATTGAACCCTTGTGTATTTGTGTTTTCTCCAGATTTTTTTTTGTGTGTGCATGGTTTATTTCTAGTTTCATAGTGTTTTGGTCAGAAAAAATGAATGGTATGACTTTGATCTTTTTGGATTTGCTGAGATTTGTTTTGTGACCTAATATGCCAGGTGTTCTGGAAAATGTTCTATGTGCACTTGAAAAGAATGTGTATTTTGCTGTTTTAGGATAGAGTGTTCTGAATGTACCTGTTAGATTTATCTGGTATAATGTGTCATTCAAAACCACTGTTTTCTTGTTGATTTTTCTGTTTGGATAATCTGTCCAGTGATGTAAATGGGGTGTTAAAATCCCCTATTATTGTATTATGATCAAGTACTTCCTTTATGTTTTTTTTAGCTTCCTTATGTATTTGAGTGCTCCCATATTGGGTACATAAATATTTACAATTGTTTTATCTTCTTGTTGGATTGTCCCCTTTATGGTTATATAGTGTCCTTCTTTGGCTCTTGTTAGAGCCTTTTTTTAAAGAAGTCTGTTTTGTTTTATGTAAGTATTGCTACCCTGTCTTTCTTTTTACTTCTTTTTGTATGATAAGTATTTTTCTATCCCTTCTCTTTCAATCTACATGTGTCTTAGGTCTGAAATGAGTCACTTACAGGTAGCAAATAGGTGGGTCTTGATTTTTTAAGTGTTCTGTCACCCCATGTCTTTTGATTGGAATGTTTAGTCCATTTATATTCAAAGTAATTATTGATAGGTATGTAGTTATTATCATTTTGTTATTTTATAGTGTTTTTATAGTTCTTCTCTGATGCATTCTTCTCTTGCTCTCTTATCTCATGGTTTGCATGCTTTTTTTTTTAGTGGTATACTTTCATTCCTTTCTCTTTATTTTTTGTATATATGTTACTGATTTTTAATTTACGGTTACCATTAGGTTTGTGCGTAACATCTTATGCAGATAGCAGCTTTTATTAAGTTGATGGTCACTTAAGTTTGAACCCATTCTTTATTCCTTCCCCTACATTTTAGGGATATGGTGTCATACTTTATAGCCTTTCATTTTGTGAATCCTATGACTTATTTTTATAGATATACATATATTCTAGCTGTGGAGAGTCTGGTATGCCATCTTCAGGTTATTTTCTGGGTTATTTACACTGATGTGGGTATTATTTATTTGTGTCTGTAGGATGAAGTGAGCTTTAGTATACTGTGACTCTGCTATCTTCCCTGGAAGCCTTTTTTTTTCTTTTTTTTCTTTTTTCCCTTTCTTTTCTACTTTTTGTTTTGTTTTGTTCTATTCATTTTTCTAGGAGGACTGACCTTGATCCTCCTAGTGGTTGTCACCATTTGAAAAGACTGTTTAGCAGTATTCCCTTTAATGTAATCTGAAGCATGTTAAGAGTTCAGGACCCACTGATAAGAATTACAAAGTTTAAATGACAAGGAAATGCCTGGCTTCAGTTGAATTTTCAGGGGTTTGCCAATGAGACTGAGAAATATGATCATCTGACCTCTGTAAACTATATTGAAGTCCATTTGTTCCTTTATCCTTAAGAAGAAACTTGGAATTTCCCATGCATAAAATATACTTAAAATTACTTCCTGATACATGTAATAAGATTTTTATCAATTACTTTATCCAGGAAGTTTCCCCATATTCTGCATATACTTACTTAGGACCTCATGAGTAATGTGCTAAAGAAGCATAATTACAGACTTCATTCTCAGAACTTGGGTGAAAGGAGTGTTATTTATGACAAAAGAGCTTAGCAATCTATTTTTTTTAAAGATTGATTTAGTTGAGAGAGAGAGTGCATTGTGGGGAGAGGGACTAAGAGTGGGAGAGAGAGAATCTAAGGCAGACTCCTGCTCAGCATGGAGCCCTACTCAGGGCTCAATCC
This sequence comes from Ailurus styani, assembly GCA_002007465.1. Lineage (NCBI taxonomy): Eukaryota > Metazoa > Chordata > Mammalia > Carnivora > Ailuridae > Ailurus > Ailurus styani. Next base: position 579,455 of record LNAC01000552.1, read on the forward strand.
CATGACCCTGAGATCATGACCTGAGCGGAAGTCAAAAGTCTGATGCCTAACCAGCTGAGCCACCCAGGTGCCCCAGGCATCAGTTCATTTAAAAAACAAAAAAACCAAAAACCTGGCAGTTACCACTGAACTTGGAGTCTCTTAGACAAGTTGAAAAAGTCATTTGGAGAGGTAAGGAATATAAGCATAAACTTGAGCTCTAAAAAGTGAGAGAAACTTTTTTCCTCCCCGCCACCCCTCTCCCCAGCCTCCATCGCTTTGAGGAATAGAAGGAAAACACAAAATGCTAGTCTCAGGAGCTAAGTTTTGCATGACTATGACTTTACCTGACTGCTAACTGGCTCAGGAGCAAAGTGCTATGCACACTGTGTTAAGATGAACCATACATAGTTTTAGAGATACAGATGAAGACATTCTGTGTTTGGAAGAGTTTAGATTATCTGTCTATTCAGTTACTCTCTGCATTTGCATGGGCACACAAAGAAAAGATGAATACTTGATCAGGGACAAGTAGAGATGTGATGATATGGAAATTCAAAGGAAGGAGAAATTTGAAACTTATTCCTAGGCTTAGAACGTTCAAGTTTGAAAGGGACTTAAATTCATCTAGGTTCTAGGATTACCATCTACTTTGTTTATAAATTATGTCCTTTGCCTTGACTTACACTTTTAAGAAACTTGTGAGGAAATTGATGATTTTTACATAGGAAATAAAGGGTTTTATTTCTACAATAACTTAAAATCAGAAACTTCTATCATTTATTTCCTCTTGGGCATGAGATTTGATGTTAGGATTAAATAGAAGACACTTGTAAGTAATAAATATAGAGTCTAGTGTTCATGCAGTCAGTCTGACACTCTGCTTAGGCCATTGGTATCAAGTTCACCTGGGTCATGGATACCTAAAATTGTATCCTATAAGCTGCGCTTATAGGAAATGAAAATAGTGATATTCAGGGCAAGGGGAATACCTAAAGTCTGGTACCTAGATTAATGATCATATTTGTGTCATATCAAAATATTGACCTTTTCAAGAAGCAAATGATTTCAGTAAAGGTTAGATGACTTCTGTATAATCTATAAACCCTAAAGTGAAACGGCATTTTGTATGATGAGAGGAAGAAGCCGCTTCTTTCCCCTTGTTCATGATTACATATTTATAATTTACAAGCCCAAGCACAAACCAGTAATGAATAATCTCTAGCTACAGTAGTAGCCTGTGGACTATAATATTAGTGTTTAATACAGCCGATCAGCCCATCACCCAGGCACGTAAATGGGCCTGTCATTTTGTATGAGGCTGTCATCATTCTCTTTGGTTAAATGTACCATTTATAACAGTCCCAGTAATCAGCAAGGTAATCTGGAAACATACCACAGACACAGCGTCTGTAGTTTTCCCATACATATTTACATGGTTTCCTGTGTAAGGGTTTCTTTTGAACGTTTCTCTTCATGTATTGACTTCTTAGCTGAAAAGAAGATTCCAGCTGAGCATTTGTCTTTTTTCCTTTTCTTGTCTTTTCTTTCTCTCTCTCTCTCTCTCTCTCTCTCTCTCTCTCTCTCTCTCTCTCTCTCTCTCTCTTTTTTTTCCTAACTAAAGGACTTAAAAATAGACAGTTTCTGGTGACCAAAAATAGAAATCCAAATAAAATAAGTGAGCCCCTCACGGATAGTCTTGAGGCTTTTACTGGTGTGAATGCAAAGGTGGTAAGTAAACAGTTCTCCTCTCAACTGGGGTATTCACATATTAATTGGCCTTTGACCACATTTCTCTTGTTTGGATTTGTTACCCATGGGATAAACCTGGAGCACGATAGAGTTGTTTGCTGTCATTGGAGTCACAGGCCTCTGTAGATTCTTACTGGGTTATAACCAGCTAGTGTTTTGTTTTGTTTTGTTTTGTTTTTTTCCTTAACAAAAATTACCATGTTTAGTACCTACACTGTGCCATGTGTTACAGCTTCACGTTCATTATTTCACATAATCCTAATCACAGTTTTACCTGGTAGCCAATCAGATTGCCCCTTTCCTGATGAGGAAATTGAGAGTGTTAAAACATGGCAGTATAAGTGTGAATTTAATATAAAGGAAAATAAATATAAGAATAGAGTTTTATAAATAAGTAACATCAGACTTAAGATTGAAGCAGCATTTCAAAACCTTTATTTGGGTCAAATGAATGTCATATTCACCTGGGGCATTGACACAACAACTAATCAGTAGGATTCCTTTGAACTCTTGGGTATGTGATTCAAGAGTAGGTACTTTATATTCTTTTTGTAACATCTTCATTTATAGTACATGGAGTAGAGGACAGACCCATGGTTTGAAATGACTGAAACACAAAATCATCCAAAGTTCTTTGCCTATGTGTTTAAATACTTAGAGCACATTTTCTTGTCTGATTGATTTATATTCCTTTAACTTTCCAGTAATTTTTAGCAGTCATTGGAGAATAAAAGAAGACAGTTTTGAGAATATTCCTAAAGTTTTTCTACATAGAAAGTAAACTGAAGATGCTTTGTTGAATTAAAACTATTTAACACACACATTACTTAATAAGCATACTTGGGACCCTTTAATACATACATTTTGATTGCTCTCTTCAAACCGTTAATAAATATTTTATCAAATAAAGTAACAATCAAAACTAACATTTGTGTAGCCAATATGAGGTAATTATATCCCAAAACTTACATTCAGCTATACATTGTCCTCTCTTCCCATTTTTTATATAACCTACATTAATACCCTGATGACCTAAAGTGGATGATAGTCTACAAATAGGGGCATGTAACAAACAGAAATTTAATAACACAAATATATATTTTTGGTTTCTTAGGTGAAATAATAAAGCACTTATCCTAGGAGCATTTTGGGAACTTGATCAATCATACTTTCTTGAGAAGTAGGTCAGCATATGGATCTTCTCTGCATTAGAACTGAAGAAGTGCTTTTTAATTCTGCATGCAAGAGTTCAGCAGGGAATATCCATCCTGGATTTTATAGCTACCCTCGAATAATTCAAATAATTCTGGCATCACCCACTTGGGAGTTGCAGGTTAAAATTTTTGCATGTTTCTGTAAGTGAAGACTTATACTACCCATTGCTGAATTTCATCTCTGAGACTTAGCTTAGATGAGTGGGTGGAACAAAGTCAGAGTTATCTGGGAATTTAATTCAGTTTCCCCTAATGGTCTGAGAGAACGATGAGTTGTAGGAAGTACATGTATTTGAAATTAAATTGTCCCTGAGCAATAACTCCATCAAAATTTTCTTTCTTTCTTTTTTCTTATAAGATGTATTTAATTTATTCTTGATGCAGTTGTTCTCAAGTCTTGTTCCATGGCCTACCAGCATCAGTAGCTCCTGGGAACTTGTTAGAAATACAAATTCTCAGGCCTCTTCCCAGACCTACTGAATCAAAAAATTCTTGGGGTGAAGCCAACCAATATAGGTTTTAACAAGCTCCCATTGAATTCTGATGCTTGCTAAAGTTTCGAAACCACCCCTTTAATGCATAGAAGAGGCCCTTCAGTTTTCTAAACTGTGCTTATTCAGTTATTTGTGTTTTCAGTAGAGTCAAATTATAAAACTAAATTTGTACTGAAAATTCACAACTCCTAGGTACAGTGACATTAAAGAAATTTGTAGATTGCACATGCATTTTATTTGCCATTTTAATAATTAGTGGCCAGAAAGCCTGTGTGTATGAAGTTGTGTCCAAATAAGAAAGCACATTTGCTTTGATCCTGTTCAGAAGCCAGAATACTTTCAGCTTTCATCTCACATGAAAAGGTAGCAGGATTTAATTAGCAGAAAGTAGTGCATTTCTTGACAAATGAACTTGCTGTCCTGTCTGTGGCTTTCTAGTTATGATTTACCTTCTCAATCTGAGTGTTTATTTCCCTGTTGATTAAAAAAAGGACCATTTTCTGCAGTCTCCAAGTATTGGAGGTATTTAATATACCATACTCAAAGTTATTTAATATACATAAGTCAAATTACTTCAAGGTATTTAATATACCATACTCAAAGTTAAGTTAAATTACTTCATATGTGTCAAGGCCTTGTTCTTTTTTATATAATATATCAGGTTCAGACTGAAATATAGACCAAAGAGCCAGCAGTTGAAGATGGGTAGAGAATAGAGTCCTTCTGGTTTCTTCCCTATGAGTTCCATACATATGAGTTATGGCCATAAAATCAAACTGGTATCATAAGTGACTCAACTCACCGTAACTCATTGACCAGGCCAAATCATGAGATGAGTAAGTTAGAAAGCGCAGCAGCCCTGACACTCAGGTGGTGTGTAAATCATGCCAGCAGATTTGTATTATCTATGGCTGATCTGGCTATAGTAGGGCACTTGTGGGTATAAATTCATGTGGTAAAGAGAATCAATCATTTCTCCATTGAATGCCTACTGTGTACAGGGCACTATGGGGAATATAAAGATACATGTCACATTGAAACTATGCGGCTTGAGCAGAGAGCCTGCAACAAAGCAAAGACTTAAATATTCTGAACAAATAATTCAAAAACCCCATAGCCTTGTCTTTGCCATAGACTAGTTCAGGTTGTACTAGTAATTTCCATGATAGCAGGTCATATTTTATTCATTTTCATTTTCCCAGACTTAATGTAGAATTTAGTATATAGGATATTCAAAGTAAATCAGGGCTATTTAAATTCTTCTTTTTCTGAATTTTCCTTATAATAATTTTCTTAACTATTCATGTGCCATTGATCACGTATTGCTTAGATATCCATTATGTTTCCTATGTTGGTATGTTTTATCTGCCCATATACAATGTCTAGTCATCTGACAGTCCTGTTAAACTGCTTGAGGACTGTGCTTAGTTGACCCATGGTAACTATTTGTTAATGACTATGGAACTAGCATATTAGAATACAGCGTATTAGACCATAATACAAGAGGTGGCACTTAATACTGCACTGTCAGCTGAGTGATCCAAAACTTTCGAATTCAGAGAAGGCATAAGTCCCTGGATTAGAGTAAGCAGAGAAATTGGAATGGCATAAGAGTTCAGAGCTAGAGTGAAATTTAAAGATGTCTACTCAAAAGTTTCAGCTGTAATATCAGCTGAAAGACCTAGTTTCTGAAAAATGATTGATTTATTTTAAAGGTCATATGGTTTTATGTTCACTTACACTTGATTTTTTGATTTTTGATTTTTGATTGTTTTTATGAGCAGTTGTTTCCTACATCCCAGGGATGTTGTTCTTTCGTACCCACAATAGAATATAATGCAGCCATAGGCCAATATGCTAGAAAGCAAACAGTACGGGTTTATAGTTTCTGGTTGTTTGTTGGTTGTTTTGTTTTTTTCAAACCTATGGAAACATTCTCAAATCTGTAGAATATGTGAGCAAAATCATTTTTTTAAATGAAATATGTTTTAATGGTACCTATGATTATAAAGGACCACTAATTTATCGCAAATGTTTCTACATAAGTTAAAGGAATGATCATAAGTGTTTTATTCTGAGTACTAAATTATAGCATTGTCCCTGTATTATCTCCATAATGAATCAAATATCTCGTTTCGCTAGCTTAAGTCCAGGCTTTAAGCCAGGCATTTTGAAGATTAAAAAATTGTGATTAGGCATAGAAGCTGGAATTCTCTTACAGAAATGGGGTGAAAAACAATATAAAATGGGGGAAATCAGAAGGGATATTTCAGTGACCCGTTGGCCTTCCTCACCTTGATTCACCTGCATGCTGTTTTCATAACCAATTCATCGGCACCTTTTGAGAAATCGTGGTGGAGGGGAAGAGATAAAATATGCATATTCAAACTTTTGTCAGTTTGTTAGGAAAAAATAAGTAGAAGACATATAGTTCCTTGAATAAAATATTTTACTCGTATCAGCTTCTTTCACTTTCAAGAGTTCTTGGGCCCAAGCCAAGTGAATTTCAAAGAAAAATCAAGTAAGCATTGAAGGATGCAGAGATGGAAATGAGAGTATATCACACGCTGCTGAAGGCTTTAGAACAGATTCCTTTGGGTTTTGAAGCCTCTGGTTTCGATGTGCATTTTATATTAATTAAAAATAAAAATAAGATGTCTCTACAGCTGGGGAAGATCTTTGTCTCTCTGATGATTTTCCCTGCCAGGCACACACAATCCGAGGTTTTACAGAGATTATAATGATAGAAGGTATTGATTTTAGCTAACACGTGGCAAAACAAAAATCAGTTGGGGCTCCCCTTAATAATAAATGCCCAGACTCTCATGATTCCCTAACCCAACAGAATTACACGTACCGATTCAGCAAGCAGCCAACACACTTGGCATATGAAGCAGGGTGTGGCGGTAAACAGAAGGTCTGTAAAAAATTAATAGCTTCATAACTGAGAGGCAACATGCAAACCAGGAGGGCAAAAAACTCTTTTAAAGACAAACACTGTTATTACCTTCCAACTGTGGCCCCACCGTGACTTACAGCTACTTGGGCATGATTTCAAAGAAAAGCAGTGGAAGGAATCAGAAATACTAATAATGTCATGGCTAGAGATGAGAATTCAGAGGTCTCTTTCAAAGTGGTTATGCTGCCTCGGGGACAGAAAGAATGACCTCATTTTCTAAGCTCAGTGTAACCCCTTTCGTTCAATGGTTCACTTATTTGGAAACTCATTCCATTTTATACTTAAACCAGGTGCATGTTTGGTGGGCAAAGTTTTCTCTAGACCTCACTTTAGACGACCTGTTTGGTTCATGTTTTTAAAAATGAAGGGAAATCACATCAATGAGAAACTCTTCTTGTGTACAGAGAACAAGCTGAAAAGCCCTGAATTAGAGCTGAGTGTTGCCTGGTATCTGCTGTGTTCAGATAATGACAAGAAGATGACTGATCACTCATTTACCAATAAGTTATTGGTTCTTTAGGCTCTGATAAATGTATTTTAATGATTTTCTTTTAAGCTTGGGTTTAATCTTTGAAAGTGATTAGAACACATTTCCTCTCTTTTGTATTGTTTCACCTGGTTTTTGATGAGCCTTGTTTTAAGAAGCAAATATGTTCCTGTAAGTGGTTGATATTTTTGTTTTTAAAGAGCATTCTTTAAAATTTGTACAAAACCCAAGTGATAGAAATTTTTATAAAGAGTAACCTAAATGAAGGAAGTTTAACAAAAGATGTTAATATATTCCTGAACCCAAACAAAATACATTTGTCCTGTCTTAATTGACTAACCTTGTAAATGAAAGTAGGTTGTGTAGTGGCCAAAAGACAAAGAATATTTTTGCAAATTAGTGCAACTTTTTGAATTTCTAAGTAACTGTAGCCTCTAAAATCTCTTGGTGTGCTTTTCCACTTGCAAGTTCATTGTGCAATCGCTGCTTTTAAATGGTCTTTTGCACCCAATTGAAAGTCGCACTTAGTTTTATAAGTATTTAATCTGCATTCATATTCAAAACCATAGCATTTGGGTTGACACTGGGACAATACACAGTGGATCTAGCTATAACAAAAAGCGATGTGTGTATAAATTGCAGTGTGGTGCCTTGTTACTAGCACATTTTAATGTAAATATGGTGTCTGGTACTTTGTGCCTATCTAAATGGAACATAGTTACATACATAGACTACATACGTAAAGTCTACATACATAGACTTTATGTCTATCTACATATCTTTGTTACTGTCTGTGTGGAAGAACAACCCTTCTTAAATCAATTGTCAAGTGCACAATATGGTAATTCTGGAACATTTTTAGAACTGGATCAGTGTGACTTCAGAGTATGTTAGTAACAAGCATAACCTGAACCATTTGTAGAGTATGGAGACCATAATAATAGAAATGCTATTATTGACAATTGGGTAATTGTGTGCATTCATATTTTGTAATGTGTGCTCACTCATTTTATTCACACAGTCTGTTTAAAGGGCCAGCTTGAAGTCTTACTGTGTGATAGGTGTTTGGAACACCGAATGACAATAATCTTGGAATACAGATGAAGTTTTTGAACCATGAAAGATAAGGTATTAATTTGTCATGGGTTGTTGTATTCCAGAAACATTTTCCTGTAAGAAAAAATGAGTATTTGCCCACTAAACCAAGTCAGATGATTTGTATCTCAAATGTAGAACACATTATAATACTTAATAAATGAAAATGTAAAAGGTAATAATCCTCCTGCATCTCTCAGCTCCTACCTGAGAGCGTATCTCTTCTTGTTTTTTGTTTTAATGTGGAAGGGATATAAGGAAGTGGGGGCACAGTGTAAGCCCAGGCTGATTGAAAGGGAAGTGAAGAGGAAATCAAAGTCCCGTGTGCCTCTGAAAAGAAAATAGGACTGGTGGGATCACCATACCACCTAATTAAAGTGGCTATCACAGTTTCATCTTTTAGAAGCAGATGATGTACCGAGGCCTGGCTGATTTAAAATTGGAAGCACTTTTATATTAGATTTTTTTAAATTATAATAATTACTTTTTGAGCTTTGTGTATGCTATTTACTCACCTCAGCAGCTTAAACATGCTTTTACATTAACTAGTTCTGTGACTCTTATTGAGCAAATATAATGACCATGAGGCTTTTTATTTTACTTAGTGCACTATATCTATAGGTTTAAGCAGTTAATTTCCCAATATTTGATGATACCTCAAACTGTCAGTATGACAATGACAAATACTTTCAAATTACATGCAGTAACTCAACAGTGCTTTTATTATTCCCTTCCCTGCATGGGGAATTAATCACTTCCTTAAATCAGTCATAGTACTTGAGTATATTTTTTAAAGTCACTTCATTCTGAAATGTCAATTAATGATTAGCGTTTAAAATATGGCACAGCCATTAAACTTAGCTTAGGTAAAGTACCCATTGACAGTATGTTTTTTCTGTAGAGAGCTATTTTAAATGAAGCATGTTAAATTATTTGACTTTCTTTATGGTGCCATATAATGGAGTTCCAAAACCACCACAAATCTTGGCAAATTATGCTTCCACAGGTCTCAGAAGCTATGGAACGATAGTTCCTTAACCTTTTCTCATTCATGAGCCATGAGTAGACTGTAAGCTGTCAACCTTTCCCCTACGAGGAGAGTGAAGGAGAAACAGCACATCCATATGTTCAACTATAATTCATTGACCAAAGCTAGCCTCAGGTTACCATCCCCACTCTGGGGGGCAGGATTGGTGGAAAAGTTTCCAACAAGTGGTAAACACTGCCCTTTATGAAGACCTATCACAATGATTGTTTAACACTGAACACTGATCACAAAAGTGAAAGGTTGAAGGGTCAAAATATGTGTGGAAGACTTGGTCTTTTGGTGGGTGAGAAACTGTCTACTGAAAGAAACAGAAGGTAAGGGAAAGAGAGTCATTTCACCAAATAATAATTATTTATTGAAGCTTGTCATGTGTCACACCCCATATGAAGCACTTTGTGTGATTAATCATTGCATGCCTCAGTAAAATAGAAACCATTCAGTTCCAATTCTGTAGATGAAGGAACTGAGTCTTACAGAAAATAACAGGCCTAATGCACCCAGTAGTAAGTGGAGGAGTCCAGCTTCAAAGCCCAGGTTCTTAGTCACTATGCAAAAATTGAAACAGTGGCAGGTTGGTAGGTTAGTAGCAGAAAAGTGAAATTTGTGCTGTGGTGTTCCATTCTGCTGTGAAGTATGAGGCAAGTTTATATTGTGGAACTAAAGGGTAAGTTTGATGAGAGTTTGGAGAATATTTAAAATGCTTTTTGTCTTTTGTTGGGATATTTTTTTGAGGATTGACTGGAGAAAATGTTGTGATTGGCAGAATTGATATGAAGCTAATGATCATGAATTTATAATGATAACAATTTGGCTGGTGAGTAGTGTCTCCCCGCCACCTGGAAATTCCGGGAATTTCCAGTGTAGGTGCGGAGAGAGCGTACAACAAAAGGTACTAGGGTGTTGGCAGGGCCAGTAATGAAATCTGAGGGCACTATACTGAAGATAGTTGAGGAAAAATATGAGAAAATCAAAGCAGTAATTATATTCAGCATTCTAATGAAGTTGAAGTTAATTTGTAGTGGGAAAATAACCCAACTGGAGGATAAAGAAGTCATATTTAGTCATATTTAGAAAGCATAATCCTAGAATTGGTGATTTTGTATGAAAATTGGCTTTTAACTCCAGGATCCCTTTGGAGTGACCGGACGATAGAGATGGAGTTCTTGGTGCAAGTGATGGAAGCAAATTGGCAAAAATAGGTGGAGGGTGAGAAAACTGTAGAAAGTTAGAGGTGGAACCAGCTTTGTAGTGATCTTCCTGAGGATCGCGATACCACTGAGAAGCCTAAAGGTCTCTCTCTCTCCTCCTCTTCTCCTTGTCCATCAAAGAGCTTCTGCAAAGAGACATTGCTCTATGGCAGATACTCCAGCTATATCCCGATTCCCCTCAAGGTTATGTCATTTTAATTTTATCTTGTGCATGATTTGGGAAGAGAACATTGTAATTCCATCAACAGTAGGATCTGTTTAGGTAGACTGAGGTATGCTATTATCTGCTGTTACTTTGTAGGTGTTAAAAGTACTGTATTTCTTATTTTATCCCCATGTTCAACTTGGAAATGCTGAGGATTTTGGATTTCAGGCAGCCTTGTGTTATTAGGAGTAATGGTGTACCCATGATTCATTGCTTGCAGTTTGGCTTTCAAGTTGATTAAAAGTTTAAATAACTTAGTGTAGGTGGAAACTCTGTTTTTCCCACTTGTATTAGGGACCCTAATGAGGATTTCCAGTGCTTTGTTCCTCTCAATTAAATACTTGTTCTGTGTATAGAATTAATGTAAAGATTGGTTTATAGTTCAAAGATACCACTAATTAAGTGATAATCTAATGATTCTGAAGCCTGTTTTGTTTTCAGCTCAAGTCAGTATCTGTTGCCAATTATACTCCAATTAATTCCAGTTTCAGTGTGAGAAATTCTTCTTCACTGCACTAAATAGAGGGGGATGCCTTTAACTGAAGCTTCTCAGATCTGACAGCTTTGCTCCTCTTTCAAAAATGATATGCTATATGAAGCATGTTAATTGGTTCAGTGCATTTCCATAGGTCTTGTTGTCCACCAGAGTCTATTTGATTGGAGCATTAGGACAACATAATAGGTATATGTGAAATCAAAGGGAAAGAGAAGGTCAAATTACAGTTAGATTTGACAATGTATATTTAATTTTAATATTCTCTGAATAAAAATATTAAATTCCAACTGCATATAAGGCATTAAGCCACCTATTCTAGTACATAGTAGGACATTTTGTATTTAAGAAATCTGTATTTCTTCAGATAATGGCAAATATGAAATCCAGAAGAGTAACACCTGGTCTGTTGTGATAAATGAGAGAGGCAGTGACATGACAGGAAAAACCAAGGACGTTGGATTTCCATTGACCGGGTTTTCATCCTGGGGCTGCCACTTATTGGGCGTAGTCAAATAAACTTTATTTAGCAGAATAAATTTTATTCTGACAAATCTCTTGGATCCTCATGTTTCTAAGCTGCAGAGCAAGACTAACAATAAGCACAGGTGTGTGAATGGGTGTGTGTTCATTTGAAGCCGTGTCTCATCGTTTGCAGATGTGCTCCTCTGTCTGTAATTAGGTATTTTAAGAAAATCTGGGAAGTGGTTTCTAGTCTCTTCGGCACCAGAATTCGAACACTGCCTGGAAGTGTGAATACTTGTGTGCGCAGAACACACACTAGCTCACGTGGGGGAAACTGAAAATGGAGACATTCAGACTGCTGCTGCTTTGGAGTTTCCAGAGGGCAGAGCAGACACAATTATAAGTTTCCATCTCAAAAAGCTAAGAAAAATTACGCTGAGTTAATCTAGTACCAGAGACGGGAGTAAGTTTAAAGAAGCAAGAGATGTCAATGACCATAATATTGATGATAATAATTGTAGCCAATAGATATTGAATACCTAGCATGAGACAGCTAGTGTTCTAATATTTAATTGTCACAAAGACCTCGTAAGATAGATATTCATATTATCCTCCTTTACAGATGAAGGAACTGAAACAAAAAGAATTATTTAATTTGCTCAGGCAGACTTTTAAAATGGCTCCCCCAGATTCTCAGTTGTGGGTTATTCAATCACACACTAATGTAGGTACTGCTGTGAAGAGATTTTGCAGATATAATTAAAATTCAAATTCAACTGACTTTAAAATATGGAGATTTATCCGGGTGGGCCTGCCTGACAGAATCACATGAGCCTTTTAAAGACAGAGGGCTTTCTCAGGCTGGTGGCAGAAGTGAGAGATTCAAACCACAGGAAGCTCTTAAGGTGCCATTACTACCTTGATGATAGAAAGATGCGGAAAGACCTGAGAGTAACCTCCTACCCAGAGCCAGCCAGAAAGTAGGGACCATAGTCAGGCAGCAGCAGGAACCTTGATTCTATAATAACTGGAATGAACCTAGTAGTGGATTTCCCCAGACCCTTGATTTCAGTCTCATGATACCCTGAGCAGAGAACCCAGCCATGCCATACTTGACTTCAGGTTTACAGAAGTGGGAACAAATAGATGGATGTTGTTTGAAGGTGCTGTGTTTGCGGTGATTTGTTATATGGCAGTGGAAAACTGATATAGTCCTATCTATTTACTGACTACAGTGATCTTGACTGCTAAGCTCTATAGAGCTAGAGCTTAGAACTAGAGCTAGAACACAGAAGCATGAAACCAACCTCAGACCTGGAAAGTGAGTTTGCGCTGCAGTCAGAGGTGAGGCCTGGGGATGACAGGGCATAGCCAGGAGTACGGCATGAGAAGACCTCTCCTGGGAGGGATGCGATCTCAGGTGCGCCCCGGGCTTCAGAGGCAGAAGAGAGATTGGTTCAGAAACTAGATCCCTCCACAGCCCACCTATTATCACATGAGCCTGCTACAGGAAATGAAGTCTGAGACAGCTCTTCTGGTTGGTAGGTATTGGGCAAGTAGGCCAAAAGAGTGTGAACGTGTCACCAAGAGCCTTGAAACTCAAAATGTGGTTGGAAATGCTGAGTGTTCATTCCACCCCTAGACCTGGTCAGTCAAAGTCTGCATTCTCACCAGATCCCACATGATTTAAAGTCCTTAAAACACTTCACTCAGGGCGCCTGGGTGGCTCAGTGGGTTAAAGCCGCTGCCTTCGGCTCAGGTCATGATCTCAGGGTCCTGGGATCGAGGCCCACGTCGGGCTCTCTGCTCAGCGGGGAGCCTGCTTCCTCCTCTCTCTGCCTGCCTCTCTGCCTACTTGTAATCTCTCTCTCTGTGTCAAATGAATAAATAAAATCTTTAAAAACAAAACAAAACAAAACAAAACAAAAAAAACTTCACTCAGAAAAACAAACAAGCAAACAAAAAGTTTCTATATAACAGTTTGTCAGTTTCCAAGTAGAGTGTAGCTGAGATAAAGATCTTTATGGAATTTGAAGTATTTTTATTTCCTATTTTTAATATCCTTCTAGCAACTTGTCATGTACATGGCTTAGAAAAACTGGAAAATTCAGAGAATGAAACAAATGGATTGCAGAACTCAGAAGGAAAAATAAATAACCCATGTCCATGAATCTTCCAGTGATTTGTACACATCTTTAAAGAAAGATCTGCATATTGAAAATCTGTATGGGGGCGCCTGGGTGGCTCAGTTGGTTAAGCGGCTGCCTTCGGCTCAGGTCATGATCCCAGGGTCCTGGGATCAAAGCCTGTATCGGGCTCCTTGCTCAGCAGGGAGCCTGCTTCTCTCTCTGCCTCTGCCTGCCTCTCTGCCTGCTTGTGCTCTCTCCCTCTCTGACAAATAAATAAAAATAAAATCTTTAAAAAAATCTGTATGAATTGTATATGAAAGCCCTGTGAATATATTTACTGTATGCTGCATGCATGATCTATCTTGATCTGAGACATCCTACCTCACAAAACACAGTGTGTGTTCTTTAACAGTTCGGGAGGTGTGCACATCTTGACACATGCAGCTAGGACCCGCAAACATAATGTTTTCAAATTTTAGGGCAAACATCACTATTTTAAATTACACAAACCTACTTTTAGCAGTAATAAACATTACAAAAACAGTTTAAAAACAGCATATGAAAAGGAGGATATTTTTCATGTTCTTGTAAAATACCATTAATAATAAAATTAAAGACTCCATTTCTTTAAAGAGAACAATGCAGCAACCTAGGCATATACTTTTAAATACAAATGATTCTTTAAAATTGCCAATTTTTTTCCAATGAGAAACTAGAATTACCTGTAGATGAAGTTTGTTATTTTTTCCTGGGCTGTGAAGCAATCATGAATACGGGAGTATTTTATTAGGTAGATAAGGCAGGGAGAGCAAACAGCCATGAAATCCGGGCCACAACAATCTCAACATGAGATTGCCATTAAGATCAAAATAAATTATTACAATTTTCAGAAATGGTTGTGAGAGAGAATTTAGACCTTCATCTGCTTTCAGGAAGGGTTGTGTAAACAGGAACAACATGAAAATACTCCAGCTACAGTTTTAGCTACAAGATACTTTTTAGAGACTTTGCATGTGAAGTTCCTGCTGTTCGGGTTATAAATTGAGCTGTTAATTTTTTCCACGGAAGCCAATATATGTATTAGTTGTGAATTTGAAATAATAATCTTTGTGTTAGATTTGACCATCTTTATGTGGATTTTTTAAAAGATTTTATTTATCTATTTGAGAGAGAAAGTGTGAGAGAGAGCATGAGAGGGAAGAGGGTCAGAGAAGCAGACTCCCCATTGAATAGAAGGCAGAGGCTCAACCAGAGTCATGCAGGAACCCCTGTGGATTTTTTTAAAACAGGAAAAACAGAATTACACAAAACTCATCTACTTTCCAACAGTTATGACATTTCCAATATCATATGATGCGTTTGTATATGAAATGAGTGCCATTAACTATGTTCCTGCACTATTATTGTAGAAAAAGAATACATCATTTAATCAATTTCTCTTCTGTTGCCTCACGAGCTGGAAGCCTGCCAGCAATGGATCTAACAAGTGGTATCTGTTTGACCTGACTTACAACCAAAAGACCTCCTGTAAAATAGGAGTCCGTATTTTTATCATGTTGTATGCCTTGTGGCTTTCAGAAAGTAATTACTTTATTAAAATAACAAATCTCCAATTATTAAAAATAGTTAAAATGAATATAACTGTTCATAAAATCTTTAATAAATATTGTCTCTGTATAATTTTAAGAATGTTCTTCCTCTCTAGTGTTCTGATTCTGCTTCTGATTAAGCGAGGTTTTGTTTTAGATTTTGTCTGGGGCGACACAAGATGTGTTTGGGGTGAAACAACTATCTCTGTGTTCACCTTAATGCCTTTCCTGATGTATTCCCTGGTACCAATTATAATGACTTTATAACATTCTATTTACATGAGACTCAAGAAGTCAGGTGATAACTTTAGTTAACTAGGTGGAAAGATTTCACCCAGAAGTAGTGTCACCAAAAAGCAGAACTAGTATATTCTAAAATTAAGTGTGAGTTTGAAGGGAAATTAAAAAAAAAAAAACCTGCATGCAACATTTTTTTGGCATATATTTTTATCACCATAATTAACTTTTAGGATAACTCATGTGCTCAATTTTAAAGAATTCTTTCTGCATTATGCAAGATTCACTTTTACTTTAAGTGTATCAGACTAAGTCTTTGTAGGGATAAGATAAAACCTAAAACTAATAAGAAAATTAAGAATCAGTACTAATAGCTGGAAATTCTGAAAGATACCTAGCTTAAATGAGTACTTTTTACTGGAAAGACTTTTTCTAGAAAGTGGGTTTTCACCTGGTTTTTCTCAGGAAAGAATAAAAGCATTATTTTAGTAGAGCAATACTACCACAATATGGGTTTAATTTTACTTTATACTATATCCTTGTCTTCATTTTCTCTTCTCTATGGCCATGGAAAGTGATGGTGGGGGGGGGAGCTAATGCTTTTTAAAGAGTGAGGCTGTGGTGCTTATAGAACTTAGGATTCCATGCCTCAAGGTCAGCATCTAACTCACCCAAATGCAGAAGTCATGCTCGCTTATTAGTATGACACAGGTTCATTTATTTTCTTGCTGCAATTTTGCTGTATTGGGCTTTTCTGGCTCTTAATTAGCTATCTGCCTCTTAGCAATGTTGAAGTATCTTAGCATTGTAAATGCAAAAACAAAACTATTAGTAGCATTTCAAGGACCTACATACAGATGTGCTACTTTTTTAAAAGTCATGTTTTTATATAAAATAAAAAATAAACTTGGGGTATCTAGCTGACTCAAAACCTGATTTGATTCTCCAGTTTTAGGTATCTATTTAAAATGATTAGAACAGTTAGTTTCTATAATTAACATTGCTCTCTTTTCACATTACCATTTCTGAAATCAGCAAATTCCTTAATCTTTGTACTTCCTTTCAGTGTTGGATGATTTCCAATTTGAAGTGTTGTTGTGAACCTAAATAGAATCAGCCCAGAACAGCTCTGTGATGCATTGAGAAATAAAGGTGTCTTTGGAGAGAGAACTTCAAGTGCAAATTAACTTGAAATAATTTAACCTGAGTGTGGAATCATTTGCAGTTTTTCTTGTGTGCAGCTGTGGGAATTGCTTCTCTTGGCCCAGTTGGGGGAGATGCCCAGCCACTTGCAATTTTGTCACATCTGTCAGCTGGATAGCTAAATGGAACACAGAGTAAGAGGTAACATTACATAGATTTGGGACATTCCCTAGAGGGTCTTGTCTCCTTGCAGCAGTGCATAAATTATGTGAAAACCGAAATGAAATGCAGTATTGTTGATTTGCCAACTCATGCAATTTGAAGGAATGGAGAAAAAAAAAATCACTTCTTAGATTTGCTGTTGAAATTTTTTACAGGCAGAGGCTCCTATCTATCATTATCATATTTTCTGATTCCTAAATCCAGACCAATGTTATCTATGCAGTTTGTGTGTATGTGTTTTCTGATTTGTGTTTATGAAAATATTTTACAGAGAAGTGATCGTTATATCCCGTTTAGATACATATTTTCAACAAGTTTGCATTTTCAAAAAAATGTTAAGTGGAATCAGACATGCCAGTGAATCTAAATATTGAGTATCAGAGTCCATCAAAGGCTAATTATGAGTATACAGTAAAACACAGTCAACAGCTTTCAGATTAGTGGGGGGCATTTGTACAACTAATACGCAGATGCAACACTGGGTATCAGAGACTCAGTAGTTTACTAAAAGATATCAGTATGCAGTGACTATTTACATGTATTTAATTGGTGTGATTTTATGTAGAGGAAATTTATTTCAATTCCTAGGAAGGCACCTAAGTATAGAAACGAGGTAAACTTCAATTTAGTCATCTTAGTAGGTAGGTTCCTGTGTTTTCTACACAAAGTTCTGGGTGGGAGGTTAGTCACGATAGCTTCCACTTTCATCTTGAGGAGTTCTTGTGAAGGTCAATGAGAAGACATTTGAAAGAGATTTATAAACCATAAAAGATCAATAGCAATGATTATTATCATTGAGTGTTCAAAAACACCTGGAGAACAGGAATTGTACATGTCCCTTCCTTGAGTCTTGACATAAAATGTTTATCTTGCTACACAGTCTTTCAAGTTTTGCCTTGATGTTCATGAAAGAAATATTTACTAATCATTAAATTTATGCAGAATACCGCATAAGATATAAAATCACGTAAGTCATCAGTAGCCTCAAGGAGTTTGTAGTTCAAAAATATAGCCACATGTAGCAAGCATGAAAAGAAAAAACTGCTGGCTGAGTTAAGGAAAATGAAAATTCTGTTCTTCCTGAGGTTATCTGGGAAAACTTTTGGGCATGAGTTGGGCCTTAAAGAGTTAATGGACTCTCCCATTAACTCAGCAGTTCATGGGGGAGGTTATGAACTCCAGTCCCAGCAGAGTGGGGAGGTTATTCCAGGTATAGAGAGTGTAATGCAGTAAGGTTTTGGGAGATTCGATGCAAAAGGTAGGTTGGTCAGTGGCAAATACTACATTTGATAAAAATATAGGAAAATATTAGACTGTTAATATAGTAAAACCCTGAGAAGTATAATATTTATTTGGAGATCACAGGTTGAAAGAACCCTAAGTCTCCCAGCAGGAAATGTCAGAATCCATTGTCAAATCCACAGAGAAGACAGTTTGGCCTCATTACATTCAAAGATACTGACTTCACTGCCAGTATTTAAAAGCTAGATATTCCCCGCAACATTCTTGTTTCTAGTTTTCTTGAACTTCTGATCAAAACCTACAGAGGGGTGTCCATTTTCTCTTGTGGCTTTAATCAGAACAGAACTCACGTTCCATTATAGGTAGGTCACATGCTGTCCATATTATATTACTGCTGTACATGCTTCAGTTATTTGTGCTACTTGCCTAGTATATGAGTTTGCAAACCCTGATCTGCAAGATTCCGGAACTCCCTTTTTGACATTCATAATAGTTCTTTCTTCCCTCTCTTTGAGCACAACCCAAATTTTCCCTTCTGAGGTGGCTGCTTCATGTTTCAGAACATGTTTTTGAAGCTCTTCCTTATACCGAATTAAAATTTACTTTCTTGACTATTAGAGCTATTTGTCTTAAATATGCTTAAAGAACAAAAAAATCCAGGGACTCCTGGGTGGCTCAGTTAGGCACCCAACTCTTGGTTTCGGCTCAGGTTTTGATATCATGGGCCCTGACATCGACCCCCATGTGGGGCTCCATGCTCAGGAGAGAGCCTGCTTGGAGAGTCTGTCTGTCCCTCCCACAAAAGTGCACACTCTCTCTCTCTTTCTTGAGGATAAATCTTCAAAAAAATCTAATATGTTTTTCCTTTAGTAAACTTTTAAAATATTATCTTTTGACAATTTTACCCTCATTTATGGATTTCATTACTGTTCTGCTGCCAACTCATTGTTTCAAACTGCCCACTGAAGATGTCTAGCTAGATCTTTGTTCCACAGAGAAAATAAAACATGACATGCCTGAATTGAAGCTGAACTCATCATTTTCCCCACCAAACCAGATTCTTCTCTATTCCCTGGCTTAGTAACTGGTCTCAACATTCATTGAATGACTCAGTCTGGAAATCAAGTCTCCCTAAAGTATATCCATTCAGCAAGTACCATAACTGCACTAAAACTTATTTCATTCTTCCATTATCATTTATTGTGGACCACTGTCATAGCCCCCTAATCCCCTTGTCCTGAATCATGCTCATCTTCAATCTATTCTTCATACTGCTGCTATAAGGTCTTCCTAAAATGTGGGTTTTTCTGGGTTTCCCCCTAGTTTTTAAAATGACATTGATTTACCACCATATTCAAGATGAAGTCCAAACTATTTAGCTTGTCCTTCAGACACTTTATGGTGTCATTTACTACTATATCCTGACATTTTCTCACCAAAATTTAGTTTTCCATATTATCTATCAATTAACTACTCTCCCAACATCCTTTTCTACCTCATCTGAGCCTTAACTCTCTAGGGTCCAGTAATGGCACTTGAGTTACTGCGTCCTTGGTCAGGCCATTCTGTTCCACCCCATTTGAGATGAATTAGGTCCTCAGGTTGGTTTTTCCATAGCACCTTATGCATATAACTAGCACTGCATGGAAATCAGCACTTATTTTTTTTCTCTCCCTTTAATACTAAATAGACTGTGGAGGATACGGATTATATCTTAATAATTTTCTGGATCTTTAGCAACTAGCCCAGAGACTGGTTCACATTTGGTACTCATTCAGTGTTAATTGAAAAAATAAATTAATAACTAAGTTATTAATTATAGGTTAAGTATCCTCAGGTTTTCATACTCAGACTCTTCATTTTCCTGACTATTCCTGGTGTATTCTCTGTTTTGCCAATACTTTCCTTTAATTGAGGCATCTTGTAATCAGAGAGTAACAGGAAGACCTAATTCTGTGATGAAAAATATGTGAACTTTAAAATCAGATACACCCAGTGTAAGATCTCATTTCATCCAGATGCCACCTATGTGATCGTGCAAATTTATTGACCTCACTGAGTCTCAGTTTTCTCATCCATAAAGTACAAATGATAAAAGCTGGCCATAGGATTTTTACTAAAATTAAATGATAAAATATAGGTAAGAATTCTGGATACAGCAGGTTAATATTCGATTCTTTACATTAGGTTTATATTCTAGAACTCATCACATCATTGCAATATGTAACCGTTATGCTAAAATTTTTGTGAAATAGTCTTCCAGAATTAGGCTTTGAATTCCCACTCTTTTAGGAGATATATAAATCAAATTTAACAGGTTAATACCATTAGTTTGAAAAATTGGAATGGGAAGTATATTATGTATTTCATTTCAGCTATTGTGACTGTTCAGAGAAACATTACTAAAACAGAAACCCATTTGTCTCTTTTTTAATTGCTATGAACTGTACCTAACAAACTTCAAGAGCAATGTGATGAACAATCCCTCAAAATTAGGAAAGCTTCACTCGCTCCTTTTCAGTTGGTGGGATCACAGCTACTCTCTGTGAGGCAACATCTGTCATTTAAGCCCTCTCGTTGGTATTTTGCCCTGTGTCTGAATACGCTCAGTTTAACTGGGAAACTACAGTGGAGATGGAATACAGCTTGAAATGGGGGGGGGGGCGGTTGTGACAGGAAATAGGCATAAAAAATAGGGTACTGTTTCTGAATCCTGTTCTTCTCCAATGAACATTGGGCTAACTGTGGGGTCTCATGGCCTGGGAAGAGCATAGAGTTGGTTTACTTTTTGCCCTTGCTTGAAATGAGTGGAGGCAAAACAGTGATTATTGGAAATAATGTACCAACAGTGACACCGTACAAGTCCAAAATAAAGTCACTCATCAACAGAATCAGGTTTAGAAAGATAGCCAGGAGGTTCAGCAGAATGAGATCAGGGCAAGAATGAATGATGAAGTAGGTAGTTAAGAGTGGTGAAACTCCCTATGTGTACTCATTTATCATTTTATATGCCTGTATATTTTACAATCTCAAATGGAAAACTCCTTTGAGTACTCATAAAGCCTCAGTTATTTAGATGTTGGAAAAATAAGAAGTGAAAGAATTAGCCTAAGTTTTATGAAATAAATTATTATAAAACATATTCATTTAACTTTGCTGAGAGAAGTAAAATAGGACTTAATTAGTTGCAGGTTGCATGTATTGCAGAATTTTTTCAAGAAATATGCATGTTAATAGCAAAAATATAAAGCATACAACAACTACCGTTTATCATGGTACATGAACCTGACACATGCCAGGTTGCGTACATATGTATTTTCTGATTTTCTCCCACAGTAACCCTGTTAAGTAATTGTATCCTTCCTTTCAAGATGAATAGAAACCCGAGATGAGTAAAGCTAGTCAATAGCAAAGTTCCTATTCTTTTATTTTGGAAACAAGATGGTGTCAAATTATGGGTAAGCTTAACTTCAGTTTTGAGTAGGTAACTCAACAGCACTGATTTTGAACTCATGACTAAATGTTAGTCTCATTTTCTAGCCAACTAACTTTGAGCATGTCACTTTAAAGTTTGAGTTTATTTTAAAATTGCAATATGTGGAGAATATATATTATTACTAGCTTTACTAAATTATGATGATCCATCTAGTTAGTATATAAATGTATCCTATGAACCAGCAAATGGAATACTTGTTTTTGATAGCACTCCAGATCAATAAATTTACTAGATTATAATAGTCGTGTATCTTCAAGATGACAGCATTTTATAAAACTGTATATATCCTTTGTAGGACATGTTTCTTATATGGAAAGTTTAATTGTATATCTACATAAAGTACAATTCTATTTTTTCTGTTTTTAAATTGTCTTTAAAAGTGTTTCCTACAAATTTTGAGTCTTAAAAGTTCACTGGTTTAGGCTTAAGCACAGAGGCCAAGAACTATAAAGAGTACATGTAATATTTCAAAAGCATATTCTCTTAGAAAAATTGTAATAGCTTAAGATTCCCTTCAGGGGCACATGGGTGGCTCAGTCATTAAGCATCTGCGTTCGACTCAGGTCATGATCCTAGGGTCCTGGGATCAAATCCTGCATTGGGCTCCCTCTCTGCGGGAAGCCAGCTTCCTCCTCTCCCACTTCCCCTGCTTGTGTTCCCTCTCTCACTGTCAAATAAATAAGTAAAATCTTAAAAATAATTCCCTTCAGTTACTAGGTATAAGTTAGTATGTGAGGGAGTGATACAGACAGAGGCTTGAGGGCTATCGGTATGTAGCTTGATCCTAGAATCTCCTGAAGAATTTCAACAGTTGGGCTTAAGTTATTTTCAGTAAGATATTATACATCTCACAGTATCCTTTATTTGCAAAGTTCAATATTTATGTCTGGGAATTCATATTGAAAAATTAATTCCAGGGTTCATATTTCATATGTTTAAAAGTTCACATCAAGATCATCTTAAGGAAACTTGTTGTCTTTATTACTTTTTTAAAGATTTAATTTAATTTAATTATTTGAGAGAGAGAGCACAAGTAGAGGAAGGGGCAGAGGAAAAAGTAGAGAATCTCAAGCAGACTTGCCAGTGATCACAGAGCCCAACACAGGGTTTGATCCCATGACCCGAGATCATGATCCGAGATCATGACGTGAGCTGAAGTTAAGTGACCGCTTAACTGACCGAACCACACAAGTGCCCCAAGTTATTGTCTTTAAATTGATCTAAAGCAGTGATTTTCAAGCTATTTTTATAAGAATACTGAGGTACTTGGGTGTGGGGACAAGTGGGGAAGATGAGTGAGGTGGAGTTAGCTGATGCCCATGTCCTAATCTTCTTCTAACCACTCCAGCTTTATTTTTTGTTTGTTACATACATTGAACACCTGTCTAATAGTTGAGCCTATAAAAGGAATATTCAGCTACTAAAACCAAACCATTTTTAAAACCAATGGCCTAGAATAAAGCTGTCCTATTTTCCCATAGGGGATAACACAGAATTGCTCTTGAAATAATACACTCTTCATTTAACCATGGAGACTCATCATCTTATCCATTCCACTTACATAAATTATTAGCCTCTTATTTAGATATTATCAAAACCACTGTAAGCACATGCTTCAGTTAAAAATGTGCGAAGCCGTTACACTAGGTCTGTAATTATGCCCAATCCAAGCATTCCATTGCTGTCAGATTTCAAATTTTGTAACCATTTTTTCTACTACCACCTTCTTACTCCCACAGATCCCATCAGGTTCTATGGAGCTAGAACCTTTGGATTTATTTTGCCCTCCCTGACCAGCCTCGCACACCTTCACATGTTACTCCACTAGACACTTGTGAGGTAATCATTCAGGAGACTTTTGTGTGATTGGGCTTTGTTCAAGAAATTTTTGAGTTTTTCTGCCTGCTAACTGGTAGAATATTATTGTAGCCATGTGTGATTTTCAAATATTCAGTTATTTATTTTTTAATTATTATTTCATGTCTGAGTGACATATATCATTTATGAGCATAGTTACTTCCTGTTTTATAGTATAGTAAACTTTGGAAAAACATAAATGTTTTTTCTCTTTATATCATTTTTTTATGCCAAAACCTTCATTCATGTCCAGAATTTCAAAGCCACCAAAATTATCTAAATCATTCAGTGTCAATAATAGGAGAAATTAAACCTATTTACTTATCCGAATATTTTGCTGTTGCTGGTTTTCATGTGTATGTAGGGAATTACAACATTTGTAAATCACTCTTGCAAAAGGACTTGTAGAAGATCAACTTTGGAAGAGTTTCAAAAGCAACTATAATTGGTGGAAAGGTAACTCTTTTTTGCCAAGTTTTTCTCTCTCCAGCCTTTATAGAAGCTCTCATTCTATGAGGAGGCTTCCACTGACCTCCTGGACCAGGTGAAATACCTCTGTTGCACAAAGTACCATATACCTCTCTTTGATAGTATTTGTTACAACTCCAATTTTCCATGAATTTTACTAGGAACATTTGATTAATGTCTCTTTCCCTCTTTCACTCATGCCTGTGAGTTCTTTGAGGTCCAAGACAATCGTTCTTTTTGCTGATCTTTGTATCCTCAGTGCCTACCCTAGTGCTGGACCTACCAGGTTCAAAAAATAGTGTTACATAAGTTTGATTAATGTATGCATGTGAATTATTTCCTTTGTTTGCAATTACATTCACCCCAAACCTTAAAGAATATGAAAACCTAACACATTATGGACATTTTCATTCATATGTAAATCATGTCTCTTCCTGTATTTCTTCCAAAAATTGGATGGAATTGTCACCCTTTTTTAAGTGAAGAATTGCTTTAAAAGTC
Organism: Ailurus styani; assembly: GCA_002007465.1. Taxonomy (NCBI): domain Eukaryota; kingdom Metazoa; phylum Chordata; class Mammalia; order Carnivora; family Ailuridae; genus Ailurus; species Ailurus styani. The sequence continues at coordinate 603,738 of LNAC01000552.1, forward strand.
TATGACTTTAGCCTGATGATTCACAGACCTGTACCCCTTGGGCAAAGAATAAAAATAAAATTAAAAAAAAAAGTCTATGACTTTATGACTTCAATATTCCACCTAAATATATCACTGATACCTATCTACTTTAGGTAGCACTTGGTTATTTAGAAAATACCCTGAAGAATTCCAAAGAAAACTATAGATTGATAAAGCGTCATCAAAGTATCCCACTATATGAACACGATCATATACAACTCAGCTGATATTTAATTTTTTTTAAGGTTTATATTTTTGTTTGAGAGAGAGAGAGTGTGTATGTGATCCAGGGTAGGGACAAAGGGTGAGGGAGACAGTCCCCCACTGAGCAGGGATTCCCGATAACTCAGGGCTCAATCCCAGGACCCTGAGATTATGACCTGGCTGAAGTCAAAAGTCAGACACCTAACTAACTGAGTCACCCAAATGCCCCTCAATAACATTTTAAAAGGGTGTATTTCAGGGTGCCTGGGTGGCTAAGTGGGTTAAAGCCTCTGCTTTCGGCTCAGGTCATGATCTCAGGGTCCTGGGATCAAGGCCCGCATCGTGCTCCCTGCTCAGCGGGGAGCCTGCTTCCCCCTCTCTCTCTCTCTGCCTGCCTCTCTGCCTCCTTGTGATCTCTCTCCCTCTGTGAAATAGATAAATAAAATCTTAAAAAATAAAAATAAAAAAAAATAAAAGGGTGTATTTCAGCAAAGTAGGGAGGGAATAAGAAGTGTCAGCACAAATATGAATATAGTTTTAATCCGTATGTATTTGTTTTAAAAAAGATTCTTGTAAAGAAACTGTTGACTTGTTTTTCTCAAGGAGATTTGAGAAAGCATAAGTTATTTTGGGAGTGGCATAAATTAGCCTTCAGGGTACTAATCTCCAAAAGGACTCTTAGCATGGGTCTGCATACCTACCACAGAGCAAGAGTCCTCAGGGAAACAAATTTGTCTTAAAAACTTCCTTCTTCTGAAATCCTGGGGCAACTTGCTTAAATAATAGACCTGAAGAGAAAGCACAAACACCAGGCTTAGCACAGATTTCATGATAGGAAATAAAATACCGGAGAGCCAGTGGAATAAATTGTTGCCACCAGTCAGACCTAGGTTTCAGGAAATACAGTTTGAGAACAAGAGAAATAACTGATCCATCTTTGTCATACTGATAACTTTCCTCATGCCTGCATTATAGTATATTTTGCTTTCCATATAATATCAATTTGTCATACAAGTTTTATTTTGAGAAAAAGCAAATACTTTCAAAATATACGGCCACTTGACGCATTCTGAACCAAAGTGAATACATGTGCTGCTCCTCGTGTATTCACCAAGTTTGGTTACTTTTTGGGCCCTGAAAAGTAAGGTAGAAAAATATATAGTAATCAATTATAACAGAAAAACAGTTTATCCTTTGAAACAATAGCTAAAGAAATACTTAGATCTCTAAGAATTTCTCAACAATGTGGAATGTTGTTTGTTTTCTCCATTCTAGGAAGAATATATAGTAATGGTGACTATTTGGCTCGTATTTGATGTTTAACATGAATTCTTTATTTGATGTGAGGTATGCAAGTCTCCTATTATTCTCCTTGAAATAAAGTGAAATTTATAATTTGGCAGCATTTTCATCACAGCCATAGCTTTGAATGTAGTGCAGGCAGATACCAATCTCTGGAGCTCAGCTTGGCAGGGATGCTTAGTGATCTTTGTCCAAAGCTCACCTTTTTTCTTTATTCATTCCAAATGGGTGAGAGCTTTCTTAATTGGAGTAGATTCCATACATAAAAAGCTATCTTCACTCCATTTACTATTGATTTCTAAAGGTTTGACCTCTTATATCTTTCAAAATTGTGGGTTAACCTTTTTGCCTGAAGGAGAATGGCACCTGGGAATGACATTTCCATTTTCTAAAGTAATGTGACTAGAAGCAGGACCAAAAATGGCCTATGACATAACCTATGGCTCTTCAGAGGATAACCTCATTTGCTTGGTTTGATAAAAGGAAAAAAAAAAAAAAACCCACCCCAAATGATTTTATTTTCAGTTGACCAAAAAGGAGTATGGACTCTTTCAAAAAACTTCTCAAAACCCTTTCTCAATGCAATATGACAAGGCCAAGGTCACAGAAGTCATATCTGCTCTCTACACTGTCAGTTGTTCAAGTCAGAACCCAGTTCCAGTAAAAGTTACTTCTTTATTTCAATCAAATTAGCGAAAATGACAGTTAAGAGAAAGCATTTTATTGCACACTGTGATATCAAGGCAGTCATTGAACCAGCAAGTGCTTTGACCTGACATAATAGTTATCATTTTAGCAGCTTTAACCAATTTCGTTGTAATTGCTGGGCAGATAGTTTGTCAAATAAAGAATTCCTTAGCTCAGACTCTGTAGCTTTATCTTTTGTGACATAGCCCTCTCATGGCCACAGCTTATACTGTCATATCTTAAGTGTTTTCTCTACATTGTATAAAATTCAGTAATTCTTATCCACATTTTAACCCTAAAAAGAAGGAAAGCCTACTAAAGTTTATTCCCACTTGAGAAAACAAATGGAGGAGAAAGATGAGGGAACTTACTTAAAAAAAAAATTACATTCTATCTACATGAATTTCAATGAAGTCTGTATTATATCCTTCATTATAGTTCGAACCATTATGCTTTCCTTTATACCTTATAAATCTCAAAGGGTTGCAGTGTTAATTAACTGGGATAATGCTAGGCAAGGGCAGAGTAGTGGGCTTGATGAAGGGCAGGTCCCCAAAACTATTATTTCCTGATCACTTTCCTCCTCCACTCACCCCCTGTTGCTCCGCAATTCTGCATACTCACCTCTTTCCTTTCCTATTCAAACACTGCTCATGTTTTTCTTTTCTACCTGAATGTCTTATTCTTTTCCCTTCTGTGGCTGGTGACTCATCCTTTCAATCTCTTTTTAATTTTTACCACTCAGGAAGGTCTGTCTTCCTGGAAGACAGGAAGAGTGTCCTGCATAGACAGTTTCTCTTCCTTTCTAAAACAGCATCCTTTTTCTGCCATGGCATCATCTCACTTTGAAGATAAGGGTGAACAATTTTATGCGGTGTAGGTCTTCTCTCCATTAGACTATAAGTCACTGAGTTTCAGTCCAGGCTGCACTTTAAAATATCTGTGAAGCTTTTAAACAATACTGATGCTCAGGCTCAAGGAGATTTCCAGTAATTGGCTTTGGGTAAGGGCCAAGTACCAGTAATGTTTACAAGTTTTCCAGATGATTCCCACTCACGGGCAGAGGTAGGAAGGTCTGCCTTGAGCCTCAGGAAGACACTGGTCAGCTTCCTTGGGTGATAGCATAGGGCTTGGCAGGATTGATACCCATTCTGACCATCTATAGGATATGAATGTTTGATTTACTGTCTGGCTTATCACTGCCATTCTAGTTTTCTTTGTTTGCCAAAATCTTCCCTAGAGATCAGAGAAATATTCTCAAGCAGTGTTACTCTGAAAGCTGAAATGAAGAAGACACCTGTAAGTGTAAGGAACTCTCCTGAGCTTCAAAATAAAAACTAATCTTGTTTTCCCCTTTCAGTGATGAAAAGAGGATATTCTCCCTCAGTTTTTATTGTTTTTGTTTAACTGACAAGAATGTTTTGAGAATGTCTGCCATAGGGGCCTCTGGGTGGCTCAGTAGGTTGAGCAGCCAAGTCTTGATTTTGGCTCAGGTCTTGATCTTGGGGTCCTGGGATCGAGCCCCATATCAGGCTCTGTGTGTACCAGTCTGCTTAAGGTTCTCTCTCTCTCTCCCTCCCTATGCCACTCCCCCCACTCACATGCTTGCTATCCTTCCCTAAATTAAATAAATCTTTAAAAAAAAGTCTGCCACAAATTTGTGATTATAAGCTGTTATAGGAATATTTCTTACTTCTTAGCCATTAGAATCAGTCTACAGATCACTAAAGTCATAAACCAATATCCCCACCATAGGGCAGTCATTCCTGCTTATTGGAACCAAAATAATTTTGAAATTAAATATATAAAATTCTTCTCTACTTATTAGCAAAATGGATTTTTTTAACATTGTATGTTAGTGTACATGTTTTCACACCTGGCGATTTTATTATATATCAGGTTAGAACTAGGTTGAGGTAAGCAATACCTTTTTTTCGGTGTAGAATTTAAGTGAGGGTGTCAAAATAAACTCAGTAATCAAAATAATAACATTTTAGTGTAGTATTTTTAGAAATTAAAATTAATGCAAAAAATTAACCATGAACAAAATATCAAAATTTTTAACTAAAGAATACTGCCATGGTAAAACATATAATAACCTGAGGCCCCCCCAAAATGGTATACCTCTAGATATGTTTTTATGTATTTTTAATGATCAATTTTTCCACAATATTATAATTGACAAATATTTAAGTGATATTTTATGCTAAATATTTGACACAAAACAATTTATTATAATTTTAATCTGAGTGAACTTAAAATTATTTTAGATTGTCTCTGGGTCAAGAGAATTGTCAAATATGTTAGTTTTCTCAATTTATAATATGATGAGCAAAGAAGTAGATTTAAAAAAAAAGATTGATGTATTTGCTTCCATTAAAGCCAGAGTTTGCATATTTCCTTTTGCCTCAGGCTCTAACATGGCTCTACACAGCACTGTGATGTATATAATGACTTTTTATTTATAAAATAATTTAACCATCCTCCCAGAAGTAAATGTGTGCACTACTAAATTAAAATTGTTGGCAGAAGTTAAAAGTGAGACAGAGATGGTTGTTATATGTTGGTAATAAAGATTTAACATTTGTGCCCTTGGACATGTCACATAGTACAAATGTAAATATGCAAAATGTGTTCCAGTGGAAGAAAAACAGAATGATCCATAACTTTATGATTAAAACCTCAATATTAATCTAAGACAGAACATAATCCAATCAGAATTTTAATAATAGGATGAAAGGTAGATTTAATGGCTAGATATCAGATTAGCCAAAAAATATATTTTTTAAAGATTTTATTTATTTGACAGCACAAGCAGGGGGAGTGGCAGGCAGAGAGAGAGGGAGAAGCAAACTCCCTCCTGAGTCAGGAGCCTGAGATCATGACCTGAGCTGAAGGCAGACACTTAACTGACTGAGCCACCCAGGAACACTCCTCCATCCCTCAAATTTTTAAATACAGTAAATTTTAAATAGAAGGAGTTTTACTAGCTATCCTCTGATGGGAAACAGTAAGAACAAAAGAAAGAAAAAAGAAAAACCAGAAATTACATCCGGAGTTTGAAAAAAAAAATCCTTTAAGGATTTTAATGTTTCCCCCATGGGAATATCTGGGGGGGAAAGGAGGAAGTATAATGATTCTTTAATTAGAAATACAGCCAGGAAATGAGCAAACCTTCACAGTTGTTGTATCAAGTATGCCAGAACTTCTGTAATATTTTATAAGCACTAACAAAAGTGAGTTTGTAAAAGGAATTAAAATATCCCAAATTGTTACTAAATTGCATTTTTCATAATAATTGGCATTATTTTACTTTAAAAAGTGAGAGGAAGGGTGCCTGGATAGTTCAGTTGTTTAAGCGCCTACCTTCAGCTCAGGTCATGATCCTGGAGTCCCAGGATCAAGTCCCACTTGGGATTCCTACTCAGAGGGGAGTCTGCTCTGACCCTCCCGCTCTCATGCTCTCTCTCTTCCAGTTAGTTAACATACAGTGAAATATTGGTTTCAGGAGTAGAATTCAGTGATTCATCATAGGACACCCAGTGCTCATCACAACAAGTGCCCTCCTAATACCCATCCCCCGCCTAGCCCACCCCCACCCACCACCCTCCATCAACCCTCAGATTGTTCTCTATCCCAAAGTGCTTTCTTAATTGAACCTTCTGTAAATCTGCTTTGTAATACATTATATGCACTGTATCTTTCTAGTCATTTACCTACAGATAAAGCTAAGCATCGCAATTTAGGAAATAAAAACTCAAAGGTTTTATGTAACCATCTTTTAAAAGGGTGTGTAAAACTGTAAATGGGCTTCACAGCAATTCAGCAAGCTACAAATTATGATGAATAATTAATGAACATAAGGCCAGCTCTATAGGATGTTTCTCAGCAAGAGGAATGTGTTATAGACTCCATGCCTATAAAATCATTTTGCTGTTGTTTCTACAATTTAAAGAATGAGGTATTTGATTATTACTAATAAGCAATTTATAGCCCTGAATCATGTCTCGAACTAAAAAGTAAACTGCTCTATCCTAGGATTTTTGTAATGTCTTGTAAATAAAACCATGCAGAGCCAGGGGCACAACCAGGGTTATCAAAGGGACTGGCCATTAAGTTTCCCCCTCATTTTGAAGATTGATTTCACTAAAGCTGGGAGCATCAGAAAAGCAACTAAAAGCATTTGCTGCTTTCCATTCCCACTGTTTACCATCGAAGGTCTGTTAATGTTCCTTTGTAGCTTTCAGGTATTCCACAGACATGACAGGAGGGCTCTTCATTATCTGCTTTTAGTCTCTAGGATTGCACACATGAAAACTTCCCATAAAACTTGAAACATCGGTGAACTTGTTAAATTTCATGGAGAATAGCATTATTTTATAAAGTCAGGGAGTCTCACCATCTAAGACCAGTTGCCATGCTGGTTGCCCGTCTCTTAAGAACAAGTGACCATCTGGCGAAAGGTGTTTGTTAACCATTGGAGCACTGAAGAGGTAGAGATATTTGGGGGTAGTTTGAGTATCGGGACCCAGTTTTCTTAGGATACCCTGACAGCATCTTCAAACAATGGGCTCAAATCTCTGGGAATAATAGATTTATACCAAGGACTTTGAAGTATATAAAGTCCCATGCTTTTTTTTGCTGAATAAGTGAGTACTGTCTACAGTGCTTTGATAGGAGGCCCCTCCACCACAATGGATCATGTTATTAAACTCTCAGCATTCTGCAAGTGTGCATTTTAGTCATCATCTCTGGTAAAAGTCAGTTTGTTGCCACCTATATGTTAATACAGAATATATCATCCTCTTTTCACCTATTCACCCTGGAGTGAATTTATCAGTTTCTTTAGCTGCCTAGGAAGACCCTAAGGCAAACTCTTGAATACAAATATTTGCCATCTAGATATATGCAAATTAAGAATTTGAACCCATATTGTCCCCTGCTAAATGCTTAGATCATCTGTCTTCCTTCCAGTTCTCCAGCCGCAGGGCCTAGGTGTTTGGCCTCTGTCTACCATTGAAGGTTTCTGTGTGGTAATGGTTCTCTGCTGTCTGTTTCACAGAGCCCGAAGCTTCAAGTGTAAATTCCTCACCCTAGCCTTCAAGGCTCTCTAGATGAAAATGATCTTTCCAGTTGATTTCCCACTCCCTTTATCCTGCTTTGTAGCTAAACCGGACTCTTTGGAGACAGGTTAATCCAAGGGTTTTCTGCTCTTTGTCCCTCTCTGAGGTGGTTGGCTCTGCTTAGGGTGCTTTCTTATTTATTTATTTATTTGGCATGTCCATCAAATATCACTTGTGGCAATTTATGTTGTTGGTGTTTGTAACACACACACACACACACACACACACACATATAGTAGTACTCAGACATGAAAAGTTTGGGAGAGTTGTCACTGGGAATGAAAATGGCTCCTATATTTCCCATATGGCAACACAGGTTTAGAAGTGCAAGCAGTCTTTAGGGGCAGTGGATTCTCAGATGGAAGATGATATTTGTGGGATGAGACAATGTCTCTTTACTAATTTCTGTGGAACTATAATGATACTAAATAAATTTAAAGCATTGTGTCTCTGAAGCTAGATCATTAGATTCTGGTTATGACCCACTTATTTACATTAATTATTAACTAAGTTGTTAATAATTAATGTGTACTAATCTATATTCATAAAATTTCCAGATGTAAGACTTTTTAAAAGCCAAAGTTTTACTTTTTAAGGAACCAATGGTTTATCTAGAATTAGGGAAACTACAACCATAAAATCAGGTAGTTTCTGATCTTTCTCTGATTTCCTGAACTATGTTGGTCATTTATTTATTTGGGGTCACTTGACACTTTATGCATTTCTTAAATTACAGCATTCTTCAATTTGCTGAGGGTTTTAAAAAGCTGAGTTACTCAAGGGTAGGCAAAGCATCTTATTCTTTGTATCTCTGCACATGATAAAGTAACTGAAAGAAAATCTTAATGACTTAAAATATTGATTTTTGGAAGCTATATATAAATGTTTTTTGAAGATTTTATTTATTTATGTATTTGTCAGAGAATATAAGCAGGGGGAGTGGGAGTGGCAGGCAGAGGGAGAAGCAGGCTTCCCGTTGAGTAGGGAGCCCCATGTGGGACTCTGTCCCAGGACCTGGGATCATGACCTGAGCTGAAGGCAGATGCTTAACTGACCGAGCCACCCAGGCACCCCAGAAAACCATATTTTTAAGTGTTATGTTTCTATGATAGTAAATATTTCCTGTTGGAGGTGACTGGTGGGTTTTTTCCCCTCTCCTCGGGTGAAGTATGTTTTCTATGCATATTAACTACAAAATTAATTATTTAAGTTATAAATGAATGAATTCATATTTTATTCTGCCCTTTCACATTCCATGTGAAACATTTCTGTAGCAGATATTCTTTTATATACATAATGGTATGTAGGTTAGGGTAATAGAAATATTGAGCGTGAAATAGCTTGAACTGGGGAGAATGTCAAACCTGGACGCTGGACAAACTGCTCCGAGCTGTGCTGTATACATAGCTGAGAGCCACTCATCTAAAAATACTACTCCAGCCATTTTTTTGGAATTTGAGTTTGATTAGGTCGAGAACTCAATACATTGGGGAAAATCTACACACTTACACTATGTGTATAATAATCAGCAATGCCCGGGCTCATTATTTGACTTCCAAATAATCAGTTTAACTTAATGAAATAATTGCAAACCTTTCAAGACAGAAGGTAGGTGACATGTGTCCTGCTCTCCATTCCCACTTTCCTCTACCCTTACCTCTACTTTAGGACTTAATTTTACTGACTCCGTAAAATTCTGAGTCTCTTGAGGGCAGGCCCTTTAGCCCCTGGTTGCAGCTTACAAGTGTTCACTCTTTGTTTGATTCATTTACTCTTGTTCGATTATGCTGATAAATTGTGAGGTTGAAAACCATGGTACTTCCATTTCTTAGGAGAAAAGTAAGGGCACTGCACCAGCTTCAGAGACCTGCATTTCTTGGCCCAGCTTGTTATCATGATTCCAAGCCTGACCTTGGAAATGGCACTTGAACATTCTGGTTTCAGTGTCCATGCAATGAAGCATTGTAACTCAGTGGTCTCTGAATTCTCTTCTAATTCTAGAAGAGTATGCTTTGGTTTAACTGTTATTAAAATTGTGCGTGTTGTTTTGTCCTAACTCATACTTTTAATGTATGGCCTTGGAATTTTTTCTTAGTGTTTTTAATGAAGTAGCTAAGTAGTTCCTTTCAGATTGTTTTCAAGGTTGCTTTATATAAATTTTTATTGCTGCTTAATACATTTTTTATTTAAAAGTACTGTCAGATTTATAGAAAATTTACAAAGATAGTGGATTTCACACACAGACCAGATCAGGTTCTTACCTCATTATGATCTCATGTCATTATAGTACAATGTTACAATTAGTGATCCAGTGATGATCCATTGTTATTAACTACAGTCCATTCTTTTGTCAGATTTTCTTCTCTTCTCTGCTATAAGATCCCGTTCAGAATATCTCATTACAGTTAGCAGTCCTGTCTCCTTAGGACACTCTTGGTTGGTAGAGTTTCTGAAATATTCCTTGTGGATGACCTTGACAGTTTTCAAAAGTCCTTGTCAGGAAGTCTGTAGAATATTCTCCAATTGTGTTGTACCCAATGTTTCTCTTGTCATTAGCCTGGGGTCATGTGTTACTGGGGAGGAAAACTACAGAGGGCAGTGTCGTTCAGAGCACTTCATATTCATGTATCAGGAGCACAGGCTCCGAAGATACCTTACTACTGTTGATGTTAAAAAGTCACAGGGGATTATCAAAATGGTGATTATGATTACTCTTAATTTCATACATTGATATTCATTTATATTTTCATGGTAACATATCTATATAGGTACATAGATGATGATAAAATACCAGTTTAACCCTTAATATTTACTGGCATTTCAACTGTGGGCCCAAAAGGGGCAACTTCTTTTTCAGGACTGTGTTTAGTGCCACGTGGCTCTCTATAATCTACAACCACTGCACTCGTTCCCCAGAGCAAAAATACTTTTCTCTCCACCTTGCCTTACTTTTTTAATATGAATTTAATATTTATGATAGCTGTTCCTGATTGGAGACTAAGCTTTTGATAGAAAGGAGTATGTGATTGATAATGACTATTAAGAAGAAAGCGAGAGCGTAAGAAGGAATACAAACGTTTTGTAGGTTGAAGCAATATTGGAAAAGAATTGTTGACAAAGCTAGGAGTGCCTCCTCATAACGTTCAGTGACTAGACCTCTACCACTTCATTGAGTTAACACATATATAAAACCTCTTTTAAAAAAACAAACAAACATGGTACTATCTTGATTCCACAGGATGTGAGTAGACATTTTAGTTTTTCTGACTTGTTTTAATGTATTTGCATTAAATCAGAAAAAAAATTAATGCAGTGATCAGTAATGAAATTTCAGATGTTTTAATTCCTCCATGTCCTAAATTATTAGCTGACTGCTACTATAAAATGGAATGTCAGCCTTTATATTTATAAAAATATCTTACATTAATTTTGATACATTTTATAAAACATTCATATTTTCTAATAAAATGTTGCACTATAGGATAATTTTAAGGAATACAAAAATCTGTTTCAGCAGCACTGGACAGTCAAATGTACTGTGTGTTTCTTGATAATAAATTGTTAAAGGATATTATTTAAAGTGTGGGTGGTCTCCAATACATATCAGTCGCTGTAACAGGCAGTGTGTAATAGAATATAAATTATAGGGGTGCCTGGGTGGCTCAGTCAGTTAAGCATCCGACTTTGGCTCAGGTTATGTTCTCAGGGTCCTGGGATCGAACCCCAGGTCAGTCTCCCCGTTCAGCAGGGAGTCTGCTTGTCCCTCTGACCTTCCCTCAATTTGTGTACGTACTCCCTCTTTCAAATAAATCAAGTCTTTAAAAAAAAAAAGAATGTAAATTATAATTATGTTAATTATTACTTGCCATTTATAGAACACTGACAGGAACCTGCCCAGGACAATTCTAAATGCATTATTCAAAAATGTTTTTCTTACAGACTTTTGAAGTCCAAATAATTGAGAATCAAGGAAGTAAATAACCTGATCATCTTTATCTGGCTAATGAGAGGAGAGTTTCCCTTGAAGAGAATAAAGCCCCTCACTTGCGCAGATACCTTTCTCAGTCCCAAGTGAGGAATGAGGCTTTGGTGACATATTCATGTGGTCATATACTTTTATATTTGTTCTTTTTTAAAACTTTGCAGTTTGTGACTATTCCATTTTCTCATTCTATTTCAAAATTCACTCTTAGACCTTACTTTCAGTCTGTAACTGTATTCTTTTTTTCTTGCAGAGGGCTCCCAAATTATACAGGCTTCCAATCCCACAAAATCTGAATCTGCCCTGCAGCTACAAAGTGTCTGACTTGGGTGGCTCCAGTCTTTGAAACTGTCAGGACTCTGGTTTTTTTCACTGTGCCTCCCAATCTTAGAGAGCTCTGATGCTAGTAAAGGGACTTTTATATGTGAACACCCAGAGTTTACAAAAGGAGATGAGTTCTCCAAACCATTTATATCGCAATATTGTGACAGATTCATTATTGTCACAGTAGAGAGAGCTTTCTTGACAAGGGATGAGAATGGCTTTTGAGTGTGGGCGTATATGGCCAGCAGATCAAGAAGTATTCAGTTAAGGACACAATACAAACCCAATTCACATTTGCCTTACTTTTCTCTGGGGTTTTAGGTTTCCTCCTTACCACTTACGAGTTCTACTCATACCATATTTATTGAATTTATATTCCTGCAAAACTGTTCTAGCTGCCAGGATCTGAAATTATTGGTAATTAACATTAATGGGCAGAAACCATTTCAGTGGAAATTAGAAAATCCTTTGGCACCATGGCATAATAACTAGTTTAGACGGTTGGCTCTTCCAACATTCACATTTCCTCCTTAGAAGTAGACTTTGCCACATGAATGCAGAGAACTGGGGATTTTCCCTTCCTTTCTTTGGGATCTGAACATGCTTCAGGAAGCAGCCACGGAAACTCTGCTTGACATCACAGACGAAGCCTTTGATGCTGCTTTACCAGTGAGTCTGTATGGATGGCTCCTGAATGGTGAAATTCTGCGACAAGTTAACAGACCTGTCAATTTAATACTTAAGTCACCCTTCCCCTTTGCCTTGATTTGCATCCATCTTATTTGAAAGTGACACTCTCTCATTGATTCCATTCAATGCTTGAAAGAGAAGATAAGGAAGACGAAAATGTGACAGAGATAAAAAGCTCTCAAGGTGATCCATGGATAGAGTCTAAAGAGAAAGATTGTTTCTGAGGAAAACTGGAGTCTCTGTAAATGCTATTAAGGGGGACAGCATTCAGAGGTTAGAAAAAGCACTTTCAGGTTACCATCATGTACTTCAAAATCTGTCCTGCAACTCTGTCCTTGGTAGTAATTTAAGTGCTTTGAAAAGCACCTATCTTTTATCTTCTATGTTTCTACGTGCAAAGTGGTTTATAAGTGTTAGAGCCGATAGCCCTATACCGCCTTGTATCAATTTCAATGGCTGTTTGCTCCTCATTACTGAGTAACTAAAATGTCAAAATACATTTCTGAACCTGAGGCATATGTGATTTCTGACCTCTAGGCTTTTTCCTTTCAATAACCGTATTACTAAGTGTGTGATCTATTTAATATTCACAGCATCCCTGTAAGATGTGTTCTGTTATTATCCTCCATAGAAAAATGATGAAATAGATATAAAAATGTTTACAAATGTTAAATGATCCAGAGAAATATAATAAATTAAAGACCAGCATCTCCACAAACTCATATTCATCTGATGACCAAGTATACTCATAACTCTGTTATTTGAACTGCCATAGATGTGTTTTGTTATAAATAGGAACAAAATACCTATGCTTCAAGGTACTTCAAAACCCCTCTTTATTGTTCTGACATCTAACTTATTGGCTTTCTTGAGATATCTTATATTAGAAAAATGTATTGAATTTCTCATAAAAGACCATGGATGTTAGAGACTGAAAGCAGTAAAAGATGAATAGTCAGATTTTATACTAGAGATGAGGCCAGAGAGAACCATTACAACAAAAGGCATGGATAAAAAGGCATTTTTTAGTCCTAATGGCATCTAGAATAAGAGGCCAGAAAGTAGGATGACATATTTTTACCATAACATGTTATATTTATTTTTAAAGAAAATTTACCAGGATTGTTTAAAATCAAGGGAAGGGCGCCTGGGTGGCTCAGTGGGTTAAAGCTGCTGCCTTCGGCTCAGGTCATGATCCCAGGGTCCTGGGATCGAGGCCCACATCGGGCTCTCTGCTCAGCGGGGAGCCTGCTTCCTCCTCTCTCCTCTCTCTCTGCCTGCCTCTCTGCCTACTTGTAATCTCTCTCTCTGTGTCAAATGAATAAATAAAATCTTAAAAAAAAAATAAAAAAAATAAAATCAAAGGAAAATACCAAAATGGAAAATAAAATTGAAATCCATTATCTTAGAAGGCAGAAAAAATTTCAGCAATATGTTTTTATCCAACAAAATTGATATTCTTATATGTTGAGTCTAACATCCTGTACCTAATATACTTTGAGAAATTCTCATCTCATTACACTGATTGATTTTAAACACTAAAAACAATCTATTTTTAGAAGTAGCTACAGTTGGTCATGATGTATTATCCTTTTGATATATCATTGCATTGCCTTTGTGAGTTTTTTTTTTTTTAATTTTTGTATCTATGTTCATTAGAGATACTGGCCTGTAATTTTCCTCTCCTCTAATGCCCTTGTCAGGTGTTGGGATCAAGGCTATTCTGATTCTACAAAATGAGCTGATAATGACTCCCCTTTTCTCTCTATTCTGGAATATTTTAGGGGTCAAATTATCAAAGCATTTTTTGTTTGTTTTTTTGTTTGTTTTTCCTTGGGTGTTTGGATGAATTCACCAGTGAAGCCATGAGGACCATGAAGTTTCTTTGTGGACACCTTTTCACTGTGGATTGAACAGAGCAGTATTTATATATTCTGTGTCTAATGTCAGTTTTGATAAGCTTTGTGTTTGTCTAGGAATTTCTTTCATTTAATTTTCATTGTATTCTATTTCTTTTTAATGTCCACAGAATCTCTAAGGATGTCTCCTTTTCTATTAGTCATTTGCAGATACTCTTTTTGAATACATTCGTGTTGGTTGAGATTTATCAATATTATCGGTCTTTTAAAAAATGACCTTTCTCTGTGGAACATTTAATTTATATTTCATTAATGTCTGCTCTTACCCTTATTTCCTTTCCTCTGTCTTTGTGTTTACTTTATTGCTCTTTTCTAACTTATTCATTTTTCCAACCTTTTTTCCTTAATTACTTATAACTTAAGCACTTAAAGGTATAAGTTTTCCTCTAAGAAGTTCTTGAGTTTTATCTTACAAATTTTGGTATGTCACAGATTGCCACAAATTACTTTTTAAAAATATCCATTGTGATTCCTTCATTGACTCATGTTATTTAGTGTCTATCACTAATTTTCAAGTATTGCAGGAATTCCTATTTCTTTTTTTTTTTTTTAATTGATTTGTAACTTAATTCCATTATGGTCAGAGAATATACTCTCTCTGATCTCAGTTCTTTGAGATTTGTTGAGATTTGCTTTGAAGTCAATAGATGATCAGTGTTTTATGTGCATTCGAAAGAAAGTATTTATTGTGCAGCTCTGGATATAATAGTATGTGATGTCAATTATGTTGCTTTTGTTAACCATGTTGTTTAAATCTTTTAAAGAGTTAGTGGTACTGTCTTTAATTCTTCTATCAGTTAATAAGAGATGTGTTTTAACATCTTTTATTATGATTCTATATTTGTATATTTCTTTTTTTTTTAAGATTTTATTTATTTATTTGACAGAGAGAGATACAGCAAAGGAGGGAACACCAACAAGGGGAGTGGGAGAGGGAGAAGCAGGCTTTCCAGCAGAGCAGGGAGCCCGATGTGGGGCTTGATCTCAGGACCCTGGGATCATGACCTGAGCCAAAGGCAGACGCTTAACGACTGAGCCACCCAGGCACCTCTATTTGTGTATTTCTTGTAATTCCATCCATTTTTCACTTTATACAATTGGAAGCCAATTGTAATAAAACATTATTAGGTACATACAAATATTAAAATGTTTTATCATTTTGGTAGATTGATACTTTATTATTATTAAATGCCTTTAATGCTTCTTAAAATATACCATGTGTTATTGTTACTATAGCTATACCAGCTTTCTTTTTATTAATGTTTGCATGCCATAACTTCCTTCATCTTTTTAAAAAGAATTTAATTCCAGTATAAATAGTGTACGGATTTATATTAGTTTCACATGTACAATATAGAGATTTAACAAATCTAATCATTACTTGGTGTTCAACAGGGTAAGTATACTCTTAATCCCTTTCAACTATTTCACCCATCTCCCCATTCATCTCCTCTTTGGTAATCATTACTTTGTTCTCTATAGCTAAGAATCCGTTTTTTTGGTCTCTTGTTTTTCCTTTGCTATTTTATTTCTTAAATTTCACATATGAGTGGAATCATATGGTATTTGTCTTTCTCTGATTTCTTTCATTTAGCTTTATTTCCTCTAGAATCCAGCCATGTTGCTGCAAATGGCAAGATTTCATTCTTTTTTTTTTTTAATGGGTGAGTAATATTCTATCTGGTTTGGTCAGCAAACCCTAGGACAGCAAATGAAAAGATTACTCCAGACTCCTTAACAGAAGAAAGAAGAGGGCCTGGGGGCCAGACGCTCTAGTAGTGAAAGAAGGCCCTGAGCCAAGCTTTGTCTCTGCTTTTATTGTGAATTTTATCAATACACTAAGTGTAAGCGCAAAACAAAGAATGTGTAGCTTTAATGATCAGGACAATAATTTATGGGGCAACTACATGATGGGGCAAGCAGTGCTGGTGGCGTGTGTGCAAGGCAAGGAGTTTGTGAAGTATGTGACTACCACAGGTGCCTGTTTTTCTTCAAAATTTAAACATTTACTCCCTAGGTAAGAACCTTGAGCTGCAGTAAGAATCTGGTCGCTTTCAGCCAAGAAACTTCAAAGGAGGCCCAGGGTTCTGGGCACTCCTCCTTTGCTTTTCAATTAGTCTCATCCAGGGAGGCAAATGCAAGTTATTTTTTGTCTGTTCAGGCACTGTGAATTCCTACAGTATTCCACATGTGTGCACGCGTGTGTGTGTGTGTGTGGATACCACATCATCTTGATTCATTCATTAGTGGACATGAGTTGCTTCCATAATTAGGCTATTATAAGTAGTACTGCAATAAACACAGAGGTGCATATATCTTTTGTGCTTTTGTATTCTTTGGGTAAATACCCAGTAGTGGAATTACTGAATCATATGGTAATTCTATTTTTAATTTTTTGAGGAACCTCCATATTCTTTTTTTTTTTAAAGATTTTATTTATTTATTTGACACAGAGAGAGAGAGATTACAAGTAGGCAGACAGGCAGGCAGAGAGGAGGAAGCAGGCTCCCTGCTGAGCAGGGAGCCTGATGCGGGCCTCGATCCCAGGACCCTGAGATCATGACCTAAGCCGAAGGCAGAGGCTTTAACCCACTGAGCCACCCAGGCGCCCTAAGAACCTCCATATTCTTTACCATAGTGGCTGCACCAATATGCATTCCCACTAATGGTGCACAAGGGTTCCTTTTTCTTGTGTTTTTTATTTTAACTGTTCTGACAGGTTTAAGTGATGTCTTATTGTAGTTTGATTTGCATTTCCCTGATGTTGAGCATCTTTTCATGTGTCTGATTGTCATTTGTATATCTTCTTTGGAGAAATGTCTGTTCATGTCTTTTGCTCATTTTTCACTTGGGCTGTTTGGGGTGTTGGTGTTTAGCTGTATATATGTTTTTTATATATTTTGGATACTAACCCTTTGTTGACTATCTCATTTGAAAATATCTTCGCCCATTCAGTAGGTTGTCTTTAGTTTTGTTGGTTATTTCCTTTGCTGTGCAGAAGCCTTTTATTTTGATGTAGTCCCAATAGTTTGTTTTTGTTTCCCTTGCCTTAGGAGACATACCTAGGAAAATATTGCTACGGTCAATGTCAAGGAAATTACTGCCTATACTCTCTTCTGGGATTTTTATGGTTTCAGGTCTCACATATAGGTCCTTAATCACTTCTGAGTTTATTTTTGTGTATGGTGTAAGAAAGTGGTCCAGTTCATTCTATTGAATGTAGCTGTCCGGATTTCCACACTGCCTGGTGAAGTGACTTTTTCCTATTGCATAGTCTTGCCTCCTTTGTCAAAGATTAATTGACCATATAATTGTGGGTTCATCTTTTGCCTAGGAGTCAATATCCTTGTATCTAAGGTGTTACTCTTATGAGCAGCAAGAGTTGGGTTTTGGTTTTTAGCCCATCTGACTACTTCCAGGATACTTATTTAATTTACATTTGATGAAGAAGACTGTACTTTCAAAAATGATTTCTATAGTTTATTAATTTTCATTTAGTGGAAATTTATGCATTTTGAATAAATTTACCTTATAATTTTATATAGTCTTATTGTCCCATTTTTTCTACATCTCTTTCCTTTCTTTTAGTAATTATTTTTATCACTCTTATTCCTCTAGTACCTCATTAATTATACATTCTCTAGCTAATCTTTTAGTGGCTCACACTTACTATTGCTTTATACATTCAGTATTCACTTGGATTTACATTTTCATTTTGTTTAAATTTCTGAATGTTTTTTTCTTTGATATTTTTTTCCTCTGTTCCCCTACTAATAGGTTAAAGATTTCTTTCATGTTCCTATTTTTTTTCAATCTTTGCATCATTCTATATATTATTGAGTAATCATCTAGTCATTAGTCCTCTTGCTGCTAAATCTATTTATTAAGCTCTTAATTCAGTTGCTGTATTTTCCAGTTCTAGATTTTGCAGTTGATGATTTAAAAATAGATTTCTGCACTCTGTCGAAATTCTCCATCATGTTTTCCATTTTCTAGAAAATATTGATCACAGTTACTATAATGTGTAAGTCTAATGACTCTCATATAGTGTTCTCCTATATTTTGGTATTCTAAACAATGTTTGGTTGAATACCAGCCATTGTGATTTTAAGAAGGTATGTGGGGGTGGGGGGTGGAGGTGTTGCTCTATGTAATTGATATATTCTTCCAGATGAGACTTGTGTGTGTTTGTGTTTAAAACGTTAGACTACAGAAAGATCACCATCACCTAATCTGGAATTTAGCTGATTAGAAGCTGAATTTCAGCCTTCCTAAAAAATTATCTTTTTCCCCCCCTTTTTCCTTTATCTATAGGTATAGCCTTTTGAAAATCATTGGGCGCCTGGGTGGCTCAGTGGTTTAAAGCCTCTGCCTTGGGCTCAGGTCATGATCTCAGCGTCCTGGAATCAAGGCCCGCATTGGGCTCTCTGCTCAGCAGGGAGCCTGCTTCCTCCTCTCTCTCTGCCTGCCTGTCTGCCTACATGTGATCTGATCTCTCTGTGTCAAATAAATAAATAAAATCTTAAAAAAAAAAAAAGAAAAATAAAATCATAACAGATGGGTTGTTATCCTTCCTGGTCAACCCCAGACATCATATTTTCTTCCCAGATCCCTAAAACTGCTTAAAGTTCTGCTCATCTTCTCCTCTTGGCCATAGTTTAAGAATTGGAAAATGGCCCCCCAAAAATTGTAAAATGGCTCAAGGATACAAACTAAGACAAATGTCAGACTACTTATACTGTACTTCATTTTTGTCTTGGAACTTGGTTCTTCAAGGTCTTGCTGTGTGTTTGTCTTTGATGTCTCCAAACAATTTTTTTTTTAAAGTTTACCCAACTTTTCTACTTGTTCTCATTGAAAGGATTGGTCTGACACAAACTATTATGTCAAGGTCAGAAACAGAAGACTTCTTTCCTTGTTTTAAAAATACTTTCACACACGTTTTTCTTAATTCTGGTAGCATATTTTTTTTTAAAGATTTTATTTATTTATTTGACAGAGATTACAAGTAGGCGGAGAGGCAGGCAGAGAGAGAGAGGAAGAAGGAGACTCCCTGCTCAGCAGGGAGCCTGATGTGGGGCTGATCCCAGGACCCTGAGATCATGACCTGAGCTGAAGGCAGAGGCTTTAATCCACTGAGCCACCCAGGTGCCCCTGGTAGCATATTTTTTATATTTACCTCTTTTATATATAATGCAGTTTGTTTTGATGCATCTTACCAGGTGTAGGGATTTAACTTCTTTTGTCAAAGAGTTAATTAATAATTCAATGTTATTTATTATTTCTTTTGTATTTGGTTTCATTTTATTATTAATGTAAAATATCACTTTTATTATATTTTACTTACATATATGTTTTCAAATATTATGTCCTGTTGAAGTATTCTTCGCTTCTTACTTGGCCATTATTTTTGTTGTTGTTGTTGTCATCAAAACATGGCTTAAAGTAGGACAAGGCCCAATATCACTGTTTTTATTCATAATGTTTATCTTAGATATAGTTGTTTTTAAAATGAGTTGAAATTTAGAATCATTTCTCTTCTTAAATTATTTTATTAAAAATTTTTAAAAAGATTTTATTTATTCATTAGAGAGAGAGCACAAGCAGGGGAAGTGGAAAGGAAAGGGAGAAGCAGGCTCCCCGCTGAGCAGGGAGCCCGATGTAGGGCTCGGTCCCAGGACCCTGGGATCATGACCTGAGATGAAGGCAGATGCTTCACCGACTGAGCCACCCAGGCACCCCTTATTAAAATTTTGATTTGATTTATATTAACTTGAATTTTCTGTCAGACTTTGCTTTTATTATGAGTGTAATAGTTTTTATTTCCTTTTTCAATGTTAATCTTCTGAACAGGTAAAACACTGCATGAGGGAAGGAACTACATTGCTTTGAAGCATCGTGGTCTGTCCAGTGCCTCACACCGTCCTTGGCAGACACTTGCTACCTGTGATCTATTTGTTGAAAACATAATTTATGAATTATTCTAGGAGAAATTGGCTCTCTCTCCTTATTAATTCTTAACATATAAGAGCATACACCTCTGTATCTACTCTGATATAAAACTCTTTTATAACTCACTGTCAATTAGGGCTCTATGCTTCTGAAACTTTAATACACACACAAATTGTCCAGGAGTCTTATAAAAAAAAAAAAAGATTCTACATAAGTAGTTTTGGGGTTGGGCCTGACATTCTATATCTCTAGTAAGCTCCCAAGCATCATTAATGTTGCTGGTTCCTGTATAACACTTACAGTAGAAAAGATACACATTCTTACATAGGACTTGGGTGAAAATTTATATTTTAACTGAATTAAGGTATTGTGTTCTTATTGGGGGGGGGTGTTTCTCCTACTAATGTATTAGCAGTGATAAATTTTTCTAATTAGGCAGCTGGAATTTTTATTCATGTAAGTGTATTCATTAAACAGGTATTTTATAGTAGCAATTAATATGTGATACTCATTATCCTAAACATTGGCGGTAGGAAAATAACAAGACAGTGCCCTTTCCTAATCTGTAGGAAAGACAGACAAATAATTGCAATATAGTAAGTGCTATAATAGGGATCTCTTTGAAGGGAAATGGAGTAAAGGTGAGTGTGTGGCTAAAGCCTGGTTATCAAGAGGAAGCAAAATACAAGACAGTCTTGGAGAGGGAAGTGCAGGTCAAATCCTTGTAGAATTTATAGATCATACTAACAAGCTTTGCTTTAACCTGAGAGTAATGGGAAGGTAGTGAATAGTTCTAAGCAAAACAGTGACATTTGTATATTGGAAAGGTCCCTCTGGCTGCTCAGTGCAGAGAACAGATTTGAGGTGGGCAAAAACAGATGAGTGGCCTTCAGTTTTAGAATTCTAGGTGTGAATATAGATTGCTCTAGTGCCTTTTAGCAAATTAATAAGCTACTATAATAAAATGAGTACCTACGATAATCAGACGGGACCCACGTTACTCGTGATCAAGCATTTGTGCAATTAGGAAATCAGTGACAAGTGGGTCATAACTAGAAGAGCTGGAGATTAATAAAAGATGAGTTTTGTTTTTAATTTGAGTGAGTTCAAAACCCAAAATATGACGTATGTTTTCCCTTTGGAAATACCTCCAAAATGTGCACTTTAAGTGCTAAGAAATATATATATATTCATACTTGATAATTTTCCTTTTTAACCCACTCATTGTTTTAGGCATATAGCATTCTATTCAGTTGTGCTAAGAATCTTAAAATACAGTGTAGTACGTCTTTTTTTTTTTTTTAAAGATTTTATTTCTTTATTTGACACAGAGAGAGAGATTACAAGTAGGCAGAGAGGCAGGCAGAGAGACAGGGAGAGGAGGAAGCAGGCTCCCTGCTGAGCAGAGAGCCCAATGCAGGCTCCATCCCAGGACGCTGAGATCATGACCTGAGCCGAAAGCAGAGGCTTTAACCTACTGAGCCACCCAGGCGCCCCAGTGTAGTACGTCTTATATGTGCTTATTTTCTCTTCAAGAGAAGCAAAAATTACCATGTTTACCAGGAGAAACAGAAAAGTCAGAAATAAAGGAATCCCACCACCAGTAGCCTCTGCTTTTTAATTCCCTATGTCATGAAAACTGTAAGCTATCAAAGAACATATGACTCGAATTTCTTTATGGTATGAAATTCTGAAAACTGCTTATCTACAGATAAAAAATTCAGCCTTTGGCAAAATGAGTAAAAAAACCCTTTAAGAGATTGAGATTTCCTGTGAGAGCTGTGAATCTCAAATCTTAGGGGCAGTACTTGTCACTGGAGAAATCGGGATGCGTCAGGACGATAGCAATTATAAAAATGAAACACACCCTCAGAGAGACATCGTGACATTGAAGAAAATGCCATTGAAATAATGAGTCAACCATTAGCACCATCAGAGTGAAAGAGGGCCTATATGGGGAAAATAATTTGAATTCCATCACTTCTTACAGTCATCTTAAACATATTAGCAAGCATATTATTAGCAAGTGACGAAAAAAAAGGTCTAAAATAAAATCATGTGATAAACATTCATCCTTCTGATGACAACCTCGGGGAAAAAAAATACACCAGAAGGATAATAATATTAAAGTTTGCAGAGTTAAATCTTATCTTTAATAATTAAAGGTAGTTCAATCTTAGAAAGAAACATACTTTATATTTTAATTGTCTAATGTCCTTGAGCAGCTGGTTGAGTGTTGGATTAATTTTTAGGCACAAATTTCTTTAAACTACTAGTTCATTTTTCTCACCAATTAGCCCTGCAGTTGATGCATTTTTGATGTTGTACTCCCTGACTGCTTGTCCCTTGTTGATGCTGACATGGTGGTCATTGCTATCTAGTGCTTGACTTTCATTACTGTCACTTTTGGAGTATACTTTTATCGGCAGTCTGTCTCCACATTGGGAACTACAGGAAGAACATGACAAAGCTTCTATCTCAGAGTGATTTAAAATCTTATTCAAGAAATAGGTTTGCATACGCAAAATATTTGGTGAACAGTATAGAATGCAGTTCAACAATATGTCAAAACGTTTAGGAGAGATGCAAGAAATCTTAAACCCGCATAATATGAAAAGAGAATGACTGAGTACAACTAAAACCAATTATTGGAAGTTAGGATTGGCCTACAGTAAGGTATTATAACGTATAGTAAGCTAGGAGTCTCCTACAGTTTCTAAGACCTTCCCCAATGTGTCTCCAAGCAGTTTTTCCTTTTCATATCTATGCTCCTGTGCCTATTAATACATTCAGTCTGCATTTCCTGTTTTTGTTTATGCCATTTCTTATTCCTGGGATTCTCTATACCCATATTTCTGTCTGTCCAACTATAAGTTCCTTTCCATTTCCATTTGTAGCCACCCAACTCAAATTCCATTATTTCCATCAAGCTGTGAGTTCCTCACTAAAAGTATACTGTCTTCCTTCTCTAGGTTCTCATTGCACCTATTTTCCCCTCTCTGACTAGAATTCACAAAGCTCACTCTACTATTTGTAATTATTACATGTCAGCTCGTGATATATGGAGGGATTTAAAGCATAGTTAAAGCATGATTTAAAAAATATTATTAAGGCTGCATTGCTCAACTGTAGTCTTCTCATTTCCACTCTTCAAAGTAATGCCAAAAGGACACTGTGTGAAATTGACCACATAGCAGGTTTGACAATTGGGTCACACAGAATTTACCTCAGAACTTGTTGTGAATAATCATTACTTAATTATTGTTTTCTCTGTCATTTTTAAAAAGAAGATAACAGTGCTCATCCTTTGTTATTCTACATCAAAAACTTGAATTTTCAAAAAAAACTTGAATTTTCCAATTATCATTTTTCAATAATATGAAAGAAACTTTTACCTACTTTGAATGTTAGGTATTCTTCACCTTGAGAAGTTCTTGGGTAAATAGGAGAGAAATAATTTTAACTGATTTCCTGGATGGGCAAAGCCATCTATGTGCTTAAAATTATAAGCACTCAGAATATTTATTAAATTGAATTCTTCAGTTAACCAGATACCGATATGAATGGGGTTATAGGTATAAGATAATTAGACAGATTGGCACACTCATTTTAAGAATAGGTGGTCTACACTGGAGCCAAAGTCAATACATCAGGAAGATTATTGTTAAAAATGACATCTACTAATACACTTTTGAGATCCTTATTTCACTTTTTTTGAATAAATAGCCAGAAGTGGGATTGATGGATCATATGGTAATACTTTTTTTTTTAATTTTTTGAGGAAACTTTATACCTCAAGTTTACCATAGCACCTGACCATTTTGCATTCCCACTAACAGTGTGTATAGATTCCATTTTTTTCCACATCCCACCATATATATGGTCCTTTTTTTTTTTTTTTTTGACAGTAGCCTTCCTGACAGGTATGAGGTAATATCTCATTGTGGTTTTAATTTGCATTGCCTGATGAATGGTGACATTGAACATTTTTTCATATACCTTCTGGCCATTTGTATGTCTTCTTTGGAGGAATGATGGAACTATTCACAGTAGCCAAGATTTGGAAGAAACCTGAATGTCCATCAACAGAAGAATCATGGATAAAGCAAATGTGTTATTAGAATGGAGATATCTAAAATAGTCAAACTCACAGAAGCAGAGAGTTGAATGGTTGTTGCCAGGGGCTGGGGGAAGGGGAAAATAGGATGCTATGAATCAATGGGCACAAAGTTTCCGTTAAAATGAATAAGTTCTACAGATCTGTTGTACAACTTTGTACCTATAGTCAAAAATAATGTATTATACACTTAAAATTTGTTAAGAGATATATCTCATATTTGGTGTTTTTACCATAATAAAACACAATTTTTCAAAATAAAAATTAAATTCTGGTAGGGAATAAAAGCTAGGTAATCGAAATGCAAGTTTTCTCCATCCCTCTGGTATGTCCTATTTAGCCTAGAGACCATCTGTGAACTGTGAGCCACTATGACCTTTGTACTCTAGCAAATAATGAGCATTCAGTATAAAATGCTCAGAACATTTTTAGCACTGGAATTGCTACAAAATTTACAAGAGTTATTTTGATTTAAATAATTCTCATTTCTTTCCACCAAAAGAATACGAAATTGATGCCTATAGATGTGTTAAGCATTTGCTGTGTATTCGCTGTTATTCCTTCATAGCATTGTATACAAATCATGTCAAAGATCACAAATATATATTATGAACATTTATCTTCAAATGTAACCTAAAAATTACCAATTCTGGACCATGCAGTGGAATTACAGCCTTCTGAGAGAGAAGGGTTTGGGGGGTGATATCTGAAAGCATGGCATTTCAAAAACCTGGGTCAGTGCAAGTTGCTGATTAAGGCATCTGGAAGAGCTCAGAGATGAGACACATACATGTAGCTGCTCTACTCACCCTCTAGATAGGATTCATTGAAGAAATAGGTATTCTCGGGCGCAGGATTTTCAGCACGTGCCTTTGTCCTTATGGGGCTGAGTTGGCCAAGCAGTTACCGAAGAATGGCCATAGTAAGTAAATTAACTACAGAACTCAGTGTAAATCAAGAAAGCCTGAACGTTGGGGTGCCTGGGTGGCTCAGTTGGTTAAGTTAACTAAGTGTCTGCGTTCAGCTCAGGTCACGAACCCAGGACCCTGGGTTTGAGCCCCAAGTTAGACTCTCTGCTCAGTAGGGGGCCTGCTTCTTCCTCTCCCCCTGCATGTACTCTTTCCCTCTCTGTCTCCGTCTCTCTCTCTCTCTCTCTCAAATAAATAAATTAAAAAAAAAAACCCTGAAGCTCGACAGAATGTGTGAGATGAGTTAACAGTATTTAAAGAGCCTTAGTGTGAGATTCACCATGTCAAAATGGATATAAAGTTATTTGCCCTTTTTTAAATCTCAATAAGAATAAAAGATACTTGGTCATCTATTTCACTTATTATTTGTCCACTCTTTTATTTTCTTTACTAGTTCCAGGATTGTTCTATGATATTATTGTGTAATCTAACAGTACCACAAAAAAGCGACATGTGTAGTGATCAGACCAAAAGTATTATTGGGAATAAGAAAAAAAAATTATTTAGCATGGAGTTTTAAAATGTTTGAAAAGCTATCAGGAAATAGTTAGAGTAGAATCCTGAAAGAGGAAGATTTTATAGGAATATAGGGGGAAAAATGTCAACTAAATCTGTCCCTTGCTAGAATGGGCAATTTTAATAAACAGGAACCTCTTTTCACCAGAAATGTTCCATCTGAGGCTGGAAGAACCATAAGGTGAAGAAAGATTGCATTAACATGGTTTCTGTGTATCCTTACAAATCACAGGTGCCAAGATAATGACAATTTTTGTTTGTGATTTAGTAAATTATTTATGAGGCCTAGGATCACTTTGATACCTTACTAACTGGAGTTTGAGAAATATAGTTCCACTGCGAGCTACTCACCTGGACCAGTGTCCTGCGGTAGAATGTGAGAGTACTAAGCTGGGAAGTCAGGATACCTGGTTTCTTCTGGCTCGGTTAGTAACTGTGTAACCTGCATTTAACTTCTAATGGCCTCAAGATATTGGCTATAAAATGTTGCACTATTTATCACTATGGTGTCCATCAGTTTTAAATTTTACAATTTCCATGAATGTGCAATTATCAGCTTCCCTGTTCCTCATCGAACCATCTGCCTTAGCTGATTTGCTATCATATTCTTGGAACCAGTTACTTAGTGAGACCGTGTGCATTGATGCCCTGAGGTAATTTCAATTGATAGATGTTTTTAAAATGCATCCTTACTGTGATTTTTAATCAAGCAAAAGAAATATTACATCAACATGTATCTTCAAAGAGACTAATGATGTGTCTTGAAGTAGAGATTGGCCTCATAAACTGGCATTAATATAATATGATTTTAAGTTATGGCTATTTAATACGTGTGAAATTTGTCAGCCATGGAAAATTAGTATCCAAGGAGAAATTTATACCCAAACACAGAACAAATGTGCATAGAAACAAAAATCTGAAAATTGATGTTCATTTCTGACTCCCTAATTTTGAATAAGACCTTAGTGTTTCTAACTAAAAGACAATTTTGTTAAAGATGAACTATCCACAGTTTTTAAAAAATAATTGACAAAATTGTATGTACCTGCAACACTGCTTTATTGGTGACATTTCTTTAAAGATAATACTGATTACCTGATTACCTGATTTTATTAATAGAGGACTCGTCTTTTCAGCAGAGTTAGAAATGCTCACCATTGACCAAATCCAGTTATAGCTTTGCACTTTATAACCTAATTTAGGGCTGCCTTACATACGGTATATTTCCCAAGGTAAATTACTATATGAAAAATGCTAATCAAATAATCTATTTCTT
Organism: Ailurus styani; assembly: GCA_002007465.1. Lineage (NCBI taxonomy): Eukaryota > Metazoa > Chordata > Mammalia > Carnivora > Ailuridae > Ailurus > Ailurus styani. Next base: position 630,819 of record LNAC01000552.1, read on the forward strand.
TTTGTTGTTGTTGTTAAAGATTTTATTCATTTATTTGACAGAGAGAGGGAGAAGGAATCCAAGCGGGGGTGGGGGAGGCGGGGAGCGGGGGAGAGGGAGAAGCAGACTTCCTGCTGAGCAGGGAGCCTGATGCAGGGCTCCATCCCAGGACCCTGGGATCATGACCTGAGCTGAAGGCAGACGCTTAATGACTGAGCCACCCAGGGACCCCAAATAATCTATTTCTTAAGAAGGTTATGAATGTTTGTGGATTATGTTTTATTATCAAAGCTGGGCAGATCCTACTGAAAAATTAAGATATTCCTCAAGTCACCTTTTGAGAAATTGAAGCAATTTACATTTGTATCTTTAACTGATTACCTGCTGATTATTTTTCCTAGCATCTTATAATTTTGAGTTTATGTTTAACTTAGCAAAACTCAGCTGATGTTTACCCATTATGGAAATAACAATCTAAGATCTAATACACATTTCTGAGTCACTAATAATGCTAATGACTACCCTAAGTCATAAACTCAAGATCCTCGGACACACAAAGTTTGGAACGATTCAGTTGACTTCAGATGAAATATTCATTTTCAGATGAAGTATTTTGGTAGCAGAAACCATTTGTATTTAAAAAGAATATTTACATGTACTTTGCATTTACATTTACATTCATATGCATGCCAATTAGTGTGCTGGAAATTTAATGTTTGAGGTATTTGAATTTCTTCCTTTTCTAACTCTGTAATTACATCATTTAGTGGGTTAGAAATTATATGGAGATTATAAAAATATACAGCAATGCATATGGCTCTCGATTTAGGGTAACCATGAAGGAAGGCTTATAGTCTCTTGTAAAGAAGTCGTACTTCTCAGTTTCCTAAATCTGTAATATCAGTCTTTTTAAGTAAGAAGATTAAAAAAAAGGTATGAAGAGAAAATTTAAAAAATTTGTTGTCCTTAAAAATTGCTTGTAATGAAGTCACTTGAGTCACTCCAATATCAGGAGTGGCTTATCATATGCAAAGGAATACTAAAATGTAATACCTGAAAATGAGTTTTATAAAAAATAAAAAGTAACAGATACATATATATCTGATACATATATATACCCAGAGTAAGGGTAAAAACGTTCTAAAGACTTAAAGAATGAAATGTTTCTAGATGTGTAATGAAAACAGCACAGATGTCAAAAAGTTATTACTTCCACTTCATTTTTATTTTTCCATTTGTGTGGATCACATCCACAATCTCACATTATTGGTTAAAACTATGCTTCAGTTGTTGAGGTATGCAGTTAACAATGTAACATCATCAGAAAAAAGCTTGGAATATATTATTTCTAATGGTAACTACCTATTGGGTATGCGAAGCACTAGACCTCAGATGATAGTGATAAGCATATCTAAGCTACTCTTTCTTTTTTTCATAGTTTAATAAAACAAGGAAAAGCCTATCACATCTATAATTGACCCTTCCATTTTGGCCTGAAGAGCTCAAATAAATTGCCTCTAAGCCTAAGGAATTTAAGAATTCGCCAAGACTTTGAACTTGGCAGTAACTTCATAGAACCTTAGAACCACGTTGTTATATCCAGAAAGGTTCTCTACATTTCAGAGGATTGTCGATGTGAATGTAAAAAAAGTGTTATATGGAGTTTGTTGTAATGTTTAATATGTCTTTTTGTTATGGTGAAATACATATAACATAAAATTGGCCATTTTACCACTTTCAAGTGAACAATTCTCTGACACTAAGTATAGTCACATTATTATGCAACCATCGCGTTATCCATCTCCAGGACTTTTTTGTCATCTCAAACTGAAACTCTCTCCCCATCAAACAGTAATTGCCCCTTCCCAGCCCCCCTGAACCCCTGGTAGCATGCTGCCTTTTGTTTCTATTAAATTGGCCATTCCAGGTACCTCATATAAGTGGATCACACAATATTTGTCCTTTTGTGTCTGGATTATTTTACTTAGTGTAAGTTTTCTTTCTTTTTTTTTTTTTAAGATTTTACTTATTTGTCAGAGAGAGTGAGAGAAAGAGAGCACAAGCGGGGGGAGGGACAGAGGAAGAGGGAGAAGCAGGCTCCCCACTGAGATCATGCCCTGAGCTGAAGGCAGACACTTAACTGAGCTACTCAGGCATCCCTCTGGCATAAATTTTCAAGGCTCATCCATGTTATAGTCTGTATCAGAATTTCATTTTCTTTTAAGGCTGAGTAATGGTATGTGTATACCACATTTTGTTTATCCATTTACCCACTGATGGATATTTGGGTTGTTTCTACCTTTTGTGGTGCTTTCTTATTTGAATACATATCTATCTTGCTTGCCTATCACATCACCTAGCATATTGTATGCCCATGCTAAGTATCTGTTGAATGAATAAATGAATGTGACAGAAATTCAACCATTTTCCACCTTGAGCAATTGAGTTCTGAAGGTATATTTTTGTAGAAAAATAGATGCCTTTGGTTTGGCATTTTTAGAAGGAAAACAGAACAAGACCTTTTAACCTTTGCTAAGCATAGGGTGCCACCAGGTGCCATTTCAGATCCTCTTGGCTCCATCTTCACCCTCAGTCTCTCCTGTGACTTCCTGTTTTGCAGACATTTAACCAGCTTCACACAGGTGCAGACTTAGCCCTAGCTGAGCAGCCTACTTTCCCAGAGCTACTTTGATGTTGTAGTGCAAGATGCCTGCAGAAACCCGCTCCACAGTCGTTCGTGTGCAACTTGAAATTGTGAGGAAGTTAATGATAATGGGGCATTTGTGACTGATGGGGAGGAGGGGCAAGTGGATAAATCTTTTGCCTTCTCATCGCTAGGTTGGCATATCATAGTTCTACCAAGAGTTACTAAGACTTGACTTTTTGATAGATGGAGGTGAATTGTAGATGGGGAAGCATTTTCTGTTAGGCTGTAGCATCATGTCCTTGGAGGAGTTTCAGAAATGAGTGTCACATCAAACATTAGAAAGATGTGGGAGAGGTGGTTTCATTCCACATTCCTGTTCAGTCAACCTACATGGCCCCTGAAAGAAAAAGAACACTAAACTGGATGAATCTTGGAAACTGACAGCAAGTCACTCTACACTTAACGAAGGGTGTGGCCCAATTGCAGCTGTTACAAAAGATGTGGTATCTAAACTACAGCAAATCAATACTGTTCTTGACATTTGGTATGGAGATACTGATCTAGCAAAGGGGTTTTTTCCTCAAATGCCATTAGTGAAAGGAACTAAAGCTGTTTGTTTTTACTTGAGAATGCACACCAGATGCATTCACTCCCTCATTCAGAGCCGAGTTAACACTTCTGCCTTTTGTCAAAATACAGTTGGCAGGGACCTTGATGGTCTTGACTTTCCTCAGACTCTCACACTGGTCCCCTGCATCCATGACACGTGTGTTGGATTGGGTGAGTAGAAAGCAGCAAGTATTAGAGATTCCCTAATGAGAAAGACCAGGTGGCACCCTCAATACACTGACTAGAAATCTTAGCTCAGCCCATTCCTTAGATATATCTTCTACTTTACACATTACTCTAGGTGACAGTTTTGCTGATCTTTCTGTCATGGTGTAACAAGAACTCCCCTCAGTTCCCAATAATTCTCTCCTCACTTCTTTCTAAGCCCTTCCTGGCAGTCACCACCATAAGCTGCCTTTTAACTGTCTTTGCAATGAACCTTTGGCTTTTACGAACAGTTCCCTTCTGGTCCTTCCATCTTCTGCCCCCTGCTGCTGGGTATGCCCCTCCCATATTTTAGATTTTTGCTGTGGCAATATACCTCTTCCAGGTTCCATAGTCTGTGTAAAGTAACTATTGCTACAAAACAAATGGCCTGAAAATAGTGCAGATTATAACCAATAAACATTTATTGTCTCACAGTTGCCGTGTACCAGAAATTTGGAAGCAGTTTAGCTGAGTAGTTCTAACTCCAGGTCTTTCATGAGGCTGCGATTAAGACATTGGCCAGGCCTTCAGTCTTCTGACAGCTTGACCAGTGCCGATGGATCTGCTTCTAAGGAGTTCATGGCTTCGACTCACTTGGCTGTTGGCAGGACATCTCAGTTCCTTTATAAACTGCTGCTCGACTGTTCTCACGCTGTCGTAGCTGCCTTCTCCCAGAATTAACAAAAGAAGACAAGTCAGAAGCCATAATATCTTTTTTTAACCTAGACTTGTACATCATCTACCAGTATTCCTGCAATATGTTAGTGGTTCCACAAGTCAGCTCTGTGCAGTATTAGAGGGAGCGATAGAAGGCACGGATCCCAAGTATCAGGGATCCTCGGGGCTATCTTTGGAGGCTGGCTCCCACGGCCTCTTTGCATTCTGAAAGCAGCATGTATCATACTTGGGAATACCGCCACAGGCTATTTAATGGTTGGAGGATAGCCAGTTTTGAATGGATCTTATAGTAGAGACCTCTGTACAGCAGGTCTAGGCTGTGGTACAAGCTGCTAAGCTTACCTTAGCATAATGGCCCAGAAGATCTCATGTTGTTAGACTGATTTCTGATAGAATGATGATGTGGAATCTCTGGCTAGCCCTAATTAGAGAATTGCAGCATAGAGACCTAAGGTTTGGGAGTAGGACCATGCTTTCTACATTCTGGAGTGGCTGGAGGGGGGTCTGTAACACACACACATCCTGGCTTGCTGTTGTAGCCTAATAGATGTGTATTGAACACCGGTTGACTCTGACTGAAGTTGGCTGTTATAAAACTCATCAAGTAAACTGGTTGGGTGCACATAGTAGAAATCCCATGTACAAGAGAAATGGAGTATTTGGGATCAGGCCCATACGGATCCAGAAGATCAAGTAAATTATATAAACATGCTGCCTGGGTTTCCCTTGCAGCTACCTCTTTTATATGGAGGTCTCTGTGGAATCACTTCTAAAATAAATTACGTGCATACAAACTTTTGTTTCAAGTTCTAGTTTTGCGATCATCTAAGACAAGACAGCAGGCTTTTAAATTTGATTGACCATATGAAGACTTCGCTTACTGTTTATATCAGAGTTCTCTGAGATGAAGTAAGAATTTTAAGTAATTGGATCCCATATCTCCAAAAAGCCTTATTGACTTAGCTGCCTTAGAGCCATTCAGCTCAGACTGTTGAATATACACATTGTACAAAGATGGATGACTTTGAGACAATTGTAACCAAACATCTATAGTTGGATATGCTTAGAAAGTTTTGTGCATTTCACATTTTTGAGGTAATCATTCTGTATCTCTCATTGCAAAGGTTTGATATCAGTGATAAAGCAGAACCTATTTCTTTTTCTTCTTTTTTTGGGGCAGGGGCAGAACCTGTTTCACAACAATGAGTGTATATATTCTGAGTAAATTTGATGTTGCTACCTTAAATCCATTCTCTCTAATGCAAGGTATGAAAGACTACATTAATGACTTGGCATATCTTCAAGGCTGTTGAGTTTACATATTTGTTATGATTAACAATTTCTATCCCTATTTTGTAAATATTTTGTTGCCAATTATATGTGTAACGGAATGTAACACAAATCTCAGGGTTGCTTTTGTTATTTTGGCAAAGTGAGCAAGTGGAGTTTTGTGTTTTTGTTTTTTTTTTTTAATTTTATTTATTTATTTGACAGAGAGAGCACAGTAGGCAGAGCAGCAGGCACAGGGAGAGGAAGAAGCAGGCTCCCTGCTGAGCAGTGAGCCTGACTGATGTGGGACTCGATCCCAGGACCCTGGGCTCATGACCTGAGCTGAAGGCAGCAGCTTAACCCACTGAGCCACCCAGGTGCCCAAGTGGAGTTAAGTATTGTTTTGTAGAGTGGCAGTGCAACAGATCAAATCTCTTTAATTTTGATAAATAGTAATGCTATCATTGTAACATTTTATTGTGTTGCAGTGGAAGCTCTAACAAATTTTATAAGCTTGGAAGGGAAATACTGACTTGGCAGTTTATCATCCTCAAGAATACTTTTGTCTAAGAAATTAGTTTGGACATTCCAATATTTGAATAGCATATTATTCAAAAATTAGGGACTTTTCATTATGGCAACGTGAATTTCCTATCTGGATTTTTCACATTTAGCTAATATAACTTTTCTTTTTTGGAAAGTTTAACTGTCCTATAAAACAGTAGAAATATTTGGGACATTTATGGCTTTATATTTTTCTCTAGTCTTAAGAGATTGAGCCTACTGTATAGTACAACAATCTATTCATATCTAACATGTAAAAATCAAAAGAGATCATATATGTGCAAGTACACTACATACTGTACAAATAAACTATAGCAATAAAATAAAATATGGCAATAAAATGAAATATAGCATTAAAATCTAGGGATGCAGTATTTAATCAGTTTTGATTTCCATGTTTTGATGTTAGTGAGTACCTTAAAATAATAGTTTTGTGTATTCTTGCTAAAATTACCTGACTATGGAGAAAATAAAATGTTCAGTAGTTTGCCTTTAAACATATTCAAAATAAATTGCTAGTGGGTTTAATATATATATTTTCTAAATGAATCAATAAAGAGAATGAAACTTTTGTAAAGTTTTATGAATAATGTCTGTAACTCTATACTTAAAGATACTTCTCAGCCTAAAAACAATGGAAGAAACATAAGATTGTGTTAGGGAAAAGCTTGCATACTAAAAATATAGAAAATATTGTAAGCAAAAAAAATGAGAAAAATACTACATTTTTAAAGGGCATAGAAAATGTTAATATCATCAACAAAATGTATCACAATCAAAAGAGAAGTCCACAATACCACAGCAAAATAAACTAATTGAATGAATCACAGAAGAGAAAATAATTATGTTTAAGATCATATGTGGTAAGAATTCAATTAAAACAACAATGGATTTGTATTTATCAAAGTAACAAAAAATAGATAGTAAGAGTGCTGATAAGGGTGTCATGATAGGATTTAGATTTCCACAAGTCTCTCTGAAAAATCAGTTGGGCAACATGTATTTAAAAACCTTAAAATTCTCAGTACCCTTTGACCCAGTTATTCACTTTAATGGAGTCTGGCCTAGAGAAATCATTACTGATGCACGCCGACTTTAAAATACTAAGTTACGTAAAAATGAGAGTCTTTTTTGTGGGAGGAAAAAGCATTTCACAACGTTATCATGAATACTTATCATATTGATAACTTATTCTGTGTTTCACATGGAGTTACAAGATGATGAAAGTTCATGACGTGGTTTATATTGTATTTTACAAATGAAGGAAACCAGGATCCTAAGAGGCAAGTAATTTTCTTGAGGGAGATCAAACATGATAGGGGCTGAATATAGATTACTATATTTGGCAACTGTAAAATCAGCTCTCCTATCACTGATTCCTCATTCATTGTCTCATCAGATTTAAAGAGCTTGTTCTAATTTTGTACATTTAATTTTATATTCTTATATAAGTTCTTATTAAAATTTAATTACTTATTGAAGATGAAAGCTCAGCTTGACTTCACACTGATCTCTTATCCACCAAACTGATTTGTCATTTGAGAGTTATATTTTAAATTAAAATGAAATTAAAATTAAATTAAAACTCGTCAAAGAAGCTATGAGCTCTCTTTTTGTTTTCCTTAAAAAAGGAAATTTTCATCTATTTTAGGTCAGTAAATTCTTAAAAATTAAACTGTTTTTGTGCTCATAAATCTATACAAAAGGGTCTCCTAGACAGAACACATTTTTATAATTAAATCAAGTAGTATGATATTGAATGGCACAGTATGCCAGGGATTTGGATTACCAATCCAGTGAAACTATTTCAAGACATTTAAGTCCACGTGTTTACTTCTACCCACAGTAAAAATTCTTTGACATGACCAAATGAGTACAAAATAAGCAGAATTGTGTTTCAGTGCTAAAAAAGGGGGAAGGATATCATCAGTTCTCCAAAAGCTGTGAGGTCTTTCTAGGAACCACAGGACTCGGAGGATCGGACTTAAAGGACACGACCTTTAGAGTTAAAAGAGTCAAAGGATGGAACTGCTGAGGAAATAAGTATGTAAGATTCCCCCAGTCGAAGTCCAAATATGGAGAAATAGTAGTTTGTATTTGTAGACTTCTCTGTATTGTGGGGGGGGGGGAAATATACTCATTAATTGCTGGTGGGAGGGTAAATGGATACATTTTAGTAGGCACTTCTGCAATACTAGATGTATCAAAAACTTGCAAATTTGCAAAACGTTGACTGAATTACCTGACTGGTATACAACAATAAATGTTCACCGTAGCATTCTTTATAATCGAAACAACTGGAAAAAAGACCTAATTCCACAAATAGAGTATGTTAGCTAAATTATGGTAAACTGATACAACATACTGAGCAACAATAGTATAGATGTGTACACACGAGGAGCAAGCAAGAGTAGTTAATAGGTTCAGTCTGTGCATGTTTGTGTATATCTGAGACCTCCCTCGTATCTATTGAAATGGAATTATTTGTATAATATATTGTGAAGTAAAAATGCAGGATGTAAAACAACTTCTAGCAAGAGCCCAATTTATTTAAATATATCTTTAATTGCCTAGTAAGACGGCAGCAAATATGACTGGTTGCCTCTACTTCATGGAATTTATGAGGAATTATCTTTCCTATTAGCAGTAATTTCTAAGATTTCTATACCGATTTGCTTGACTAAAAACAAATAGAATTTTAAAAATTCTCTGAATTGCAAGCATTCATGACCTTGAATCCAGTATGTTACTAAGCTGTGTGTGCATTTCTTGATCTTGGCAAACTAGGGCATGCTGTTCCATAACCAAATCTGGGAGGGAAAATGCACTATCTCATTTGAAGGATGCAAACATATTTAGTCAAACAAGAAACTGGCTCATTTGAGAGTTTTATAGCAAACAAGGGCAGAAAGTAGTTTGCATAATTTTCTCATGCTCCTTTTATAGTGTTTATCTTTTATAAGGCTCTTTGGAACAGTTGCTCGGCCACCTGTCAATAATGTGTCCTTTTATAGACTCAACCTTTTATTGCTCTCATGCCCTTGATATATAGTAGTCTTAGAAGTAGTATTGAATATGGTGAGAAAAATACTAATTTTAAATTTTAAAAGGCCATCTTTTGTAGACTAAAATAGAGAGTTTTGAATGACATGAAGAGAATAAACATGTTATAAAATTCTGTTTAGGAACACCTGGGTGGCTCAGTGGGTGAAGCAGTGGACTCTTGATTTTGGCTCAGGCATGGTCTGAGGGTACCCACTTCCACTCCGCCCTAAATGAGAAATCTGTTTCTCTCCCTCTACCCCTCCCCCTGGTTTTGGGGCGCACTCTCTCTCTCTCTCTCAAATAAGTTTTTTAAAAAATTTTATTTATTTGACAAAGAGTGGGAGAGAGAGTGAGAGAGAGCACAAGAGGGGGGAGGGTCGGAGAGAGAAGCAGACTCTGCTGAGCAGGGTACCTGATGCAGGACTCCATCCTAGGACCCCAGGATCATGATCTGATCCAAAGACAGATGCTTAACCAACTGAGCCACCCAGGTGCCCCTAAAATAAATGTTTTAAAAAGGTGAAGTAAAATAAAATCCTAGGGCACCTGGGTGGCTCAGTTGGTTAAGCATCTGCCTTTGGCTCAGGTCATGATCCTGGGGTTCTGGGATGGAGTCTCGCTTTGTGTTCCCTGCTCAGCGGGGAACCTGCTTCTCCCTCTGCCTGCCACTCCCCCTGCCTGTGCTTTCTCACTCTCTCTGTCAAATACATGAATAAATTCTTTAAAAATAAAATAAAACCTATTTAACAGGAATAAAAATAAATTCATTGTTTTATCAACATTTTTGGAAAGTTAGTTAATAATTATATTTAAAGCACTGTCTTATGAAAAACTAAGCCAAGTATCATTCATTTAAATTTGTTTTTATGGGGGCGCCTGGGTGGCTCAGTGGGTTGAAGCCTCTGCCTTCAGCTCAGGTCATGATCTCAGGGTCCTGGGATCGAGGCCCGCATCGGGCTCCCTGCTCAGCGGGGAGCCTGCTTCCTCCTCTCTCTGCCTGCCTCTCTGCCTACTTGTGATCTCTGTCTCTGTGTCAAATAAATAAATCTTAAAAAAAAATAATAAATTTGTTTTTACGGAACATAATTCTCCATCAATTTCAAGTGAAAATATTTATGAGTCTATCAATTACATAAATATTTTGGGCATGCAAACAGTTGCTTTAACTTCTTTTTAGTAGAATAAGATATCTAGTATTTCTCAATTTACATAAAATCTGTCAAGCTAAGTATTCTACATATATTTATTGACCTACATCCTAGAAGTGTTTTGCATGATACTGAATGAATACAATCCTACAAATCTGTATGCAGGAATACATTTCCATTCATAAAGAGATATTATCCAAGACCTTAAGTAGAAAGCTGTCCATCCTTTGTTCTGTGCAGTTAGATTCCAAGTTCCCTTTATATAATCATGAGCAAGAACAATAAACGAAGTAAGAGAAATTTCTTGTTAAAAAGAAACATCCTTACACACACACACACACCACCTTTCCAACACCACCCCTTCCCACTCCTAATTATTTGAGATGTGGGGCTAAAATTTAACATTCATGCAGAGACATAGGAGTTAAATATCACGTTTTCATATTGTACTTGGGAGAGGACTTAATAGTTTGCTTGATAGAGTTTGCACATTGGGTTTTCAAATTGCACTTTGAAACATTTGGGGTTTTTTTGAAACATGGTAGCTAATTGGGCTAACAGTTCTTAGCTGTCAAAAGCAGTTTTAGATGTGTCCCCTTTCTGTTCAGTGTGTGATTATTTTAAGACTGCTTGGAGGACAGAAGTAGACAGCCCTTCGTCAGGTGTACAATAGTAAAGATCTGCTTTTTTTTCAAGAGGGCTGTTAATTGGACACACGTGCAATACCCAAGATGCAGTGAAAAGATAAGACAGCAGTTAAAGTCTGCGAAGTGAATGAGTTTTTTAGATTCAATTGTGATTATACTGCCACCTCTACTTTCACTGGTGCCTTCATGCATTTTATTTTACCTTACCTAGTAAGTATTTTTGTCGATCTCCATGGAATTTTCTTGGGTGTCTTATCTTCTGGTTCTCAAGGTAAATATACTTGGAATAAAATAAACCCAACCGTGTTATCTATGAACAGCTGCTTAATAGGAATCTATGATAATATTTTTGGAATGAAATTGTATTTGTACTTAGAATGTATGTTTTTACCAGTTATCTAAACTTTAGAAATGCATGCTCATTGTCATTGTATATGAAATAGTATAGAAGTTTTCTTAAACTCAGTTTCTTTTTCTACTGGCATTGACATCAATCATGTAATGTTTTGAATATTAAGATATTCAAACTAAATTTTCTTTTTTCTGAGCAAAACAGTTGATGGAATTCATTCAAAAGCCAGCCGTGAAAGTTAAGACATGATCAAACCAAATGTTGCAGAAGACAGGCAAAGTTCTGTACATTAGGGGCCAGAAAGTCAGTCTAATTTAATAGGCAAACACCTATTCAATCAGTTAATTGAAATTGTGATAAACATAATATGAGGAATATATAGTATATTCTGAGAATGTGTAAAATTGGAACTGTCCCTAATTTGGTGTCGGTAAACTATGAGTTATTTTCAAGTAACTATCATACATTTTTATTTTTGAATAAACTTAGGTGTAAGCCTGGAGTTACAGATAAAACTTGGTTTATAAGAGTTTAATATCTTCATCACTTCTTTTCTAGGGTAATTTTCAAACTTAATAGTTATCTAGTGTTAAGTTCCTCATAGTTGTGGGGAATTAGTTTTGGTATGTGTATTTTCTTTACTCAGCAACAGGCAGTCGTGAAATCATTTCACACTTCGTATCTAAGATTTCTGTAATAAAATATTAATTTTCATCAATTAGTTAAAATATACCCATTAACATTAGTACCTAAATCTATGTTAAAAGTCCAATTAAATATTTTTAAGTGCCAAATTTGTAAGTGCTGTAATTTTTTGTTGTTGTTTTTAGTTTAAGGATAAAAGCCTAGCTTCATGTATCATTGATAGTAGCCATTCTTACAGGTGTGAGGTGATATCTCATTGTAGTTTTGATTAGCATTTCCCTGATGCTGAGTGACATTGAGCATCTTTTCATGTGTCTGTTGGCCATCTGGATGTCATCTTTGGAGAAATGTCTGTTCATGTCTTTGGCCCATTTTTTAATTGGATTATTCATTTTTTGGGTGTCGAGTTTTAGAAGTTCTTTATATATTTTGGATACTAACCCTTTATCAGATATGTCATTTGCGACTATCTTCTCCCATTCAGTAGGTTGCCTTTTAGTTTTGGTGATTGCTTCCTTCACTTGCAGAAGCTTATTGTCTTGATGAACTCCCAGTAGTTTATCTTTGTTTTCCTTTCCTTTGCCTCAGGAGACATATCTAGTAAGAAGTTGCTATGGTCAATGTCAAAGAGGTTACTCTCTGTGTTCTCCTCTAAGACTTTTATGGTTTCAAGTCTCACATTTAGGTCTTAATCCATTTTGAATTTATTTTTGTGTGTGGTGTAAGAAAATGGTCCAGTTTCATTCTTTTGCATGTTGCTGTCTAGTTTTTCTATTTGTTGAAGAGACCGGGTCCACCCCCCATTGGATATTCTTTCCTGCTTTGTCGGAGATTAATTGACCATATAATTGTGGGTTCATTTCTGAGTTTTCTATTCTGTTCCATTGATCTATGTGTCTATTTTTGTACCAGTACAGTGTTGTTTTTATTACTACAGCTGTGGAATATAACTTGAAGTCTGGAATTGTGATGCCTCCAACTTTGCTTTGCCTTTTCAAGGTTGCTTTGGCGATTTAGGGTCTTTTGTGGTTCCATACAAATTTTAGGATTGTTTGTTCTAGCTCTGTGAAAAATGCTGACAGTATTTTGATAGGGATTACATTAAATGTGCAGATTGTTTTGGGCAATAAAGACATTTTAACAATATTTATTCTTCGAAGCCATGAGCATGGAATGTCTTTCCATTTCTTTGTGTCATCTTCAATTTCTTCAGTGTTTTGTACTTTTCAGAATACAAGTCTTTCACCTCTTTGGTTAGGTTGATTCCTAGGTATCTTATGTTTTTTGGTACAATTGTAAATGGGATTGATTCCTTTATTTATTTATTTATTTTGCTGCTTCATTATTGATGTATAGAATTACAACAGATTTCTATATGTTGATTTGTATCTTGCAACTTTACTGAATTCGTGTATCAGTTCTAGCAGTTTTTTGGTGGAGTGTTTTGGGTTTTCTACATAGGGTATTCTGTCATCTGCAAATAGTGAACGTTTGACTTCTTCCTTGCTGATTTTGATGCTTTTCTTTCTTTTTGTTGTTTGATTGCTGTGGCTAGGACTTCCAGAGCAATGTTAAGTAACAGCGGTGAGAGTGGGCATCCTTGTCTTGTTCCTGACTGTAGAGAAAAAGCTCTCAGTTTTTCTCCAGATGGTAGCTATGGTATTTCATATGTGGCCTTTATTGGGTTGAGGTATGTTCCCTCTAACCTTACTTCAAGGATGTGGAGGAAGGGGAACCATCTTGCACTATTGGTGGGAATGCAAACTGGTATAGCCACTCTGGAAAACAGTGTGGAGTTTCCTTAAAAACTTAAAAATGGAACTACTCTACAAAGCAGCAATTGAACTACTAGGTGTTTACCCAACGAACACAAAAATACTAATTTGAAGGGATACATGAACCCTGATGTTTATAGCAGCGTTATCTACAGTAGCCAATTTACGCGGAGAGCTCAAATGGCAATTGACTGATGAATGGATGAAGATGTGGTGTATATATACAATGTAATATTATTTAGCTATAAAAAAGAATGAAATCTTGCCACTTGCAGGAATAGGGATGGAGCTAGAGAATATTATGCTAACTAAATAAGTCAGAGAAAGATACTATATGATTTCACTCATGTGGAATTAAGAAATAAAACAAGTGAGCATAGGGAAAAGGAGAGAGAGAGAGAGAGAGGCAAATCAAGAAACAGATTCTTAACTCCAGAGAACAAACTGATGTTTACCTGAGGGGAAGTGGGTGGGGGGATGTGTTAAATAGGTAATAGGGATTAAGGAGTGTACTTGTGATGATCACCAAGTGTTATATGTAAGTACTGAATCTCTAAATTGCACTTCTGAAACTAATATTACATGTATGTTAACTAACTGGAATTTAAATAAAAACTTTAAAAAAAGCCTAGTTTCTCAATAGTCCTAATCTGATTCATTAGTCTGATCTCATAATTAATATCAAAGATTGGAAAAAAAATAAAATATCAAGGAGTTTTCCTGAATTGCATCTGGGATTTAGACTCTTAAGTTATTTCAAGACACTTATATTTTGGAATTTAGACTTAATGGCATTAAGCTTGCTACTAACTTGATGGTCCAACATAAATGTACCTTTATATTCTGTGCCTAGAGTGTGAAATAAAGATTACAGTTTTGTTTAAGCACAGTAGAGAGGAGGAAAAAATACCAAAGGCAGTGCAATTAATTCTAAAATTTTATACATATTGTATTCCCTTATTGAGAAGCATCCAAGGTTCTGTGATTTCCAGACTGAATATTTAGGAATCTCTAAGACCATCAACACATTTATGAATATATATATTCCCTTTGACAAATTAAAACTAAGATTAAAATATCATCAGATATTGTGTGTTTTCAGACAGATATAACAAACTCACAGACTTTCTTAGCTCATAAAGTTTTGACATCAGCACTCTGGGAAGACTATTTCCCTAAATGTATTTTAAGCCCTTGTAATTCTCTACATGTGAACTTCGTAAAGTAATTATACAGATATGCCACATATCCAATTCTCATGCAATAATGATTACTTAATAAAGAGATTGACTAAAAATATTATCCTATTTATGACTCCCTAATTCCATGTTTAATAAAGCTGGCATCCTCAAATTATAAACATGCTTATAGTTAAAATTAAATGTTTACATATGATGAACACATTCTTCTTATTTCACTCTTTCTAGATTAATCATTTTGCATAGGAGCTTCTAAGTCTCAAGCTCTAAGATATAAGATAAATCATAAAACTAAAAGAACGAGATTTTGAAATCCGTGATGGTATTGTTACTCTAATTCAAGATGTGAACTTGGCCAGTCACTTTCCCTTCTTGTCACCTATTTTCCTCATCAATAGAGTGAACCTGTTTGTTTCATTTCATGGTTTTCACTCTCCAACAGCAGAAACCTCTTGTCAGACAGCATCTTATGCATAATTTCATCATGTGTATTAAAAATAATAATAATGGAGCTTCTCTTATAGAAACAGGAATGATGGAGAAAGGCGGTGGAGTCGAGTTGGAGACCTTAGAGTCCTCTATATTGGCCCTCACTTTCCAATAAAACCTATCGAAGATGGCTCTACGTCAAATGATGCCTCTAGTTCCACGGGCCGTATTTTGAAAATCATGTGATTATATGTGATCATTATGTTTCTTTAAAATTCCAGAATAATATAATTCTCAATTTCATAAATTGAGATGTCTGTTAAAGCATTGAAAATCTTATTGTACCTTAAAAAAAAAAATATGTGCAAATAAGTGGGTTTCAATTTATGCCAAGAAGGATTCTAAGGTAAAAAGCTCACATGTTTACTAAAGCAACTGATTTAAGTTTCTGTAAAACAGCTCTATAATCCCACAAGTTTCTATTTTAGGAAATAAATAAATTGATAAAACTCCAAATAACCCTTCAACATTCAGAAGAATCACAGAAGTCCTTTTGTGAACTGTTAATTCTCTTCCCTATCTTTGTATCTGTACATGATACAGATACAGCGTATCTGTATCTAAATGATTTTGATGCTAAATTATCTGATACTAAATGATTTTTTGATACTAAATCATTTCTGATACTAAATTTGATTCTAAATTCTGACACTATAAATTCTGATACGATTTCTGATACTAAAATGATTTTGATACTAAATGATCTGATACTAAATGATTTTTTTTCCCCTTTCCTAACTTTGGTTCCCAGCGAGGGAACACTTCTGTCAGTACACATACACAGCCACTGGACTCTTTCTGCCACACTAGGTGGAGCTTTAGAAAGTGAGGTAGAGAGAGCATGTTCTCCAGGGTCCTTAATTGCTCAGGATGGGGAAAACCTCTAGGAGATGGAGTTCTTCACCAGGGGCCACTTGGTTAGCCTGCGACTGACATGGATTCGATGGTTACGAGTCAGGGGTCCTCTGTTTTCACTGCTGTGGATTTCTGATGTCCTTTATGAGCAAGGGTTCTCTATCTAAAATTAATGAAGAAAAAACTTTTAATCCCAAAAGGACCCAAAGTGAACTTGTCCCAGGGGTTACCTTATATAGACTCTCTGACACACTTCTTTTGCTGAAATACTGAGTGCAGATCATTACTTTCCGACACTTGTGTGCAGAGACCTACTTTATAACACTTCAGGGAAGTTAATGTGCTAGATCTTGAAATGCCTTTCTAGAAAATGCAGTAACTTATGGTTTTATTCTAGTGGCACTGTTAACTCTTGTATCGTTTTCAGGTCCGTGGGGCCGATGCATGGGAGATGAATGTGGGCCAGGAGGCATTCAGACCCGGGCCGTGTGGTGTGCTCATGTGGAAGGCTGGACGACGTTGCATACTAACTGTAAGCAGGCCGAGAGACCCAGTAACCAGCAGATTTGTTTCAAAGTGTGTGACTGGCACAAAGAGTTGTATGACTGGAGCCTGGGACCCTGGAATCAGTGTCAGCCCGTGATTTCCAAGAGCCTGGAGAAACCCCTTGAGTGCATTAAGGGGGAGGAAGGCATTCAGGTGAGAGAGATAACGTGCATCCAGAAGGAGAAGGACATTCCTGCAGAAGATATCATTTGTGAGTACTTCGAGCCCAAACCTCTCCTAGAACAGGCCTGCCTCATTCCCTGCCAGCAAGACTGCATCGTGTCAGAGTTTTCTGCCTGGTCCGAGTGCTCCAAGACATGTGGCAGCGGGCTCCAGCACCGGACACGTCACGTGGTAGCGCCCCCCCAGTTTGGAGGTTCTGGCTGCCCCAACTTGACAGAGTTTCAGGTGTGCCAGTCCAGCCCCTGTGAAGATGAAGAGAGCATGTACAGCTTGCACGTGGGCCCCTGGAGCTCGTGCTCGATGCCCCACTCAAGACAGGTGAGACAGGCCAGGAGACGCGGGAAGAATAAAGAACGGGAAAAGGACCGAGGCAAAGGAGTGAAGGATCCAGAAGCCCGTGAACTTATTAAGAAAAAGAGAAACAGAAATAGACAGAACCGGCAAGAAAACAAATATTGGGACATCCAGATTGGATATCAGACCAGAGAGGTTATGTGTACTAACAAGACGGGGAAAGCTGCTGATTTGAGGTAACGTTTCATAGCTCTTTAACTGGGGGTGTCTCTCTGTCAAGGCCATGGGCTACAAAGTACTTAAGACTCTGCTCTCCTAAGTCCGGAGATGCATATGTGCACAGTCTAGAATGAGCTACCCCCAAATGTAACATGGTCTACTTTAAGACACTTAAGCTTTCGTGGGTTTCCTGAGCTTGTTTCTGTTTTGCTCTCGTTTAGGCACTGTACTCCTTGAGTTCATTTAAATGTTCCTGTCAAAGATCTATAGCATGAGCTCTTCTCCATGAGATGGCACTACTTCTTTAGGGCACTTGTGCTGTTTCCACCTACAATGGGGGAAAACGAAAACCTACTTAGAAGCTAGTTTGGGGATTTGAATTCAGATACTTACTTTAGGGAGAATAAAGCACAGTTGTAATGTCTCCAAGCTTATAGCATTTGCAGAATTACCCTATAAACAAAATCTAAACATCAACCCAGGGAGCTATACCTAAGAATAATTCTCTTTCACATTTTTATAAGATGGAATAAATCTCCCTAGAGGGAAAAGAAAGGAGAGAACCAAAAGAAACTAAGGTAAGTAGACATTATTTAATCATGAGTAGCCTGGTTTAGAAGACATGTAATTAATTGTCTGCATGTTCTACACAGAAATTATTTGTCAAATGATCTCTGGGTAAATAATGACTATATTATGAAAGACGTTTCATGTGTGATTTATTTGTTGTGAAAATATTCATTGAGGATTATTCATTGAGGATTATCTAAAGGATATGATGTTCTATGGATATTCTAAATTTTGCTCTTGGATAAGCCAGACCATCTGGGAGTGTCTTATCTGGATCATTTGCATAATTGGTTTTTCTGAACTATTTATGCAGTTACGATTTGGACTGAACTGAGTGAAATTATGGTAACATCACTCAGAATTTTATATCATCTTTATTGTAGAAATGACATTGAAAGTGCCATCTACTCCATCACACAGTCTGTTCTCTTGATTAAAAACACATAAGATAAATTTCACTGAAAGCTCAACCCATGTGCTGCTGGTGAGCAGCTGGTTTGCTTTCCTTATGACCCTGGAAATCTTATAACAGATCACAAGTTCCTGTTTGCTTTGGCTCCTGGGAGCATGAATAGGACTGGGTGGCAAGGAGGTTGCTTACTAACGTACCCCATTACTTCATCTTTTTCTCACCATGATTTTCCTTCATTCATTCTTGCCTAGTGATTTTGCCGTCTATGGATTTTCAAAGTGGGTCGAAAGCCTTTTTAGCGAAGGATATAGTTTAAAGAAATGAGTAAACAAATAGTTGATTTATCTAGACAATAATTTCTCTAAGCATAGTGTTGCTCCAGTCGTCATTTTTAGGGTTATGTGCTAGTCCCTCCTCTCTGTGTACTTACACAGTTGTATTTTCTCTCAGCCACACAATAGCCTGCTTTTTCTTCATTTAGTAACATCAGTCCAGCTCCTTTCTTGGTCTCTTCCATGGTTGCTTGATCTCCTGCCTACATCGTCTAGGTTCCCTACAAGTCCTTAAGCCTTTGTGTTTGTGTGTATGTTCACCTCTGATTCTGTATCATGTGTGTTTCCATTTCAATCCCTGTTTTACTCTTCTCTGACTATCCTTATTCTGGTGATTTCCTCATCTCTTTTCCTGAAGTATTAGAATTATATTAGTTACTTGGCTCCCACCAAGTAATTAAATGAGCCTCCAAGGCAACTTGAGTTGTCTCCTGCTGTCACTGAGTTAACATGCTGTAGACATTTAATGTTGACCACTCAATTAAAAGTGTAATTAGGATAGTACCTACCACTGCATAGAGCCATAGAGCCTAATATTCCCATTTGGTTATTTAAGCAAACACATTTAAAAATTTGTAGATCATTTGTCACATGCTTATATTCTATTAGAAATAAACCTAATATAACTTATTAGGGTATAGATTAAAATTTAAATTGGTCATTAATATTTCTTGCATTTAAGAATTATATATAAGAATATATATGGATAAATACATATGATGAAGACAGTTAAAGTCTTAGTGAAGAGAGATAAGAATCAGGTATTTTGACGTAGGTGTTGCTCAAACATTGTACCACATCAGTGAAGCTAGTGAAATAAAGAGTAAATGGTTAACATCAACAAAGCAGAGAGCTACGGATCACAGATTTGATGATCAAATTTAAAGTCTTTCACCCTATGTCAGATTCAGAAGCAATTTTGTCATGTCAGAGGATAAAAAACATCATTTAATAGGGCTAAAAACTTCTGTTAGAGTGACTGAATGAATTTAGCTAAATAAACCTAAGAATCTTAGGGAAGCAGTTCACAGGCAAATAAATATAACTGTAGCAGAATTACTGCTAGAACTTCCAAGTTTCAGATGATAGATCTGGCCTGCTTTTTGCTTTCAAACAGACTGAAATCAATAATAACGAAAAACACGAATGAAAAGTCCGTTCTTTCATGTTAATAGGAAACAGTCACAGTCTCAAACCACAAATGACAGAGATTTAGAGGATGTGGTGAAATTAAACCTAACCAAAGGAAGAAACTTAGAAGGGTATTATATCTTTGCAACTTCTGCAAACACTCAAAATCTCTGAGTAGCTTGAACTTTGTGAGGACTAACCCAATGACATCTCTTTGTACGGCATGATCTGTGTTAAAAGAAAGGGCTATTGAAGCATCTTTGGGTTTGAAAACAGATGGCATAATAGGCAAGACTAAAGAAAAAACTCACTATGCCATTACTGCCAAGAAATAGATTGATGGGTTGAGGGATTAAAGTTTGATGACCAGTGGACGAAAATTCTAAACCCCTACACATAACACGCCATGACATATAACACGCTCCCCTGTGAACCAGTGAGTTTCAGCAAAGCTTAAGTAGAGTATTGCCCTAGCCCAGGAGTTGATATGAAAGTAAGGACAAACAGTTCTGCAAAAAAACAGAGATAGTGAAGGAAATATGGTGTTTCTGAACCAAAAACAGAAGAGCTAAGAAAATTGAATGAGCTTATAACTCATTAATTGAATGAGTGATTTGGCAGAGCTCCTAAAAGAAATGGAGGGGAATTAGAAACAAGAAAGAGAAATGGAATTACATCAGAAGCAACAAAAAGTGGAAAAATATTTTGTGAAGAGGAGGCAGTGATATAGAGAACAGTTTGAGAACATCCAAGTGAACCATAATTTAAAAAAAAATGATAGATAGGGAAACAAGGGAGATCACTATATGAAATGCTGATGTTCTTGAAGATAGGACCAGAAAAATTAGAACAGAAAAAACAATAACAACAACAAAAAAAAATACCACAAACATATAATAGAAGACTTTCCTGAAATTAACATTTTAATCTACCGATTGAAATGGCACATGGGTCATATTCTTCTTAGAAGAGGTTGGAATCACGTCCTCATGGAAGAATTGGTGTAGAATAATTTTTATAAGGAAAGACAAAGAGACCTCAGACTGAAAGCCAGCGCAATACTCAAATTGTGAAGCACTAAAAGCATTTCTGTTGTCAAAAATGAGACAGGGCAACACATTAATTCTACTCTTGATTCACACTGATCTCTAAATACTAGTTAATGTAACTGAAAAGAGAAAGAAATGGAAATTGGAAAGAGGGTGGATAACTTAAGACTTTTTCCAGATATTATGACTGTACACTGGAAAACTCAAGAGAATCCATTGAAAATACAAACAATAAAATAACTCATTGGGGGGCAGTGGATGATATTTCCTAGATGCAAATAACAATTAGTTAAACATTATGGTGGAAACAAAAGAATAAAATATTACACTTACAAAAGTAAAAAAGACCATAGGCCATAAGAGACCCTTAACTATAGGGAGCGATCTGAGGGTTGCTGCAGGGGAGCGGGGGAGAGGATGGGTAACTGGGTGATGGGCATTAAGGAGGGCACTTGATGTGATGTGCACCGGTATTATGTGCAACCTTTGAATCACTAAGTTATACCCCTGCAACTAATAATACACTGTATGTTAACTAAACTGAATTTAAATAAAATTTTAAAAAGGTTTTTTAAAGTAAAAAAAAACAAAAAGAAATCTGTAGGTAACACCTAACTATAAAAGTTCTGCACAGAACACCAGACTTAGAAACATTAAAAAAAAGTGTGCCTATACCAGTTGTCCCAATATTGTTACTGTAAAATTTATAAGGAAAAAATAAGCATATAAGAAAGGCCAAGAAATTTTTGAAAAATAAAATTAGAAAACACTAATGTCCCAAGGTAATGTATTTTATTCTATAAAAATAGTAATAACAAATTCATGTTCTTACATGAATAATCAGATCAAACAGAATGGGGTCTAGAAATAAGATCTGCAAAATCCTGTAAAATGTTGCCTGTGGTGAAGGAGCATTTCCAATTTGGAGGGAAATTTATTAATTTTTGGGGGGCAGTTGCTTTGCCATGTAAAGGAATAAGAATTTTATATATATATATATATATATGTATATATATGTATATATATACATATATATGTATATATATGTATATATATACATATATATATATATATACACATATATATATACATATATATATGACCGAATTGTGTGCCTTGGACATTTGTTATACCAAAGCAAAGCCCAGGTATATATTCAATACTTAAATTTTGTTTTTATAATATTAGAAGAAAGGATAAAAATTTTAAAACCTTAAACAAGGGCACTTTAGGGTACAGAATGCAGAGATCATGCAGGAATTACATTTTTAAAAAAGAGTAAATTTTGCTCAAGAAAAATATGAATGAAGTTAAAACCCAAGTTAGCAAACAGAAAAAATATTTGAGCATATAATTGGCAAAGAGCTAATTTTCTTAATACATAAGAACACATAATATTAAGAAAAAGGTCAAAAGCTAATTGAAAGTAAGCAGAGGATCAGGAAAGGTGAAAAGGAAAGTCACAGACTGGTAGAAGATATTTGTGATAAAGGACTGGTATCCAAAATATATGAAAAACTCTTAAAACTCAACAGTAAGAAAACAGCCTGATTCTAAAATGCACCAGAGACCTTCACACCTCACCAAAGAAGATCTACAAATGGCAAACAAGCACATGAAAAGATACTTTATATCACAGGTCATCAGGGAAATACACATTAAAACAACAGAGAGATACTACTACACACCTGGTAGCGTGGCCAAAATCCAGAACACCGGCCACACCGAATGCTAGGGAGAATGAGAAACAACAGGACACTGGTTCATTGCTGTTGGGAAAGCAAAATGGATACAACCGTTTTGTAAGATAGCTTGGTAGGTTCTTACAACACTAAAGGCACTCCTTACCATATCATGTAGCAATTGTGCTCAATGGCATTTACCTAAAGGAAATGAAAACTTATAGCCACACAAATATCTACACAGAGATGTTCATATAACAGCATTATTCATAATTGCCAAAACTTGAAGACAACCAAGAGGTCCTTCAGAAGATGAATCAATAAACTGTAGCACAGGGGCGCCTGGGTGGCTCAGTGGGTTAAAGCCTCTGCCTTCGGCTCAGGACATAATCTCAGGGTCCTGGGATAGAGTCCTGCATCTGGCTCTCTGCTCAGCAGGGAGCCTGCTTCCTCCTCTCTCTCTCTGCCTGCCTCTCTGCCTACTTGTAATCTCTCTCTTTGTGTCAAATAAATAAATAAAATCCTTAAAAAAAAACTGTAGCACGTTCAGACAATGGACTATTATTAAGTGTTAAAAAACAATGAGCTATCAAGCCATGAAAAGACATGGAAGAAACTAGATGCATAATTACTAACTAAAAAAAAAGGCTATGCACTGTATGATTCCAACCTGTATGGCATTCTGGAAAAGGCAGACCTGTAGAGACAGTGAAAAGAATAGCGGTGTTGTCAGAGTTTAGGTGGAAGGGGGAGATGAACAGAGGGAACACAAAGGATTTTTTTAGGGCAGTGAAATGACTCTGTATGATATTGTGATAGATATATGCCCTTATACTTTTGCCCAAACCAAAAGAATTTCGAACACCAAGAGTTAACTGTGGTGAAAACTAAGGACTTTGAGTGATGATGATGTATTAATGTAGGTCCCATTCTAGTGAGTAATGTTATGATCGGGAGGCTCTGCATACGCGAGGGCAGGAGGTTTATAGGAACTTTCTGTACTTTGCCCTCTGTTTTGCTGTGAACCTATAACTGCTCTAAAAATTAAAATCGATTAAAATCAGCAAAGGACAGGTTCAGGTCACAGAAAATATGCTAATCCTCAATCATAATTAAATACAAAAAATGTTTAATTCCATTTCACCTATTAGATTAGTAAATAAAAATGTTTAATAGTGTGTCAGGGATCACCAAGGCAGCCTTCAGTTTTGGTAACTCACTGAAAGGACTCACAGAATTCAGCATATAGTTATAGTTAACGTCTGAGATTCATCACAGCGAAAGGATACAAAGCAAAAGCATAAAGGAACATATGCATGGGGAGAAGTCCAGAGGAAATTGTATGAGGTATCCCTAGAAATTTGAAGCTTCCAAGGTGGAGGCGTCCTCTCCAGGTGGAAATTCATATCCTAGACTTAATTCCTCCAACGAAGAATTGCAGCAAATTGTGCAAGGCATTATCTGCTAGGGAAGTTTATTAGGGCCTCGGTGTCCCAAACATTTATTGGGGGTTGATCACTTAGGCACCCTCTGCCAAACATATGCAAAAATCCCAAACTCCCAGAGGGAAAGCAAATACTCACTGTAAACCACATTGTTTATACAAACAAATTAAGCATAATGAGCAGCTTTATCATTTAGAGCAGTTTTCTCATTCAGAGAACATTTTATAGCAGTGTAGAGAACTATTTACCAGTTAAGTTCCCAGATGCCTGCCAAGGGCCAACCTTGCCAGCAGGTCTTTCTAAGGATAGAAGTCTGAGACTTGATATTTTACTAATAATAATATTTAATATTAAAGAGTTGGGGAAAACAGACATATTCTTGGTGGGGGCAAAAAACAGTAAAATCTATTTGAAAATAATTTTGCAATAATTATCAAAATTTTAGAAGGACAGTACCTTTGTCAGTGATTCTATTACTATGAGTTTCTTCTAGCTATCTGTACAGCTCTCATGATAGTATGATTTGATGCAGCAAAACAATCTGAATTCCCCCAGTAAAAGGACTAGTTAAATCACGGTGCTTCCCTGTATGGAATATGTACTTATCACCCAGTGAAGTATGTATATCAGTCAGGGCTGTTATAACAAAGTACCATTGACTAGGTGACTTACAAACAGAAATTTCTCATTGTCCCAAAGGCTAAGAAGTCCAAGATCGAGGCGCCCGCAGATTCGCTGCCTGCTGAAAACTGTTCTGTGTTGCAGACTTCCGGCTTTTCATTGTACCCTCGTGGCACGGAGTGGGAGAGAGCTTTCTGGGGTGCCTTCATGAGGGTACTCATCCCTTTCATGAGGGCTCACCTTGTGACCTGATCACCTTTCAAAGGCTCTACCTCCTCATACTACCGCATTAGGGGTTAAGATTTCAAAATACGAATTTTGGGGGGACACACACATTCAGTCCAATGCAGTAATTGATTTCTAAACAAACATGAGAAAGTGAAGGCAATTTTATTCCACTGTCTTGCCCTCACCAGAAATGCCATTAAAAGAAGCACTTCTATGTATAGTTTAAAAAAACAAAACAAAAACAAACCTGAAAAAGGGAAAGAAATCTAGGACTTGAGGCATCAAAGAGATTCCTTTAAAGTAATTGGGATACAATCCTGAAAGGCTCATTCAAGGATCTTTTTATTAGATTATCTCAGTCGGGGGTGGGTGGGAGGAGAGCACAAAAATGCAACAGGGAATGTGGAGGAAGGCCCCTTAAGAGCCAGTTCTTCACCGCAGAATCAAAGGGGAAGTGTAGCTGGAGAGTAATTCAGCCAGAATGTAACTTCCTGGGTCTCCTGACGGAGAGAAGCTGTCAAAGGTGAAGTGGAGAGGAAGGGGGGGCAGAGGAGGCAGATGTCTCCAAATTTCAACCGCGTAGCCTGAGATTTAAGGGTTTGCTGTTAGCCTCCCTAACCTCTGAAAAGTTTTAGCTGTCCCGGATCACCTCTTCCTGAAATAAAGTCCTGAATCTGCATATCAAAGACATAACATGTTTCAGGAAGAACTATAAAATCTGCTATAAATAATCCAAGAAACATTTAGTGAAGGTCATGCCTACTTTGGAAAGTATCTTCCATTTGAACATGCCTTGTTTTGTTGTGTTAACAAAGGCAATTAATTGTAATTATAAATCCAGTGGAAACACTGCCAGGAAGTATGGGAAATTCCACTTGGTACATTCCTGAGGGAATAAGACAGAATTGGGATCTAAAATAGATTTCTCTTGGCTAAGCCAAAACGAAAAACAAACAGAAAAAACCCAGATCTATCTATGCAGTTTCTAGATAACTCAATAAAGCAGACATTTATTTTAGGCACAAATATATAAGGGCAAAAAATAACTAGGTCTCATAAATACAGTCAACTGACCTTTGACAGAGGAACAAAGACAATATAGTAGAGCGAGGAGACTTTCTTCAACAAACAGTGCTGAAATAAGTGAATATCCCCCCCACACACACACACACAAGTCTAGACACAGACCTTAATAACCTTCACAAAAATAAACTTAAAATACATCATAGACCTAATGCAAAAGGCAAAACTACTCTAAAACTTCTAGAATGTAACATAAGAGAAAATGTCGATGACCTTGGGCATGATGATACCTTTTTAGATACAACACAAAAGATGATCTGTGAAAGAAATAATTGATAAATTGTGCTTCATTAAAATTAAATGCTTCTGTTCTGCAAAAGACAATGTCAAGAGAATGACAAGCCACAGACTGAGAAAATATTTGCAGAAGACTCCTCTGATAAAAGACTGTTATCCAAAATACACAAACAGCTCTTAAAACTGAACAGTAAGAAAACAACCTGATTAAAAAGTGGATCAAAGACCATAACCTCACTCAAGACAAAATTCACCTGTTAAGCATATGAAGAAATGCTTTACATAATAGCTCATCAGGGAAATGCATATTAAAACAATGAGATACCACGGCACACCTGGTAGAATAGCAAAAATCCAGAACACTGAAAATACCAAATGCTGGCGAGGATGTGAGGCAACAAGAATGAATATTGCTGGTGAGAATGTAAAATGGTATAGTTGCTTTGGAAGACAGTTTCGAGGTCTCTTACAAAACCAAACATACTTCATGTCACCCAGCAATTACACTCCTAGGCATTTACCCAAAGGAACTGAAAACTGGCATCCACCCAGTATCTATACAGTGTTATCTGGTGTTAGGTAGGAGAGAGAAATGAGTAGGGGGAGCATGGCTGACTTTTAGGGGAGTAAAAATAGTCTGAAGAATATTATAATGATGGGTATGTGCCATTATATATTTGTGCAAACCAGTAGAATATACAACCCCAAAAGTTAACTATAATGTAAAGCATGGATTTTGATTGATTACGGTGTTTCAGTGTAGCTTCATCCTTGGTAAAAAATGTACCTTTCAAATGAGTGATGAGAAGTGGGGAAGGCTATGCAAGTGGGACAGAGAGTGTGTGGGAAATCTCTATACCTTCCTCTTAGTTTTGTTGTAATCTAGAACTGTTCTTAAAAAAATAAAATCTTAAAAAACAACTGGCTAAGATATGAAGAGGAGAATAATCTAGGATCCCTGAAAAATTGGCACATTGGAGTATTTTTCTATCATTTTGTTATCAATTATATTTTGCTCTCTTAAGTCTTTCTATAAATTCAGTCTTAGTATTTCAGATAGTAGTGAGTAATACTCAAGTGGCTTTTTCTGCATTTTTTCCCTAAACTTACACTTTTCCAACATATCCTTTCATCTTCAAAATTGTATCTGTTAAGATAAAATCGTATTCTTCTCGCGACATTCTCTTTGTGCCTAATTCCTAGTTTACCTTAGAATACTAGCTGTCAACTACTCCATCTTTCTCTTTATGGTGAACATAAAGCTACTGGCTTTATCATAGTAAAATAAATGAAACAATACAACCACCAAAAACCTGGCTGATTCAATAAGAGAATTTAAGTGATAGATAACTAGGAGAAATAAGTAATAAAATAGGGAAACCTATTTATCCATGGCTTCACAATGGTGAACCAGGAATTTAAACTTTTTGAGACTCCATTTTCTCATGAGTAAAGGTTTGTAAAGGAAGTCAGTGATGAGCGACGGAAGGAGGGAGCAGAAAATCTCTGAAAGCCTTCCACATTTTGTGATTCCTAAGAACTCTGAAGCAAAACCGTACCTAGAATTGTGGATATGAAATCCCATGTATCTTTCTTGGCAGAAATTTAGTTAATTTTGACATGTTCTAGAAATCCGGTCATACGGGAACATCAGAACAAATACAGAACAGGACAGCTCTCCGTCTTGAAAGTGACGGCACAGTTTTTACTCTGAGCCACGTGCTGCGGAGTTCCTGGGGGCCCGTTCCCGCAGGACGACTCCGGGAATCATTGAACTTGCAAATCGAATTCTAACCTTACCAAAAAGAAGGGAGTAAATTGCCCACTATTTAAAGTAATACTGACTACTTTTAGGTTATTCAGAATCCATTTATAAAATTACTACTTCTCAGGCATAAATAGCAGGCTTTTAGATTTAAAAACTTTCTGTAACGTTGAAAGTGTGGATTGGCCTGCCATAGGCTCACCATCGTTTCTCATAAGCTCGCCTCAGCTTCCTGCTGGCTACGCCTGGCTGAAGAGTCCGTGTGCCCACATTCTTGTGTAGGTGGTGGATAGGTAACGGAGGTATGTGGCTTTGCTCATCTCAAAATGTAGAGCCGACTGGGCAGTAATGTTACATTTGCACTTCGAGAGCCACTCTCAGCCCCTTCTAGATGCTGCTATGTGCCAAGAGGCTGGTCTCAGAGCAGTACCTTAATAAGGCTTCCTGGTTCTCTTCTTCCTGGTTGGATCCTACCCATAGGAGGCAGCAACAGGATATAAGAAGGTGGGAAGAGAGGAGTTGAGTATATATTCCTGTCTTTTTGGGTCAGCCAGTGACTGAGTTCTCTCACAAAAGGCTATAGCCCCTCTCCAGCAGCTCTGCCCTGCAGCTCTAGGTCCATCTCCCATTCTGGTAAAATCTTTTTCCTTGATTCCCTTACCACATTGGGATGATACTCTTCCCATACTTGCTAGCCCCAGGGTGCTCCACCATCTGTTAGTACTTTCTCTGAACACTACCCACACTCTTTGTTAATAATCCTTTTATTTAATCTTCTCATTTAACCCGTGTGATTTTGCAATCTGTTTTCTGCTGACCCTGATGGGTAGAGCAGCTATACTAGAGTACAGTGTCAAGAGTCAGAGAACTACTTCTATGTCTGTCACTGCTATTATGTATTAACAAATTAACTATGCATTTCTTTAGTTCTTTACTTTTTTGCTCAACAAAGTATAAGACATCAAGACATTCGGGGTACTGGAATATATAGACAAAAAAAGGAGGGAAGGAGGAAGGATGGCTGGATGGAAGGAAGGAAGGAAAAAGGGAAAGAAAAGAAAGAAAAGCAGAGACCCTAATCTCAAGGATCTATACTTTGCTATGGAAAGAGTGTCACAAAAAAGCAATAAAATAGTACAAGTGCAATCTTATGTCTATAGAGAGAGTATATGCAAGTGACAACCTAGGCAGCAAGTTCTTCCTGGAGGGAGGTTGACAGGATCAGAAATGGCCTCATAGAGGAAATGCTGCTAAGGTTAAGGATTAGTAGGTATGCATAAGAGAGGGGAGGATGGTGGAAGAAAGTATGGGAATAGCAAGAGCAAAGGCCCTGAGGTTTGCATCAGTAGTGATTCATTGAGCGAGGGTGTGATGTACACAGATCATTCACACATATAAGGAGATTTCCTTATAAAGGAATGAGAAGCTAGACCTAGCTAGGAAAAGCCAGGCAGATCTTGGAGGTCCAGCTTAAATGTTTAGATTTTATGTCCTATGGGTGGGACATTTCCACACTCACTAGAAACAGTATTTGCAGCCTACTCCAATATAGGTAGCATTTATTTATAAATTCATGCACTGTTAAAAAAAGTATGTACACTACTAAAAATCATAATACTTAAAATTAAGTAGAAGAAAAAGAAACAGTACTAATATTTTGTTAATCGTTATGGCTTTGCATTATCTTTACCTAAAATCTCAAGTGAAACCATGAAGAGTTGCATTATTAGTGATAGTGATTTTTAGTCTAATATACACTTTTTATAAATATACATTTTATATAAATATATTTTATATATAAGTTTATGTAATATGCAAATAGAAAATATAAACATACTTTATAAATATATTTAGTTTTATATATAAATAAAATAAACTTTTTATATTGGTCAGTGGAGATTCATGAATATGATTACCATGTTATATGCATATTATAATTAACCAATAAACAGTGATTAACTAGGTAGTTACTATATGTCCAACATTGGCCAAGTACAGCATTAACTTTGCACTTACATAAAGCATAATTTTTATATGGAAATATTTTGAAAAGATCACTATATATCAAATAAAGTAGGTATTACTCTTCCTGTATTATAGATAGCAAAGTTGAGCATCGGAGGTTTTAAGTAACTTGCCCAGGTCACCCAAGAAAAGAGCAAAAGCGGAGGGTAGCAAAGTAGCCTTGAGCAGGGTGGCCCGGCTGTTGTGTATGTGAGACCCTTGTGCTGTCCTGGATGCCTCTGTGTGAGGCGGTTCACATGAAGGCGTTTCTAGGAGGAAGTTTTGGCTAGGTCTCAACAGATAGGGACATATTTCAAAACTTGAAGTACATCCATTTTTTAAATAGGCTTCTTGAAACCTTTTGTTTTAGGGGAGACAACTTCTTTGGATCTGACCTGATTATCATCTCACCCCCCCCACCTTTTTATAATAAGGCTGATTCATAGCAGGCATGTCAGTCTTCCCTTCTAAAAATTTTTTTTGCATGTTCCCAGGAAGTGCCCCATTTAGATTACAGAGCATAATCATGGGGGGAGAAACAAAGCATACACTTCCCTCAAATCAGTAAAAAGGGAGCACATATATTTTCATACTCCTACCAGATGTGTTCAGATTCATTTCACAATAAGAGAGCAATGGGACTGTCAGAGCAGATGCCAATAACTCCGAATACGCTGTTTCAGTAAACCAGCATTACAATCCAAGATGCGGCTCTCGTCAAAATTTTATAAAGCAGAGAAAGCTTGTCTTCTGCTCTTTATTCAGCGTCCCACACTGACTGCGTGACATTTCTCTATTCACACTCGAGTTTATGCACGCCTCCCATTCTGATCTGTTGACCCACGGTGTTACCTAAGTTTATTTATATTTCCTTCTGCTCTTTTCCTCAACCTAATTTCATTCCTTGAATAAAAGATTTCAGTGGTACACTTAAAACAACAAAACTGATTATTTATATTATGGCAGGCCTCACATTTCATTAAAAACTACATTTTGTTACATTTTGAAAGTTTTCTTGGAAGTTATGGTGTCTATTATGTCAGGAAATACTGTATATATATTTCATCTATGTAACAACAGCAGGTGATTGCTACATAAGTTACTTCATCAAAGGCAGACAGGATATTAGCCTTTCTATCTCCCACTCAACAAAGACAATCCTGGCCATCATCAGTTCCCAGTAAATGTTTGTTCAAGTATAAAAATGGAGTCTTTCCATTTTAGAAACTGAGCCTTTTAGTGAATAATGAAGGCCACTGGGAAAACGGACACTTAGGCAGGTTGTGAAGAATGCAACTGAAACATGCTGAAGAAGGTCCTAGGACAGATAAATCCTATTCACCTAAGAGAATATAGGATATAGGTATCAGTTCCATTCATGAAACAATATTGAAAATGTATTTTAATATTACTGTGCCTGGTTAACACTAAACAATTGTTATTGTGCAGTTAAATAATATTTTCTATATAAATTTATAAAATGTATGATTTTTAAAGGGAAAATCACATCTATCTTCCTTGATATTGTAAATGTACTCCAGTAGTTTCTGAGCATTCGTCTGTTTAGTTTAATCTTTTGTACATTTATGAACATCCTTATTTACATTGTCAGTTACTCCTGTTTTTATATCTTGAGGCCACTGAACTGCTTAGTCACAATTATCAAGTAATTGGCACTGAAGATGGCAAACTAAAGGCTACTGTTGTCAATGTTTGCCTGTAAACTTCTAGCACATTCTCTTGAATATCATATCACTGTGACCACCAGAGTTTCTTCCCACATCCTAAGCCGCGATGGTCTATCTCATCATGCCTGGGCTCTCTTCACCTCCCTTATTTCTCTCTCTCACCTCACAGGAGTATTTTCAGTTTAAATTATGGCCTGTCATGCAACAATTAAAAGGAAGCTCGTAGGTAGTGTTTTAAAACTATTGAAATTAAAGGAACATATTGGGGACCAGGGACCAATCATAAGTCAAATTGTAGATATCACTGTTTAAGCCTCCTTCACATAAAGTTTAAAGTCCTTCCCAATTTCCTCACTTTCCCTCAGAGCCTTATTAATATCTTCCATTTGATTGTTCTAAGTTTAACTTTCTTCCTTGGGCCTGTGTGAGAGCAGATTTCCTTGAGCTGGCACTTCCTTGAGCAGCCTGGCCCCTGTTTGGGGGAGTGACCTTGCATCTCCCTAACAGCAATTGTGATCTCACCCATTGTTTTCATTTATTTGCTGGAATTCTACCACTTTGTGGGTAGTACTGAGACTTGCTCTGACTGGAATATAACAAGAATGGATTTAAATAGGAGGAAATGCTTTCAAAAGGGAAAAAAATCCACGTAGGATAAGGAATTGAATAATTTATTAATGCAGTATTTGTATAACCTAATTAAGAATATGTTCACTCATTTAGCGTCTACTGATATATTGTATTAGTAATTTTGTGTGTTTTATTACCTTCTTAAAATTATTGCTTACATAATAGGCATGATTTTAACCCTCTACTCATACTTTGACCTTGCTATATTCTTTATTTTCTAATCTTGTATCATCTTATTATAGGGCGATTATCTAGCTTTTTCCCTAAAGTTTCTTTGACAGGTATTTTCTTCCCTATTTAGTATAAATATGTGGTCAGTGATACTAGATTTTAAAAGTTGTGACCAGGGAAATTTTGGTTGGTGGCATTTACCAGGACAGCAATTGAATTGTGAATGAGCCAAGCAACTGTGCTGTGCCTAATACAAGAAGCCATTGTACTGAACAGATCTTGGAATGTTGGTACAATCACGTACAATGTAGTGTGCTGGAAAAAACAAAGCAGATTTTTGAAGAAGAAAAATCAGTTATGACTACTGATAGCTGAGATTACATTAATTTTCTCCTTTGGTTTAAAAAGAAAAGCTTTTAAAAAGCTGTTCATAGCCATAAACCAGACCACTAACTGACATGTTTATGAATACGCATGTCCTCCTTTTGGTAGGTGAATAAGAATAGAGATAGGAAAAGAGATATATTGTAAGTCAGGAATAATAACTGAATTTCTCAGAAATTACTTTCAGCAGTATGATATTTGAATACTTTTGGATTCCATCCAAGATACAATATACTGATACATTTTGGATATCATACAGATTTTCAAACAGTTTTTATTAAAAATGCAGCTCTTTGGCATGTAAAATTGCTGTGTAAATTGAGAATAGCTGAGCAAAATGGGAAATTTTTTAGCATTTCTTAAAATTTTTATTAAGTTTTTATTTTAATTCCAGTATAGTTAACATAAGTGTTATTTTAGCTTCAGATGTATAATATAGAGATTTCAGCAGTTCTATACATTGCTTAGTGCTCATCATAATAAGTGTACCCTTTAATCCCCATCACCTGTTTCATGCAGTCCACTCACCCCCAGTAGCCATCAGTTCGTTCTCTGTAGTTAAGAGTCTGAAAGAAAATAAAGTGTATTTTGGGGTTTGTCTCTCTCTTTTTCTTTGTTTTGTTTTGAAATTTCACTTATGAGTAAAATCATATGTCATTTGTCTTTCTGTGAACCATTTATTTCATTTAGTATTATACTGTCTGGTTCCATCCATGTTGTTGCAAATGGCAAGATACCATTCTTTTTTATGATTGAATAATATTCCACTCCATATACAACATATTCTTTTTCCATTTATTTATTTTTTTTTATTTATTTTTTAAGATTTTATTTATTTCACAGAGGGAGAGAGATCACAAGGAGGTAGAGAGGCAGGCAGAGAGAGAGGGGGAAGCAGGCTCCCCGCTGAGCAGGGAGCCCGATGTGGGCCTCGATCCCAGGACCCTGAGATCATGACCTGAGCCGAAGGCAGAGGCTTTAACCCACTGAGCCACCCAGGCGCCCTCTTTTTCCATTTATTGATGGACACTTGGGCTACTTTTGTAATTTGGCTATTGTAAATAATGTTGCTATAGACATAGGTGTACATATATCTTTTCAAATTAGCATTTTTGTATTCTTTGGTTAAACACCCAGTGATAGAATTACTGGATCATATGGTAATTCTATTTTTAATTTTTTTGAGGAAACTCCATACTGTTTTTCACAGTGGCAGTACTAGTTTGCATTCCCATCAACAGGACAAGAGAGTTCCCTTTTCTCCACATCCTTGCCAACACTTGTTGTTTATGTTTTTTATTTTATTTTTTTCTTTTTATTTGAGAGAGAGAGAGAGAGAGAGAGAGAGAGAGAGAAAGGAAGGAGCAGAAGGAGAGGGAGAAGCAGACTCCCTAATGAGCAGCGAACCTGATGCAGGGCTCCATCCCAGAACCCTGGGATTATAACCCAAGCCAAAGGCAGTCACCTAACTGACTGAGCCACCCACCCAGGCACCCCTCTTGTGTTTATTTTAGCCATTCTGATTGGTGTGAGGTGATAGCTCATTGTAGTTTTGATTAGTGTTTCCCTGATGATGAATGATATTGAGCATCTTTTCATGTGTCTGTTGGCCATCTGGATGTCTTCTTTGGAAAAGTGTCTATTCATGTCTTCTGCCCATTTTTAAATTGGATTTTGGGGGGTTGTTTTGTAATTTCTTTATATATTTTGGATACTAACCCTTTATCAAATATGTAATTGGCAGATATCCTCTCCCACTTGGTATGTTGTTTTTTAGTTTTGCTGGTTGTTCCCTTCACTGTTCAGAAGCCTTTTGTTCTGTCCCAATAGTTAATTTTTACTTTTGTTTCCCTTGCCTTAGGAGACATATCTAGAAAAATGTTGCATGGCTAATGTCAGAGAAATCACTACCTGTGCTCTCTTCTAGGATTGTTATGGTTTCAGGTCTCACATTTAGGTCTTTAATCCATTTTGAGTTTACTTTTGTGTATAGTGTAAGGAAGTGGTCTGGTTTAATTATTTGCATAGCTGTCCAAGTTTCCCAACACTATTTGTTGAAGAGGCTGTCTTTTTACCATTACATATTCTTACCTCTTTGTTGAAGATTAGTTGTCCATATAATCATGTTTGTTTCTAAGCTTTCTATCCTGTTCCATTGATGTATGTGTCTATTATTGTGCCAGCAATATACTGTTTTGATTACTACAGCTTTGTAGTGTAACTTGAAATCTGAAATTGTGATACCTCCAGCTTTGATTTTCTTTTCCAAGATTGCTTTGGCCATTTGGGGTCTTTTGTGGTTCCATACAAATTTTAAGATTATTTGTTCTGGTTCTGTGAAAATGCTGTTGTATTTTGATAGGGATTGCATTAAATCTGTAGAGTGCTTTGGGTAGTATGGACATTTTAACAGTGTTTGTTCTTTCAGTCCATCGTCATGGAATATCTTTCCACTTATTTGTGTCATCTTCAATTTCATTCATCAGTGTTTTGTAATTTTCAGAGTAAAGGTCTATTGCCTCCCTAGTTAAGTTTATTCCTAGGTACTTTATTATTTTTGGTGCAAATGTAAATGGGACTGCTTACTAATTTCTCTTTGTGTTGCTTCATTTTTAGTGTACAGAAATGAAGTGGATCTCTGTACATTGATTTTGTGCTTTGCAGCCTTACTGAATTCACTTGACAGTTCTGGTAGTTTCTTTGGTGGAGTCTTTAAGGTTTTCTAGATTTAACATCCTGTCATCTGCACATAGTGGAAGTTTTACTACTTTTACCAGTTTGAATGCCTTTTATTCCTTCTTGTACCTGATTGCTTTAACCAGAACTTCTAGTGCTATGTTGAATACAAGTGCTGAGTGGACATTTTTATCTTGCTCCTGACCTTAGGGGTAAAGCTTTCAGTTTTTCATTATAGAGGATGATGTCAGCTGTAGATTTTTTACATATGGCTTTTATTTCATTGAGGTATGTTTCCTCTAGAACTCCTTTTTTTTTTTTAAAGATTTTTAAAATTTATTTATTTGACAGAGAGAGAGAAAGATTACAAGTAGGCAGAGAAGCAGGCAGAGAAAGAGGAGGAAGTAGGCTCCCTGCCGAGCAGGGAGCCCGATGCAGGCCTCGATCCCAAGACCCTGAGATCATGACCTGAGCCGAAAGCAGAGGCTTTAACCTACTGAGCCACCCAGGCACCCTAGAACTCCTTTGTTAAGGTTTTTTGTTTTGTTTTGTTTTATCAAGAATGGATGTTGTATTTTGTCACATGCTTTTTTTTTTTTCATCTATTGAAATGATCGTATGGCTTTTATCCTTTCTCTTATTGATGTGGTGTATCCCATTGACTGATTTGCAAATACTGAACCACCCTGGAGTCCCAAGATAAATCTTTTAGTGGATTGTTCGATTCAGTGTGCTAATATTTTGGTGAGGAGTTTTGCATCTATGTTCATCTGAAATACTGGACTATATTTTTGGGTTTTTTTGTGGTGTCTTTATCTAGTTTTGGTATCAGGATAATGCAAGCCCTCATAGGATAAATTTGGAAGTTTTCCTTCCTCTTCTATTTTTTTCAAATATTTTGAGAAGAATGAATATTCACACTTCCTTAAATGTTTGGTAGAACTCACCTGTGAAGCGATCTGGTCCAGACTTTTGTTTGTTGGGAGTTTTTTGATTACCGATTCAATTTCATTACTGGTAATTGGCTTGTTCAAATTTTTATTTCTTTGTGGTTCAATTTTGGGAGGTTGTATGTTTCTAGGAATTCATCCGTTTCTTCTAGGTTGTCCAATTTGTTGGCATATAAATTTTCATAATATTTTATAATCTTTTGCATTTCTGTGGTGTCAGTTGTGATTCTCTTTCATTTCTGATTTTGTTTAGAGTTTTGTTTTTAGTTTTGGGGTTTTTTTTTTTTTTGGTGAGTTTGGCCAAAGGCTTATCAATTTTGTTGATCTTTTCAAAGAACCAGTTCCTGGTTTCATCGATCTGTTCTATTGTTTTTTTCATTTCTATATCCTTTATTTCTGCTCTCATCTTTACTATTTTCTTTTTTCTACTGGGTTGGGGTTTTGTTTGTTCTTTTTCTAACTTCTTTAGGTATAAGTTTGGGTTGTTTGAAATTTTTCTTACTTCTTGAGGTAGGCCTATTTTGCTATAACCTTCCATCTTAGAACTACCCTCTTTTGCTGCATGCCAGAGATTTTGGACCATTGTGTTTCCATTTTCATTTGTGCCAATGTATTTTTTGATGTCCTCTTTGATTTCTTGGTTGACTCATTCTTTGTTTAGCAACATGTTATTTAACCTCCATGTATTTGTGTTCTTTCCAGGTTTTTTTCTGGTGGTTGATCTCTAGTTTCATAGCACTGTGGTCAGAAAAGATGCATGATATGACTTTGATCTTTTTATATTTGTTGAGACTTGTTTTGTGGCCTGGTGTGTGATCTGTTGTGGAGAATTTTCCATATGCACTTAAAAAATGTTTATTTTCCTGTTTGAGGATGGAATGTTCTGAACATATTAATTCCATTTGGTCCAAGGTGTCATTCAAAGCCAGTGTTTCCTTGTTTATTTTCAGTTTGGAAGATCTGTTCATTGATATAACTGCGTGTTAAAGTCCCCTACTATTATTCTGTTACTATCAATTACTTTTTGTTTGTTATTAACTACTTTAAGTATTTGAGGGCTCCCACATTGGGTAAAAAAGTATTTATAATATTTACACTATTATTATATGTTCTTGTCAAAATTGACCCCTGAATGATATAGTATCTTTCTTTGTCTCTTGTACAGTCTTTGTTTTAAAGTCTATTTTTTTCAGTGTAAGTATTGCTACTTTGGCTTGCTTTTGACATGATTAATGATTCTCTATCCCTTCACTTTCAATCTACTGGTGTCTTTAGGCCTGAAGTAAGTCTCTTGTAGGCAGCATATGGATGGGTCTTGTTTTTTTATCTGTTCTGTCACCCTGTGATTTTGGTTGGAGCTTTTAGTCTATTTATATTCAAAGTAATTATTGATAGATATGTATTTATTGGCATTTGTTTTTATTTTATGGTTGTTTTTGCAGTTTTTCTCTTGCTCTCTTCTTTCATGACTAGTGATATTCTTGTGTTCTTTTTTTTTTAAGATTTTATTTCTTTATTTGATACAGAGAGAGAGAGAGATTACAAATAGGCAGAGAGGCAGGCAGAGAAAGAGGAGGAAGCAGGCTCCCCACTGAGCAGGCAGCCAGATGCGGGGCTTGATCCCAGGACCCTGAGATCATGACCTGAGCCGGAAGCAGAGGCTTTAACCCACTGAGCCACCCAGGCGCCCCATGTTCTTTTTTTTTTTAATTTGTGCGTATGTATTACTGGATTTTGATTTGTCATTACCATTCAGTTTGTGTATAACACCTTCTATATATAGGAGTCAATTTAAGTTGATAGTCGCTTAAGTTTGAACCCATTCTTCTGTCCTCCATGCATTTTATGTATATGATGCCATATATAACATTCTTTTATTTTGTGAGTCCCTTGACTGATTTTTACAGATATATTTACTTTTGCAAATTTTGTGCTTCCTACCTTTTTTCCCCCCCTCTTGGTTATGGTCTTTCCTTTCCTCTCAAAGAGTCCCCTTTAACATGTAGGGCTTGTTTAGTGGTCATCAATTCCTTTAACTTTTGTTTGGGAATTCTTTATCTCCGCTATTCTATTTGGTAGCCTTGCTGGATAAAGTATTTTTGACTGCAGATTTTTTTTTTTCTCCCTTTAGCGTTTTGAATATATCATGCCACTTTTTTCTGGTCTGCAAAGTTTCTGCTAAAAAATCTGTTGATAACCTCATGGGATTTCCCTTGTGTGTAACTGCTTTTTTTTCTCTTGCCACTTTAAAAATTCTCTTTATCACTAGTCTTTGACTTCTTAATTACTATGTGTCTTGGTATGGACTTCCCTGATTGATTTTGTCAGGGGATATCTGTGTCTCCTGGATCTGGATTTCTGTTTCCTTTCCTGGATTTGGGAAGATTTCAGCTATTATTTCATCAAATAAATTTTCTGACACCTTTTCTTTCTCTTCTCCTTTTGGGATCCCTATAATGTGAATGTTATTTCACTTGATGATGGTGTTGATTTCCCTAAGTCTATTCTCATTTTGCACATTTTTTCCCCTCTCACCTCAGCTTGTTTGCTTTCTGTACCTCTTTAGGCTGCTCATTTGTTCTTCTGCTTCATCTCTTCCATTATTTATTCCATCTAGTGTGTTTTTAATTTCCTTTAATGTGTTTTTCATCTCTGACCGGTTCTTTTTTTTTAAGATTTTATTTCTTTATCAGAGAGAGAGAGAGAGAGAGAGAGAGAGAGAAAGTGTACAAGCAGGGAGAGCAGCAGGTGAAAGAAGAAACAGACTCCCCACGGAATGAGGAGCCCAGTGCAGGACTCAATCCTGGGATCATGACATGAACGAAAGGCAGATGCTTAACCGACTGAGCCACCCAGGCGTCCCTCTTTTTTTTAATTTTTTTAAATCTCATTGTTAAGTCTCTCACTGATGTCCTCCCCTCTTTTTTCAAGTCCAGTGAGTATTTTTATGATCATTGCTTGTATTTTTATGATCATAAATACTTTAAGTTCTCTATCAGACATGTTGCTTATCTTCATTTCACTTTGGTCTCTTTTCCTTTTCTTTCAATTGCGACACATTCCTCTGTCTCCTCATTTTGTCTAATTCTCTAGTTTGTTTCTATATGTTAGGAAAGACAGCTACATCCCCTGCACTTGAAAGAAATGGCCTTATGTAAAAGACGTCCTGTAGTGCCCTGCTCTGTAGTGTCCCATGTTCACCAGAACCTGGCACTTCAGGGATGTCTTCTAGGTGTGATGCTTGTGCCCTGCTGTTGTGTCTGAGCCACCTTTTTCCTTCAGTCCAGTTATCGGCAATGGCTCTCTTTGACTGTTTTGGGCAGTGTTTGCTCCTTGTGGTTATTAGTGGGCCATTCTGGGGATCCTTAAATTGAGTCAGACCAGGAATTTGCCAGAGATGCTGTGACACCAAACTGCAGGGCACTTTCCCTATGTTGTCCCCTTTAGTCAGTCCAGTTATCTGCCTCCAGCCCATTGCTAGGACCTCCATGTAACTGGTATATGTGTGATTATCTTTTCCTCTCTCTGGGGCAGGAGTCACTTTAGAGTAGTGCTGGCTACCATAAGGGCTGTTTGCATACTGTTAGGTCTCTGGCATCACTGTATGGGCTCTGGCCAAGAGTGTATTGGAAAGGGTGGATCTGTGGAAACAGCACAGAGGGAGGGCGGGTGGTGAGGCAGCCCTTTGTGCATGCCCCCTTTTCTGCAGTGCGTGACTGAGTCAGGCTGTCAGGAGGGGTGGATTGGCAAAAACACGGTGCAGGCTGGGGTGGCGGTGCTGACAAGTTAGGTAACAAGTCCTGCGAATAACCCTGTGTTTATGCTGGGGGACCAGGGCTGAAAATGGAGCTTGTCAGTGCCTTTGTTCCTGGAAGAGTTCCCCAGAGATTTCTATCCCCTTGGATGTGCTCTGAAATAGGTAAATAACTCTCCCTCCCACATGCTCCAGGTGCCTTTCACACCCTTGCTTCTGGGCTGTTGTGCTGTCTCTTTAAGGGTAGGGACTCAGTTTCCTCTCACCCTTCAGGGTCTCTTAGCTCTGAGCCTGCTGATTTTTTAAAATTCCAGACTGTATGTTGTGCTAGATATAAGAACTTATGAAATTCAGCCCCTTCGGTTTTCAAAGCCAAATGTTGTAGGGATTCGTCTTCCTCAGTGTAGGGGTCTGTTTGTCTCCCCTCTTCTCAGCAGCTGCATCTTTTCCTTCTGCAGATAGTCCTATGAGTTCCCCTAATTCCTGACTGTGTCTCTGCCCTTCCTACCCTCTACATTTACTTGCAGAATTTATTCTGCCAGTCTTTGGGTCATTTGCTGGGGTTTTTTTTTTTTTTTCACTAATGAGAGTGTTATCTATGGGGTTTATCTGTGGGGTAGAGGTGAGCCTAGGGTCCTCTTTCTCCACCATCTTTCCTGGAAGAGAAATTTTCATTACTAGAAAAGGATAGCTTTAAAATAATTAGATGGTACGTATTGCATGGAGCACTAGGTATGGTGCCTAAACAATGAATCTTGGATCACTGAATATATATATATAAAACACTTCAGTAAATGTTTGTTAAATGAAAAAGTAAAATAATTAGATGGTAAAGTTCATTGAAAACAAAAGGGGAAAAGAACACAAACTTTATTTTACCATTAAGTTCTTTAAAAATCTTTCAAAAGGACAGTTATATTCCACAGGTAGAAAAAAATCAATGTATATTTGATTTTACAGTGAAAATAAACACCTATTTTGCATCTATGTACCTTTAATATACTAGGATGACACCAGTGTTAAGAAGTTTTTACTCTATATATTTCACTGTGAATGTATCTTTTTGCTAAGCTTATAGAATCTTGGGTTCTACTCGCACTAGTCAGGAAAGATATTTTAAATTCTAGAAGCATCCAAACTATCATTAATAGGATATTATTTTTAGATACATCCTACTAAGCACAAAATAAAATTCTCTTTGTGTTTTTATTTTTATTTTTTTTTATTTGAGAGAGAGCATGTGAGCCAGGTGGGAGGGGGCAGAGGGAGAGAGACTCTTAAGAGAGAGACTGCTCAGTGGAGAGCTGGACTCAGGGCTCCATCTCACCACACTGAGATCATGTCCTGAGCAGAAGTCAGGAGTCAGATGCTTAACCAACTGAGCCACTCAGGCACCCCAGAAGTTTACTATTATGATAAGAATATATAAAAATAATTATTGCATGATTTATGACATGCAGTAAACCCAGTACAAGTATGTGACTGCCAACGTCATTGAATATTTTGATCTTCAAATACATCATAGTTAACTGAAGAATTAGTGCATCATAGATTTTTATTGAAAAATCATTTATTACCAGCATTTCTTAATTGTTTCATCCTTGTTTCCTCACTCATAAGATACTGCATTCGAAATGAAGTTGGATTCAGAGAGAATTTATTTATATTTTTATATCTTTAAATATCAGAGGCTTATGTCTACAACCACCCTTCCGTGATAGAATCTTGTGACTTCAGAAAAACGTGGATTTTTCTATAGAATAAAGTAGATTAACCAAAGAAAGGAAAGTGAGATAAATCAAATCTGTGATTAAAAAATAAAAATATGAAAAGGATTATGTTGGAAATTATGAAGAAATTATTATTAAAAGGATGTCATATGTGGAATCATATAAGGTTTATAAGATACCTTGGCAGAAAGAAAGGAAAGGGTAGAAAGGAGCTTTAAAAAATGGAAGAGTTGAAATGAATTGAAATTAGTTTTAATTGCGTTTGCCGTTATTTGGATAATACAGCATTGAGCAAAACATATAATGAATCATGTCATGTAATGTTAATTTTGACAACTGTAAATCAGGCGAGGGAACACTATGAAATCATCATGAATGATGCATATGCTCTGCTGTGTCATCTTAATTTTAGACTTGCAAATTTGATTTCTGAAGCTGTTTGCATTTGAACAACCAAAGCAAAGTGTTGTGAAATAAATCAACTTGAAAAGAAAACATTTCCTAATGTGATTTGTGGAGTTCCTTGGTAAGAGTGCACTGGTGACATATTTTTGTGTACTTTCACTTTACCACCTACTTTCATTATGAAGCTGACAGTGTGGAGCCCAGAGAGTGAGAGGAACAAGTAAAGCTGAGACTGTGTAGGAACTGGGGGCAGTTGTCCTATTTTGTTGCTGTGAACATCGCTGAGTAGTCCATGGTGAGCTTTTATTGCTTGCCAGGGACATTTTCTGAGAATGGCTGATGGAAAAGTTGAACAAACAGTAATAATGGAAAAGACCTGGTTCTGTCTTCTTGGGGCTAAATGAAATGCTTCAGTTTTACTAGATTAATTTGCCTTTGGTCATAAGCAGAGTTTTTATCATTCGTGTGCAGTGTTTTGTCAACTAGACAGTGAACTACTTGAGGATATCTCTCTGATCCTTGTTCCCTGTGCCTCTGCTGTGAGAGGACTTTGAGGAGGTGCCCAGCACTTGATGGCTGCCAAGAGTTGAGGCGGGTTTTGTCATTAACACCTAGAAATATGGTACCTGAAACTGCATCTGTTGTTTTGCACTGATCACTCCCTTACAAATGACCACATTGACAGTATCAGTTTTTAAAGTTACAATTTCAGTTATGTCTTTATAAGGATAATCTCTTTACAGATATTGTATTTATTATTTCATTTGTACACAAATGTATGATAGTACTTGTATAGGTAAATTAATCTAGGACAGTAACCTCAATGCTGTAGGTCTACCACTGGCTTAAAAAACAAAATTCTGATGACTTTTGTCCAGAAGATGGATAAAGATGGATAAAAGATGGATGGATAAAAGATGGATAAAAATATTTTACACTTCTAAAAAAAATGCAAAAACTAGTAGTGGAATATACTTCAACAAAAGAAAATGATTGTTGAACGTTCACTGGGATTACAAC
This sequence comes from Ailurus styani, assembly GCA_002007465.1. Taxonomy (NCBI): domain Eukaryota; kingdom Metazoa; phylum Chordata; class Mammalia; order Carnivora; family Ailuridae; genus Ailurus; species Ailurus styani. The sequence continues at coordinate 674,136 of LNAC01000552.1, forward strand.
TTTAGAGTATTTGAGGGAGAAAAAAGGCATAAAGTAAAAACAGAATTATTAATTAGATGACTAGTTTTTATTAAAAATCGTCACACAAGTGATCAGATATTTGTCAGCCCCTTGGTTTGCCATTACCAGCTTACTCTCCGGACCTGAGAGAGGAGTATACAGGATGGTCAGAGAGTTACACCAGACTAGAGCCTTTTTCTGGGTCAGAGATGAGCAATGCTTGGTAGGGACAGTTCTTTCAGCATTTTCCACTTAAAGGTGGAAATGCTGTGAGATAGGCACAACTAGAATAATCATAAAATAGGCACATTATTCTAGGAAGACAGCAGAATTAAATATCAGTTATATAATCAGAAAATGATAAGTATTTAAACTAAGATAGTAGGATCACTTGATATTAATATTTCTGTGTGTCTTTTTCCATGTTGCCTGTCTTCCTAAAAGTACAAAAATGAAACAGTCCTTTATTTAGCTGCCTATTTTAAATTAAAAGCTTAGATAAAACTCATAAATCATATCAAAATTTATCTCTAAAAAACTGTTGTTTGTGACTAGATATGGCAGCAAAGGTCATAAATGATTCAACTGTTTGTTGTAGTATTTGTCATAGTCATTAGTATTATAAAATTACACTGAAAATGGTTATCTGCAAGCTTTGAAAATCCAGTGTATTTCAGTAACAATAAATGAAACCTGTTTATTTTTTAATTTCTTGATCATATTTCTGTAGTCTTGTGTCCTCTAGTTTACATGTAAATATTGCTTAATATAATTATTTAAAAATATTTTATTATTCTTCATACACAGTAGGAATAGACTTATTTTACTATTTATATAAATAATAATATCTTTAAACTGAGATCACGATCTTAAAATATAAAGCAAAAGGAAAATCTACCTAGAATCCAACCACCCTGAAATAACCATTATGAATATTTGGGTGGCTGTGCATCATATTATGTATCTGTCATGTATCATATAATTTTACATAAGTTGGTTGTATCATGCATGCTAAGTTTGCTACCCCCTTTTATGGATCATATTAACACATCAAGCGCATCTCCTTTTCCCCAGGGGGAAGCCATATTCATATAAGCCTACACATACTGATTATACATATGCATGCATACAACTAACTTACTTTGTTCATTGTTTTTTTTTAATGAATCATATTGTTACATACTTCATTTAGTAAATAAAACCCTGTGGAAGCCCTTCCAGTTTATAAGGAATAACTCTAATCCATTTTTCTTAAATTCCCTGCTGATGGAGATTAACTTTATTTCTGATTTATGACCAGCAGAAACCAGTCATACATGCAGAATCCTATAAATATTCTTATATATACATGCCTATGTGAATTGGTATTTTTCTTTCATAGCACATATTCCCAGGTATGGGATTGCTGGGTCACATTTAATTTTGAAAGATTTTTCTGGATGCTTTCCAAAGAGGTGCTAGCACCTAACATTCCCCTTACCAGTGTTGAAGAGTACCTGTTTTCTTTTGTTCCTCTGAACAAAAGCTCTTAATTATCACCAGTCTTATGCAAGCTGAAGTTATATGACATTGTTACTTGGTTTTTCATTTTCCTGGGTAACAAACCTGAGCGTTTTATCGTTTGTATATGGATTTTTAAGTTTCTGCTGTCATGCATCTATATATAAAATGAACAGAATACATGTTCATTTCTCTTCTGTTTGTGTTTCTCTTATCAACTTGTAATAGATTGTGTTCTGGTAATTCAGTCTTTGTAATATTCATTTTAGATTTTACACATTTCTCAATCCACTGACTAGCACAAGTTTTGAGTTTTTAAATCATCAAATGTCTTTTTTTCTACTTCTGCATTTTCCTTTGAGGCTAAGGTGACCTTCCTAGTCAGCTAGATTGCATAGTGTCCTGGATCTTCTTAAAAGATTTATGTTGTGTTATTTTAATTTTAAATTTACATCTTCTCTTTCTGGACTTTAGTTTGTGTACATATAAGCCGGGGCTTTAGTTTTATGTTTGTTTTTTAAATTTACTTTGGCTATCTGCTACTGTTTTAAATAGGTCATATCTTCCTCATCTATTGAACTATCAATATCTCACATTTTTTAGAATCTGATTATGGATTCTCTGTACTATATGACTGATTTATTTATCTTCTATATGATACCATATGGACTTTTCTAAAATGAATACATAATATATTTTGCTATATTTGAAATAGATAGTACTCCCCTTTCTGCCCTTTTTTCAGGGTTTTTTTAACTATTCTAATACTGAGGTCTTTATATCTAATTCTAGGATGAACCATGTAATTTTAATTGGAATAATTTATATTTGAATGTAACTATGAAATACTGTGAAGACTTACTGTAGTTTTCTGTTTCTTCTACTCTTATGTATCATGTTTTTAAATAATATATTGGAATTTTCATATAGATTCTGGGCACCTGCGTGACTCAGTTGGTTAAGCAACTGCCTTTGGCTCAGGTCATGATCCCAGGATCCGGGGATCTAATCCTGCATCGGGCTCCCCCTTCTCTCTGGGGTGCCTGCTTCTCTTTCTCCCTATGCCTGCCACTCCCCCTGCTTGTGCTCTCTCTCTCTGTCAAATAAATAAATAAAATCTTAAAAAAATAAAAACGAAAAACTGAATTTTTATATAGATTCTGGATATTTCTTGCTGCAGTTCCTATTTTGTAGGTGATTTTTTTCTTGCTAATGTAGACTGAATTTTTTTTTAACTTACATCCGTCTACATTGCCAATTCTCTTTTTAATTCCAAAAGTGTTTTATTGAAGTCTCTTGAGTTTTCAGATTATGTAATGATAGGATTAACAGAAGAAATTTCTCTCTCATGTTTTCCAGTATTTATGTCAATTATTTCATTTATATTATATTTTTAGTTGGATGAACTAAGCAGTTGTAACTATGACAGTAATCAATACAAATTTTGTTCCTAGGGGATGTATTTAAGCTTATGAAATAATTATTTCTAATTATTAGTACAGAAGAAAATATCTCATCAATATTGAGTCACTTAACAGATAGCATTTGAGTTCTCTTTTATCTTTAGAAGTTCTGCAAATAGTTAGGAAACCTTGAATTTATTCTATGTTTTAATCCAAGATTGATCTATCATAAAAATAAATAAAGATGAGAGGCTTTAGAACATTGAATGTTGTGGAATTTACCCAAATTGAAACCTGTTTAAGGAAGTACAAAGTGTTAGTAGAGTTTGTGTCAAATCACACTGGAGCTCAGAGCTGGCAATGAGACCTGTGGTCTTCAAATGCAGTAATATGTGTTCTTTCTCTCTGATTGCTAATTGAGGAGAGACTTTTGAAATTGGCAATTTTCAATTAACTCTAGATCTCTTAAATAGCCTATTACTTAAAGAAGAGTCATTTAAGCATTGAAACAAAACACTGTGGTTAATTTTCTTTTATCCTAGCTCACTTCCTAATTAGACCAGACATTAACATCCAACAAAAAGTATTTAATGTAACAACAAAGAAATTGGTGATTGTTGATAATTTGTGATAAATAGAATGCCAAATAGTGTGAAGTATTGTGTCATTGGTCAACAATAAAAAGGCTAGAAATTTGTATATCTATTTCAGGTCTCTGTTAATAATCATATATAGTGATTATAATGTCTACTTCCGATAAGGACTCGGGGGGGTGATTTACAATAAAAAATCTAAATGAATGAACAGATGAGTGAATGAATGATCTACATGTATATACATGCATAAAAGCAATTAGCAAAAGAAGGCAAGGAAGATTTTAAATGAAGTTTTGGAATCATATTTGGAAGTTGGTGACAGTGATTGAAAACAGAAGTTAGATTGAGATACCTGAACAGCTAATATAAGAAAATGAAACATGATTTGTTTTTTTTTAATATGTCTGTGTGCATGTATGCATGCCTGTGCGTGTGTTGTGCATACTCTGGTTTGTTCTGTCAGTTGCTGGTAAATATTGAGAGCACATGTCTATACAGTAGTTCTACAAAGCGATTTAAGATGCATCAAAGTACTATGGATCAGACAGAAAATTTGTCTTGGCTAGAGGAAATCTTGGGCCCATAGAATGTCTTGCTTACATATAGCTGCATAAAATTCTCATAGTAATTTTCCAAAGCACTAATATACCATCACTGTGAGATTCTAAAAATATTGCTTATGTTATTTATTCAGCAACTTTTCCTTAAGTCTCTTTGAAGAATAAGATGATAATTACCTTTTAAAAATGAAATTAATGGGTAAGTTAGAGAATGAAAGTCAATATTTTGTGAGAATTCACAGCCTTCTTCTTTTCTTCTTACTATTTAAAGCTTTCCCCTTCGCCTCTTTTTTTCCTCTCAGGGAAGTAGGAAAAAAAGCTGAAGGAGAGTGTTAAGAAAAGCAAGTTAGAACAACAAAAGAACTAGACTTTTGTGGGGTCTGTGGGTTCAAAAAAATATTGGAGAGAGCTCCAAGTGGCTTGCCCAAGTAAGAAAACAAGTATGCACTAGGAACCAGGAGGGAAAGGTTGAAAGAACTGAAGAGTGAGCCCTTTCCTGGGCTTTCAGTGAATAAGAGAATGAGCAACTTCATCAGTGCTGATAGAAACCACATTTTCTGGACTCCCTTTAATGTGTGAGGAAAAGTGAGAAAAGACTGAAATTTCAACTTTGGCGATGCTTTTTAACACATCATTCTTGGATGAGATAAAGCCGTGCTCTCCAAAATTTACTTCTGCTTCTCGAGATAGCCTTGGATCACAGTTGTCAGACCATATTGTTATGATAGGACATGTGCCTTCCTGGTGTTCCCGCATGTGTCCTCATGAGTTGATTTTATTCTGTGTCTAACTTAGCGAGAGGAGAGAGGCGAAATCAGAACGCCGTGCTGAACTGAATTCTAAGTGCATTTTGTGATGTCCCACTTCACTATTTTTTTCATAAAAAAATTAAGGGATTAAGTTTTTTTTTAACTATTGTGTTACAAAGGAAGTATCACAAATCAGTGGATAAGGGAAACTTTATTCAATAAATAGTACTGTGACATAAGTATTAGATAAGAATTTAGTGACAGATTTTTTTAAATACTAGTTTTACAACAAAGTAAGTACTAGTGAGATATTTTTAAAATGTTAAATAATAGAGGAAAATAGACGAAAACACAAACAGTATCTAATTTGTAGATGGACTTCCTCCATTAAGGTAATTAAAATAATGGAGAAAATCACAGACTTCAAAATTATATAATGTGGTGGATGAAATACACTGTGCGAGACCAGACAAATCTGGATTAAATCAATGTTCTTCCATTTATTTCTGACAGACTACATTTACCGTAATTGCATGCTACAGTTAGAACTGTTAACTAAAAGAGAGCCAAAAGAAACATATATACTTTTGGACTAAAAAGGAGATAAAACTAAAGAATTGAAAGCTAATATTTATAAATAATAGAAAATGAGTACACTATATATGAAAATATATAGTGTGTTACTTGGCTAAAGTAGAAATTGCAGACTTAAGTGAATTTATTAGAAAACCAGTGTATGGATCAGTTTTCTTATTGCAGATAACAAAAGACCAAACAGAAGGCAGGAAGTTAAAAGCAGAAAGGGGTTTATCATTGGCAATAGATAGAGTGCAGAATTCCTGGGAGGGCCAGAGAAGCAAGCTTGGACACCACATAGCTAGAAGAAGTACAGCTGGGAGAATGACCCAGGCCCACCAGGGGACAGCTTCAGCAGTGGTCCCCTGCCTCTACTCACTGCTCGCTACTCAACATCCCACAAGCCAGAAGCTACATTCTAGCAGGTGAAGAATAACCAAACACCTTGTAACCATTTGCTTCTGTCTCAGGATGATCATATCCCTTAAATTACATGCACTTGTGCTCATATCCCTTCCAAATTGCATGTACTGCATTGGTCTTATAAAATCTAGGGCATATGTATAACCCAAGGGATTTGAGATAAGAGGTCTTCCTCTTCTGGGCCTCTGACATACGAAGACATGTTCCAGGAAGATTGCAGTAGAGTAGAATAAGACAGTCTTTGCCACAGTCAGTCCCCTCCTTTGGATACTCAGTATTTATAATACTGCGCTCATCCTAATAACACAAACATCATAGTAACAACATGTTACTGAAATCGCAGTTATCTTTACAAAAGAAAATACATTCACCTTCTCCCCACAGTCATATTAGTCACTAATTTCCATCCCTAGGTGATATTTCAGCTACAATCCAAAATCTATATAAATATATATTATGATATTATCCACCACCAGCATGCCCTATATAAAGTATAATGGACAATAGGGAGGAAAAATTAATATGACTAATACAAATGAACATGAATATCTGGTAGAACAGAAATGAGAGCTAGTAGAGCCCTGGTTTTTGTAATTGGTTACAAGGCCATCACTATGATATGTCACATAATTCTTTCAGTGTGTATTCAGTTGTTCTTTCATTTTCAGCTAGAATTGCAGCTGCTTAGGTACCTTTATCTAGTGGAGGGACCTAAAACTTGAATGCCCTGTTTGCTTAAGCTTGGTGGATATGCCTTCATAGTACTAAAGATGGCAGTACCAGGATACCCTTCCATTCTCAAGCAGTGTCTCCATTTGGCCATGATGATCTGAACCAGTCACCACAGCAACTAAGTAATGCCTGCCTTTTTTTTTTTTTTTTTTTTTTTAGTGAATTTAGTGGCATGAAGAGCCAAACACAGCCTGTGGTTGTATCAGCTTCTAAATCACTAGAAATACTGTATCCTTGTGGAAACGTTCATCACTTAAGAACAAAAAACCTATAAAGCAGAATGTCCAAAGTGGTGCAGACCAGAATTTTTCAAGTGGGTGATTAGATGTCAATCCCTAGTCTACCGTTGGGTTCACAGAAATATATATTTTGGCTCTGGGAAGAATAGCAACATATATTTGCTGCTGGTTCAGGTAAAACATCCCAACTTCACCAACTTATTTCCCTGATATCACCTCTGCTGAAACTTCTTTTGACTGTTCTATCTTTCATAGGGCCAATTACTTCTGGATGATGAGGCATGTGTTAAGACTAGTAGATGTCATTATGGTCATTCCATTGCTTTCATTCTTTTCCTAAAAAACAAATTCCCTGGTCAGAAGCAGTAGAATGCTATGACTAAGGATAAGGCATTGAGTAAATCTCTAGAAGGCGATGCTGGCAGAAGCATGGTGAACAATGGAGGAAATCCATAGCCATAAGAATTGTCTGTACCAGTGAGATCAAACTGCCCCCTTTTCCAGAATTAAAGGCTTAATCTATCTCCAGTCACAGCTTCTCCCAGTGTGGCGCCGTACTGGGGCTCAGGGGTGTTCACTGTCAGGGGCAGAATAGACCCTCAGAATGGTAGCATCTGGTTAACTTTGGTGAAGGGAAGTGTCTGTTTTGAATTCATCCAAAACCCTCATCTTTGCCATCCTGTCTACCTTTTCCATGAACAAATGCTGAGGAGACTGGAGAAAGAAAATGACATTCACAGGGGCAGTGTTCAGGTATAAAGAAAAAACATGACTTTGCACAAAAATCTGAGACCTTCTATTGCAGTTTCCACGACTGTTGGTTCCACTGAGCCATAACATCCAAGTTCCAAGCTACTGGTCCAAAAGCCTGAATGAACTGGAAGTGCTTGGTTTGCCTGCCAAGACTGCTAAATTTATTTCATTTTCCCAGTAAATGCGTCAGATCAAAAGAGCTAAGTGTTATATATGTTTCCTCTGTAGTCCAAGGGTTCCACCAAACGTTGTACCTTTTCTTTGTGTGAGGAGAAGCAGGGTCCAGCAATTTGCCTTTCACTTTGGATGTCATCTGCCCAAGATTTTGGACCCTCAGAAAACTCACTGTGGTGGAATCCTCTGAATTTATATCTCATCTGTTTCCCATTTCTAATGCTCAAATGTTTTATCAGTGACTCTCGGGCACTTGCTACTCTCTGATTGCAAGCATGGATGAGCATGTGTCATCCATATAGATAGTCTGTGGCATGATGATATTAGCAAAATCCTTGCATAAAAATCTGTGGCAATCCTAAGGTAAGATAGTGAAACTGTGCTGTTCTCCTTACCATGTGAAAGCAAAGAGGAAATACAAGAACCCAGTGGATTTATACAAAGTTATTCATTCTCATTCAGAGAAATACAAAATAAGACAACAATGAGTTAATCACTTATCACCCTTTCAGTTTTAAAGACTGTATATAAAAGTTTTATAATACCAAGTTTGTGTTAGGATTTGAAGAAATTGGGCTCACATATACAGCATACATGACTAATTAGCATATAAATGAAGATTGTATATTGAAGGATGATTTGACAATACTATCAAAATGTTCTATCAAAATATATGACCGAGTAAAATCATTTCAGATACTTTAATGATAGGTTGCATACATGTAGTTACATAAGCACGAACATATGTTTAAGGATGCTTGTGTTTGCAAATATGCAGTGTATGTCTAAACACACATGTGATTCAAAAGTAAATATATATGAATACTTTTTGACAGTTTTTGATCCTCGAAACACTTAACAAATATAAAAAGGAGTCAAAGTACTGAAAAAGAAGGATTTATTTGTGAAGTTAGTTCTTTGAAAAGAGCATCTACTCTTTTCACCTCATACCTAAAAAGAGCCTTTTCCTTGAGACTTCTGCATTTCCTGGAGCCTGGTAATCTAGTTAGGTTGGGCTGATTGACTAGTTTGGAGTGGTAGTGCTAAGAGAATACTGCTGTGCCCTCAGGGGCCTTTGGGGTGAGTCCTAAACTCTCAGAGATAATCATGGCAAAAGCTGCTTGCTACAGACTCCATGAAGACCATGCTACGGAGAGGGCGAACAGCTTGGAATCCTCTTGGAGTCTGCTTCCTAAAGCTACCTGGAGGGGCATGGAACCCCAGCAGCAAGAATCTAGTACCTTTGCCTTCGGCCATTCATGATATGATAGCTTGGGGCTGGGGGCGCTGTCATGAAGGACTCAAAGTTTCTCAGTAGGCTCTAAGATGGCAGCACGTATAAAACTAGAGGGCTAGCGACAGCAGTTCTGTAAATTCAGCAAATTGCTTGTTAGTTTTGGGTCACAGTTACCTTATCTGTAAAAATCGAAAAATCAGATGGGGATATCATCTTGGGCTTATATATAGATATAAAGCACACACACACAAATATATATGTACGCTTTATGATATTTTTATGAAACTTATGGCCATCATAGCAATACATCCTGGGTTAACCTACCACCTTCAACACCCTCCTGTGTTTTTATATATTGCTTTGATTCAGGAAATTTAAAACCTAGCAAATTATGTTATATTATTATTAAATCTATAAATTTATTGCATTTGATTACAAATACAGTATGCATAACAGCTTTTCTGAATGAATAATGAGATATAATACCTAGCAAACCATTAAATCAATGATGATGGTTATTAATATTAATGAAATTGATCATGAATATTTATTACCTTGTAAACATTTAATGTGCAGTAATTATTTTTATAAGTAATATAATAGGTCTCCTGCCTGAGTACAGAGTTATCCATTAATATTAGAATTAATGTACTCTGAAGAATAGCCTTATTAGTTATCAAGAATATGTAGCACAATAAAATAACACTGTAGTCAATCCTCCCTTCCCAAAATTTAAAAGTGCCATCTGCATATAGTTAATGCATTGTCTTCCTCCTCTAAAATAAAAATTGGATTCATTTCTTCTATTACACATTAAATGTTGATTTAGTTAGAGCTTCCCTAACACTTAAAATAGACTTGGAATAAAAAAAAAAAAAACCTTGCATGTTAACTGAAAAATATCTTTCCAAATTCTCATAGTTATGACAACTATTTACACTTGATGTTGAAACATGAGATTCTTTCACTCTGGTTATTAGAGGCCAGATCAGACTTCAGTTTATAACTTGAAACCCTCTATTTATTATAACACATCAAATAGGTATTTAAACAGGGAATCTGACTTCTCCTTTTTATTAATCTCTCTTAAGCATCCTCTTCCGTGTAACTTTAATTCAACAAAATAGATTTCTACCACTAAAAAGAAATAACTGAGATTATAATGTACATATATTGGAACGTGGTGAAAAAAAATGATGAGATAAAAATGAAGCCAACAATAGGCACTTTTCCATTAAGTTGAGCAAATATTCTAGCAGGAATTCCCATATACTTATAATGACTTTTCATTTTTCCTATTTATTGCAATTTATCTAAAGATGTTGATTTTAAGTCCTATTTCTGAATGTCTCGGTTTTTTCCCTGAGCCTCTTGGTTTTTTCCCTGAGCCTTTGGGAGCCTTTGAGAATGCATTATGGAATGGCAAATAGAATTATCTTCTTTTAAATGATTCAGCTTTCCCATTTCTCCCAGTGTAGAAAGAACTGAGCAAACTGTGTTCTTCATCCTACAGACTGCATATTTAAAGCATTTATTAAAGAGTTTTTGAGTAGTGGGTAGGATGTTTTTAAAGTACTATTTCTCAAGAACTCTTTATATCTCCCAATGTAAATCCTCTTCTCTAGTTTTAGTATATTTAAAATACCCATTACTACCTACATCTGCTGTGTTGACAATGATTTCTTCCTGTTTGGTTATCTGCATCATGTGATTTATGAATTGAGTGTATGTCACTATTTCTTCCACAGCATTGAGGCAAAATAAACAAATGAATAAATAAAATAAAGCTGCAATATTTCAGGAAAACTAAAGTTCAGTACAGGAGAAAATAGTATCATACACCCAGAAATTAGAGGTGAGCCAGACAGAAGTCCTCAAATGTCTATTTCTATGTCAGCAGAGATAATAGGTTTAGGATGACTTGAGGTAGCTTCCAGAGAAGAAAGTTAACATAGAACTTAAATTCAAATATGTAAGTTTATTTGCCTCGTCTTTACCATCATCTTCATACTTCACATTTGCAGGAATTAACAATTTTCAAGTAGTTTTCATGTCCGTTACTCACATGATTCTTACAACTATGCTGTCAAATAGAAAAGCCAGATGCTGCTATCTCTATGTCAGAGATTTCGAGAAAATCACTGATTTGTTATGAAGAAGGACAAGTATACAGGTCTTTCCATGCTCTCCAGGCCAAATTCTCTCTCTCTCTCTTTTTTTTTTCTTTCACTGGGTAAAAAGAGAAAAAAAATGACACTGGACATCTAATTAAGCAAAACTTCACATTGGTCCCATTATTAAATAAATAAGTAAGCAAGCATGTCCAGGTGAACTGGGGGTGAGTGTCCTAGAGCACCTGTCACTAATATTCCTTTAGCCTCCCTCCCGAAGGCCACACTGCCCTATCCTAATGGATGTTCACTTAGACCCTGCTTCCAGTCTCCCAGCCCTCACCTCTTTTTAGGCAGTACACACTGGGCGACAGTAATATTTATAATCCTTCCCCTATGCGAAGCATAATTTTTGCTGCTGATCTGAATCAGTTCACTCTCTGTCAATCCTGATGGTCCACTGTTAGGGAGCAGCTCTGTCTCTTTGTCACAGGAATTATTAATCACATATGTCTCCTCAGTTCTAGATGTGTCATTTGCTAATTTAAATTCAATATTTTAAATTTTCTGTTGTTAAATTCAGTATTCAGTAAAAATGTCATGGGCTTGAGCAGGTCTTTGAAAGATTAAGATAGCCAAAAGAAATGAGAGACAGGAGTTGTAAAGAGTTGGGTGGATGTAATTGGCATCCCACATTTTCATATCCTGGAGAAGATGATAGGGATGGTATGAAGAACATTGGAAGTTAGGGGGGAGGGTTCCAACTGAATGAACTGAGCTCTAAGCCAACCATTGTGAATTCTTGAACAGATGATAAATTAGATAAATAAAAAATTGTCAGGAAAGTCATTCTGATAGGGCAGTACAGGACAGTTAATACAGAAGACAAATTAAGGAAAAATGGCAGCTCAGCCTCCTGCTCCTGTCATCAGAGGTGCTTGGCTCAGCACTGTATGAGTGGAAATGGAGAGCAGAGATGATTGAAATGAAGCTCTGCATAAGAATTTTGTGATACCTTGCTGCTAAATTGGCAGGGGCGGAGTTGACAATGAATCAGAAGGAATGGGAAATGCAGCAAGCCAGTTTGAGGGGGAAATGTTGAATTTAGTTTGGGAGCTTGTTGAATTTGAGGTAAATAGAAATGTGTCCACAGTTATTTATTTGAAGTCATGGTTATGGATGTTTATCTAAGAGTGAAAGTTCAGAGAAAAGAGAAAAAACTCAGGGAAATATTCTAGAATCAGCTCTCAAAAGCAGGAACAGTTGGCATTCTTTTACAGTAATTGCATTGATCTTCTTATATTTTTATGAATCATTGTGCTCGCTTCGGCAGCACATATACTAAAATATTTTTATGAATCATGAATTACATTTTATGATTAAGTGCTATACTAGTTTCAGTAATCACTGGGACCACTAGATTATCTAAGCAATGGAGAAATGGGGAATTGGGTGGGTTAGGTGAATGTGTATGGAATTTTTGTGTTTTAGTCAACATAGAAAAATCTTCCAGGGACGCCTGGGTGGCTCAGTTAAGCATCTGCCTTTGGCTCAGGTCATGATCCCAGGGTTCTGGGACTGAACGCTGTGTCTTTGCTAGGCTTCCTGCCTATAGCAGGGAGTGTGCTTCTCCCTCTCCCTCTCCCCCTCCCACCCCGGCTTGTAAGCTCACACTCGTGCTCTTGATCTCTCAAATTAAAGAAATAAAATATTTTTTAAAAATCTTTTTTCCAGTCATTTTCACTTCCCCAAAGCTTTCTTACCTTTAACTTCTGTCCCTTAACTTGGATATATTTGACCTGATTTCTCCCTCTTTTGCATTTATCATGAAAATTATGACAGGTAACATTTGAATTGATACTTGATAATTCTTTTAAATAATTCATACGGAATATTGTGATGTGTAAGAAAAATATATATTTGATCTTCTTCTGCATTTCCTGGCTCACAGATCCCAAAACACTTGAAATTTCGTAAATGTTGAGAATGAGAAGGGTGCCTTTTTTTGTTAATGAGGTAACTTTGGAAAACCCCTAGAGAAGAAGGCTAATTGCTATTGGAGCCAACCCTTTGATTACAGGGTCAAAATTTTCAGTCCCACCTCCCTGCTTCCTAGGAGGGGAGAGAGGCATGCCATTACATCAGTTGCCAATGGCCAGTGACTTAATCAATTGTCCCTATGTAATGAAACCTCCATAAAACCCCTAAAGGATGGGGTTTGGAGAGCTTCCGGGCTGGTGAGGATGTGGATGTGCTGCCTGGGATGGGAGCAGTGGGCCTAGAAGGGGCGTGGAAGCTCTGCGCCCTTTCTCCATGCCTTTTCCTCTGCAGCTCTTCCATCTGGCTATTCCTGAGTTCTATCCTTTTATAATAAACTGGTAGTCTAGAAAGTAAAATATTTCTCCCAAGTTCTGTCAAACCCAGGAAGTGGCTCTTGGGAATTTCTGGTCTTTATCTGGTTGGCCAGAAGCACAGATGACATCTGGGGCTTAGAACTGGCATCAGAAGGTGCTGGGGACATTCGTGGATGATTGAACCAGGTGGCTAATGTCAGCATGGAGCTGAATTCTCAGACGCCTTGCTTATGCCCAAGAATGGCTCTTTGGTACTCCTTGGAAACCCTCGATTCCACACATTGCCATTGGGTGCAGAACCCACAATAATACCTAAAATACCCACCTGGTTATGTTTTCCTTCTCTCTCTTTTTTTTTTTTTTTTTAGTTTGAGTTTTAAAAACTGAGGCAAAAACTCCTTAATGTTAAAGAATGACTTTGATGAGAAGAATTGCCAAATTCTTCCACCATTTTATTTTATTTTTATTTATTTATTTATTTATTTTTCCTGAACACGATTTTAGAAGTCTGGTAGATGGTTGTTACCCTGCCTCACCAGTCTATGTAGAGTTTTCACTTGCAATAGGCTTTGGGATTGTGCCGTGAAGCTACACTATGGTTCGCCACCTGGAACAGCATGGATGACAAGGAAGCAGCTGCATGAAAGCCTTCCCTGTGTGAAAGGATAGAAAATGTATGTACTGGCCCTTCCAGGGAGGCCTCGTTGCTGTAGCAGTTTATCCCATTACTGAATACGTGCTGCGCTGATAGCCTCACATTCAGCCGCTGACCAGCAGCGTGGCCCTCAGCTTTAATAGGGACCATATGATCACTCCAGCTGGCAGGTGTCACCATCTGGCAACATTCCCCAGCAGCTCCACAAAAGATTTTCAAGCATCAAAGCAAGGGGAAAGACCTCTGCCTTTGTAAGGAAAGTGGTTTGACTGTGCGTGCATTTTTGCTTCCATGAGAATTATTGCTTCTAACTTGCTGAATTCTTGAAAGGAAAGGGCACCCTTAGAGAATGAAATTAGCTTGGAAAATTTGCAAACTGTTCATTCAAATTGATAAATAGATGGTAAATTACGGGAAATTTAATTTTGTGTTTAAAAAAGGAATACAGCTTGAATATAGTTAAAGATGGGGGAAGTGTTTTTGGTTTGTTTTTTTTTTTAAAGATTCGATCTGAATACACAAACCGGTAAGAATTTAGATTGGTTAAGCCATGAAAACTTAAGAGTCTTCAATTTTATTGAAGAAAGAGACCTGAGAGGTCTTTTAGGAAAATGCGATTTCACTATATGGAAAATTTGTGAAGCAGAGTAATCTCTACCTGATCGGTCATGCCACTTGAAAGGAGCAATTTAGGAATATCTTGGGTCTCTTGATTATGACCGACAGCATCGTTTTCTGTCTTGCTACAAACTGGGGACTCAGAAAACTGGGCAATCCTCTTGGTCCATTCATTTTTTTCAGTGAAAAAGCAAACGGTAGATTCGTAGACAAAATAAATATGAGCACTCTGTTCTTATATTCCTCTCTGAATATAATTTTAAAATTAAATCTGTTTCTATGTAAGCATAAGAGATGGGACTATAGGCATTTCTGTCAATTGGCTGGTGGCTATCTTAGCACATGTGAGAAATACATCTACCTCAGAAAGCATGTCCTTTTTTCCTCAGGTTTTCAGTAGAGTTACAGTAATACTCTGTAAGTGGTTTAAGTCCCATTACCCTTAACATTTTTGTGTCCAGCATTGGAACACTTTCATTCTTGGGGGGAAAAAAAAAGAATACCTAATTAAATTAAGACACTGTTACAGTTTTCCAGCCTTCATATATGATTTCTTTTATACAAACAAAGTGATATTTGAATCCACTCTGAACACCAAATTGTATTTTTTCATATTACAAAATTTGGGGATGCTTGTCAATATTACAAGAAGATTAAGGGTGAATTTCTTTATATAGAAAATTCTCCTGTAACATGAATAGTGTTATTTAATGCATTTGCATCTTCACAGGAAGAAAACCTGTTCTTTAATTCAGTAAGAATTTTATTAGTGCTTGTAGATTGATTCTACAAGAATGAAAAAAGAGGGGTGCCTGGGTGGCTCCGTGGATTCAAGCCTCTGCCTTTGGCTCAGGTCATGATCTCAGGGTCCTAGGATCAAGCCCCATATCAGGCTCTCTGCTCAGCAGGGAGCCTGCTTCCTCCTCTCTTCTGCCTGCCTCTCTGCCTACTTGTGATCTCTCTCTGTCAAATAAATAAATAAAATCTTTAAAAAAAAAAACAACTAGGGCGCCTGGGTGGCTCAGTGGGTTAAAGCCTCTGCTTTCGGCTCAGGTCATGATCTCAGCGTCCTGTGATCTAGGCCCGCATCGGGCTCTCTGCTCAGCAGGGAGCCTGCTTCCTCCTCTCCCTGTCTGCCTGCCTCTCTGCCTACTTGTGATCTCTCTCTCTGTGTCAAATAAATAAATAAAATCTTTAAAATAAAAAAAAATAAAATAAAAAAAACAACTAAAAAAGATAAATTACTATGAATCTTATTTACAGATAATATGTTCTTAAGTGCCAAAATGATTTATGTTTCTGAAAAGTCCCATGAGCTCATCACATTCTGTGGGCCTCGTGAAGAAGTAGGAATTGGTCTGGGTTCAGGGCCTACCACGCATGGGCTGTCTCATCAGTCATCTCATCCCACTCCCCCAGCGTAGTGCCTCTCAAGCTCTCTACAGCAAAGGATCAGGTGTTGGTTGCTGGTTTTCATTTTCGTTTTTGCTTCTTTTCTTACTGATCAAATAACACGGTTCTATTGTATATGTTCAGAATATAGATAGCATGTGCCATATGCGTCTCTCCACGGAATTCTGCATTAATAGAACTGGGCTGTATACCCTGATCATCAAACTGCATCCAGAGATCATGTACTTGGATCTTGCAAACTTCAAACTGCTTTAAAAATGCCTTAAAAATAATAAATAAATAAAAATGCCTTGGTACTTACTTTGCTGTGGACCACATTTTGAACAGCATTGTTCTTGTAGGATTTTCTGTGCTACGGAGGCGGAAAACTGTATCGTATTTTTCAAAGTTGCTTGCAGCCTGGTTGTGATTTAGACTCCAATAATGTGCTAGAGCTGGGCTTGGAATTGGAGCCGAGATCCTTAGGAAGAGAAAGGAGTACCCATTTTATGGGGGAGTTAGTGCCAGAAAAGTGGCTTCCTGAAGCCACAAAAACAGCTTTCTGGGTTAGAGAAAAGGCCATGTGATTCTGAGTGCTAGAATTTGTCCTGAAGGCTTGGCATAGATGTGTTCTCCTCCAGCCTTTCCAATTATTTTTACAAATCATCTCATATCTGGTAATCTTACTGTGTGATCTACTCAGTTTCTGTTATCTAAGAAGTAAGGGCTCATACTGATAAAGATTTATTTCCCAATGATAAATGTGGAGTAGCTTATATTTTTGGAGTGGTTGGGAGTTACCTTGAGACCAGTGTTCTCAAACTTTATCATGCTAACAGAACAGCTGAGAATGTTGTTAAAATACTGATTCTGATTCCAGAGTGCAGCCCGGAGACCTGAGATTCTGCATGTCTAATAAGCTCCTGGTTAATTAAAATGGTTAGTCCACAGACCTAATATTGAGTCGCAAAACTCTAGATTACACTAAACCTTCAGGAACAATTTCCATCTCCAGGGCCCCAAACTGCAGATGTTAGGCTGCAACAAGCTGATGAGAAGCCATTCTGACCACTTTATTACTTTCTCTGGATTAAGAAATAAAGTGCCAATGGTGACATCCAACTATAACTTTTTTTTTCTTTTTCCTTGTTTTTTGCCTTATAAGGAACAGAAGGAGAAAAAGGTTGTTTTTTATTTGTTTGTTTTTATCTATCAGGAGAGAAGGAGAGAGTGGGGTACCTGGGTGGCTTAGTTGGTTAAGCGTCTACCTTCAGCTCAGGTCATGATGCCAGGGTCCCAGGATCGAGCCCCGCATTGGGCTCCCTGCTCAGTGGGGAGTCTGTGCTTCTTCTCCCTCTCTCTCTCCCCCTCCCCATTCATGCTTGCTCTCTCTCTCTCTCTCTCTCTCTCTCTCTCTCTCTCTCTCTCAAATAAATGAATCTTTAAAGAGAGAGAGAGAGAGAGAGAGGAGAGAAAGTAAAAGATTAAAAGAAGATTCAAAGCAAAGAGCCTTCAAACGGAGTTTACAAAGTGCTGTTTTTTGCCTCCTCAATGTATTCAGCCTACCTATTTGTAAGGGACACATCTTACTAAGAGCTTATGATGCCATACTTTCAGTCTATAATTTGATCTGCTTCCCATGAAAAGGAACTATTTTCACAATATGCTCTTTGGGGTGGGGGTGCTACAGACCATATTTGGAGACTTTTCTGAGCGTGATGGACATGCCCTCTAGATTTGGAGAGAGATTGGTTCAGAGAAACAAAAAAGATGGGAGATGGGTTTCCAGATAGCAAATAGTATAGATAAAAGTGGGTAGAAGAACTGGGCTACTCTTCTGTGGGTTCAGTGAGGAGAGCGGGCAGAGCTGTTGGCTACTGGGGAGCAGGACTGAAAGTTAGTTCTGGCTAAGTGACAGGCTAAGGGAGGGCAGTGGAAGAAGTCACAGCTTATGGAGAGCTTTCATTGCCAGAAAGGAAAGTTGGGACTAGCTCCCGAGAAAATGAGGGTGTTTAGAAGTTTAGAAGTTTCTATTTAAGAAGCTAAAGAATGATAATGGTATTTTAGGAGATGAATTAGACTACCTTTAGAAAGAATGTATATTTTCACAGATATGTTGATTATTAAATGGGCTACAGAAATAGTTTTAGGGGAAAAAAAGATTTGAACTCAATTGCATTTTTTTATTGTGTGTAACTTGAATAACTCAAATTATCAAAAATGAAACTTATAATTTATCGGTTTTAACCTTGACCTAAAATTAAAAATATTAAAGATGTGGATAATCAGCTTAAAAGTAACTGTCAAAAATATCTGTGCTCTGTCATCTCTTAGTAAAGTCTCTTTAAAGATAGGTATTGAACTCTGCTCTCCACTTTTTCATTTTTTTTCAATATTTATCTATTGCTTTCTGTTTGATATAAGGTGTACTAATTAACATCTGCTTCAGTCTCAAAGCCAAACTTTTGTTCCATTAAAGTCCTGGTCGTCTGGGCTATCCTGAATATGCCACATAAAGGAAAGGAAACTGTCACAGTGACCCATCACATCTTCTGCCCGCCCACCCTTGCAAAGGCATAGCCCATGCTTTGGACTTTCTGAGAGGAGCATGATCTTACAAAAACCATAATGAACCAAAATGTCTAGTTCCCCTAAGCGTTCCCCTAAGCTCTTAGGGCCAGCTTTCTGCATGGCCACAATAAAGGAGGGACTAGTGCAGGATGGTAGCTGAATAATTTAGTAACCATGGGTCATTTGGTCACCCTATTTAGTCTCACTAACAATCACAAATGGGGCGCACCAAGGCCTACAATGTACCCCAGTGTGTGAGCCTTCAGATGCTCCTATTGCCTTGGCTTTCAACTGTCATGTGCTCATGATTATTAAAAGTATACAAGCCATCCAGAACTTTCAACTAAACTCTGACCTTTAATTCTGGACCTCCCTACTGAATGTTAGCCTGTTGGATATGTCCTGGATATGTCCACATCAAATCAGGACATATATGTTAGACTCATTTATCAACTGCCAGAAACTTGCTTCTCATTCCGTGCTCTCCATTTCAAAGAAATGCAGTGCTGCTCACGAGATTGCCAAAGTTAAAAAATTCCAAGTTATTTAATGACTCCTCCTTCTCTTTTAACCCTTTCAAAGGGTTGAAATCCATCGGGTTGCATGGTTTCTAACTCCTCTTTTCTTATAGTTAATGACTCCTTTTAATTCCTATTGCCATCACCTTGGCATCTTCATAAACCTCATAAGCAGAAAGGTTTATTTTAAATCCCAGTTCTGTTTTTTGCTAGACTTAGGGGAGACATTTAGATTGCATTTCCTTGTCTTAAACAAGCAGACAAACAAATGCCTTTCTACCTTACAGAGTAGTTGTAAGGATTACAATTATCTTAGATATTCTAGGTAAAACTCAACAAAGAACATGGTTCATAGTAGACATTCGGTGAAAGTTAATCTCATGTTCATGATCATAGCTTTCAGCTTAAGCCTTGCCTGGCACATAGTAAGCACTCAATATATGTTTCTATTCATATGTGCATTATATTATATCAATGACATCATTATAACCATTATCATTATCAATCTTCTGTCCTAATGTTCCACCCTCTACCTCACCATCAAAATGTATATAAAATACATCTTGTGATATATCTCATCTAATTCTTGCAGGATCTCAGTACAAATCTTGTACTCAAATCATGTATCTCATAAGATCTCATCCAAATCTTGGCAAATCTCACTCCATATCTCATGAGATATCATCCAAATCTTCAAGATCTCGGTCCAGATCTTGAGAGAAACAAATATCGTCATGTCCTTTTTGTGGCACAGAAAGTGCTTTCCTGGATCGACATAATTGCCCTTGATCTGACCTAGGCTTCAATTCCACTCCTATTTCCAGTGTACCACACAAATTCTTTACATTGAGGCCAAGGAAAAAATCTGTGTTTTCCCACTAACCAATGGCTTTTTTTTTTCCATATCTCCATAAATTGTCTTTCCTTCATCTGAAAAATTCTAATACATCGTTTAAAATTCACCATAGTGACCTTCTGCTTCATATAATCTTCTGTGCCTCCCCAAGCAGAATTATATGCTTGCAACATAATTACTCTACTCTTGACTTTGTGCACCCAAAGCCCAATATTAAGTAAAGTTAATACACATTTGTTGAAATAATTGTTTGGGGTATTGGAAAATTACAAGAAAAACAATAGATGGATAAGTAATACATATGTCACATATTAATATAATTTAATACTGTTTTTGTGTTTATGCCACTAATTCTCATATGTAAGACCTGCTTTAAAAATTAACATTTATCAAGGAAATATATTTGTTTTGGCTTTTCCATAATCACTAATTCCTCCTTAGGACAAGCAGTACATTTACAAAGTGCATGGGTGGTACAAATCCTGGGGCAGTGAAATAGCAATACTAGTTAGCTGACAATTAGCCAGTAACTTTGGCATTGGTCTTAGCTAAAGCATTTGTCCTAACACAACAAGATTTACAGTTTAAATTGTGACAAGTAGGGAAGAATATTGAGAAAATGGGCTCTGATTTTTTAAAAATCCAAGTTCAAATTCCATTCTAGTACTAACTAGCTATATGATGTACCCTAACCTTTTGGAGACTCCTTCCTTATAAAATGGAAATAATAGTAGTACATATGTAAAAGGATCGTTGGGAGTCTCAAATGAGGTTTTAAACTTAGTTGTGTATACACAAGACTAGCCGAGGCCACATTTGGTATCAAGTATGCTTAGAAGGATATAGAATAGGAACTTGACATGATAGTAGTTTCAGACTTTCCTTATCTGGTGGAAATTCTCATAGAAATTCGTGCAGCACAGCCCTAATAGAAGAAAAGTTCTACATCAAACAGGCCTAAGAGCTGTCCTGGCTTAAAAGTCTCATTCATGGTCTGTAGAAGCTGGTATCTCTTGAAGCAACCCCGTGGTCTTAGCCTGCAAGGTCCCTATGAAAACAAGCCCTGTTCCAAGAGTTGCCACATTCAGGGAAGCCCAAAGATGTGGCTGTCTACCAGGTATCTTGTAGCTTCCCTGGCGCAGGCGGAATTTACCCAAAGAGGTCATTTTATCACAATACGAAGCAGTAACATAGTTGACTTACCGACTTTTATCAGATATCCAGGGTGACTAACTACAAGTAATTAACTGATGGTCACATTCTCTACCAAAGATTGAAACGAATTGTCAATCCCTCTGCCTATACTTGGAACATGAACTTAGGAAGTATTATATAAAGGATATTTATGTTCAAACTTTTGATATATTATCAAAATATATGCATGTTTATGTGACGACAATCTCATGAAAGATAAATATATCTAAGAGGAAATTAAATATGGAGAATTGTGTAAAGAGAGGCATTATAGAGGTAATGATTTGGTCATTATTTTCCTGATTTTTGTGTTAAATAAGTATTAGAACGTAAGTGTTAGAATGAAAACATTCATTACAGAGGAAGTTTTGCTCTGTAGTAAGTGTTGTACCTAATGTATTAAAAATACTCAATACATGCCATTTGAGTAAAAATTGGATTTTGATCCTCTCTGTCGTTTTAAGAAAAACAGAGCTGACTCACAGGGCCCTTTTACCACAATTCTCCGATGATTCTTCTTCCCAGACCTCTCAACTCAGACAAATTGACTTTGATGCTTTGAGCTCTAATTGTCTCCTAGGAATGCAATTTTCCTACACATGCCAGTAGAATTAAGAAGATTGAATGTGAGTTGTTGCATTAGAATGGACCTGCCTCTCGTATGGTTAATTACCATAGTTAAATATAGTACCTGAATGACAAGACAGAATTATCAGTGCCTTCTCCCACTGGAACAGATGGCTCTATCATGGCGACAGGCTGCCTATGTCTTGTAAACATGCACTACAAGTTACTCAGAATGGGCAAGAGTTCAACTAAGAATCAACACAAGGCCATTCCATTCCAGGAAAACCACTCATAGTGCATATGGCCATAGTCATTGACATTCATAACATCATCTTCATATGTATACGTTTCAGTTTAGAATCCAACATTACTCTAATTCAAGTAGGAGTAGAGAGAGAAAAGTTTCAACATAAATACTTTACCGATAAGTAAATATGAGAGATCTATTATTGAGAGGGTATTCTTTAAATCATAAATAGACTATTTCTAATGTCTATGATATATTTAAGATACCTCTAAGTATATTTTATATTAAAGTGTGAACTAGAAAAGTTGATCTATTTGAATAAGCATACATTATCATTGTAAGTGGCACGTAAAGTTTCAAATGGTATTAAAAATAATGTTAAACTTATAGTTTCTATTTAAAACAGTATTGTATTAAGTTAGCCAGGAATGTTTGTTTAAATCACTCAACAATGAAAGGTGCATGTTAACGGCTCTCGGTTTCACATTTTCTAAATTAAAACAAATCTGGAATGAATGAAATGAACAATATGGTGAAGTTGGTTTCAGTTAATTTTGCTTAGTCCCTTTATTTTCTATTTGCTATGAATAGTTTAACAACTCTTACAAAATAGGAAATGCAAATGTTAGCTTTGAGTCTAACTGCTTTTACACATCATAAATGGTGATATATTTTCAATGAAATTGGAATTGTACCTCCAAGTAGAAATAAAAATGTCCAAGCTTATTTTACTCTAGAGTGTAGAAGACAAAGTTCATAACTGCTTATTAGTCTGTGATGAGAATACCAATGTTCTTTTGCAGCTTTTGCCGGCAAGAGAAGCTGCCAATGACATTCCAGTCCTGTGTGATCACCAAAGAGTGCCAGGTGTCAGAGTGGTCAGAATGGAGTCCCTGTTCAAAAACGTGCCATGACACGGCATCCCCCAAGGGCACTCGTGTCAGGACGCGGATCATTAGGCAGTTCCCTATTGGCAGCGAGAAACAGTGTCCAGAACTTGAAGAAAAAGAGCCCTGTGCGTCTCAAGGAGATGCATTCGTCCCCTGTGCCACGTGAGTAAGGACTGCGGCTTCCGCTGCTGTGACATCTCCCCAAACCGTGTGTCTCCCCACATTCGCTTACCCAGCTGACACTAACTGAATAGTATGTTTAGGACTGTTTGTACAAGCACTGTCCTTAAAGAATTCTGGTTTTACAGAATAAACGTGTCTTTAGCGAGTTATATTTCCAAATCTCCCTGAAGTCTAGATTTTTAGCAGCAATTCTCTGTTTATGTATTTTCTCTAATAGAGATTGATAACTTTCTTCTGTAAAGGGGAAGATAGCATGTTAGGCTTTGGGGGGAGCAGGTGTCTCTGTGGCAGTGACTCAACGGTACCCTTGGAGCAGGAGGTCATATATAAACAAATGGGTGGATCTGTTCCAGCAAACCATTATCCATAAAAACGGTGGACAGGTTGGATTTGGTTCTTGGGTCGTAGTTTGTCAACCCCCATTCTATAACATAAAATAAACTTTCAAAACATAGGCTCCCGTTGCGTATTAAGCAAGGCCTATTAAAACTCAGTACTACAGATGACAATCCTATTGAATAGAGTAAAATACTACACCACAATAATGAGACTTTAAGCTACTTGAGGACAGGATTGTGCTTCTTAACCTTGTTTTGTTTTCTTTTTTATCACCAGCATATATCACAGGGCCTGGAACACAGCAAGTGCCCAATAAATGTTCATTGAATTCCAATGAAATAAGACTGATTCTGAAATATTTAGCAATATATCCTAATTCTTCTTATCCCTAAAAATTATTTCCAAGACATTACTGTG
This sequence comes from Ailurus styani, assembly GCA_002007465.1. Taxonomy (NCBI): domain Eukaryota; kingdom Metazoa; phylum Chordata; class Mammalia; order Carnivora; family Ailuridae; genus Ailurus; species Ailurus styani. Next base: position 697,990 of record LNAC01000552.1, read on the forward strand.
AATTATCTTGGCAGTTAATATGTTCGAGCTTAGTCTGAATGTAGAATATTTATAATACAACTTAGAGAATCTTAGTTTCTCATAGATATGTGCAAGCTTCATTGTGTGCTTTTCTGGAATATCCCAAACATTTAAAGAACTTGCATACAATGCGAACTTCACAAGCCAGTGAGGAGGAAAATTAATCCTACTACTACCACTTCAAACAATAATAACAAGTAATAGCAAAAATGGTGATGATTTACATGAGACCTTCAATTACGCAGCACTTTGAAATCATCTATTCTCTCCTGATGTAACAAGTGACTGAAAACTACAGGGAGTTTCCTTCCTAACTTCTCTGCCTGTCCCACTGATCCTGTGTTCCTGTCTACATAACAGGCTTGAGGAAGTTGTCAGGATCCCCTGTGTTTTGTCTCCTTTGAGTTTCTTCGTTTTTTACTTCAAGCTCGGTGTTTTATTCATTATCCTCTCAGATATTCAAACACCACTAACAAAATAAATATATATTCTGAATCTCTTTCTCTCTCCCTTTTTGGAGGGTAGCATTTTTTTTAAGATGCTTGACCAATTTACATTAGGAAAAATGTAATCCTAGGATGGCCTACATTCAGACTCCATTCTATAAAAACTAGAATTTTTATTTTAACTCCCCTAATGAATGACTTATTTGGTTTGACTTTCTTGTCACACACCCCTCCACCCCACTCTCTTACTCAGGGCATTAATTGTCCATGTTTTCTTTTCTTTTCTTTCTTTCTTCTTCTTTTTTTTTTTTTTAATTTACCCAAATGCTCTACTTCCTTTGTAAACATAATGTCAGCAATGTTGTTCCTTGATGCCCCAGTCCTGCACCTGTGTTCAGCCACTTATAAAAATGAAAGAATGGATGTGAAGGTCAGGTTGACCGTCAGGAAACCTTCCCATTGACAAAGCAAAGTACCTAGATTGGACATTTGAAGGCCCATTTAACTTCTTTGTCTAATTGAGATGAACATCAGCACCTCCATTTGTACCTGTGTTGGCTGTTAATCTGATTACTGAGGAAGCATCTCGGGTAAAGTGACACAAAGTGCTACATGAGCCATTTTCTTTGTGCTTTTAGAATATCCATTTTCCTCGAGGTGGAGAAATGCCATCACTTTCTATCTTTAGTGGCATCGGGAAATAGTTCCTTGGCTATCTCCTTAAAGCACGTGTTGGGCTGACAAGCCCCCGACATTTCTTTCACATCATAATGTTGATTGGGGCTTTAATTTAGAACCGCAGATCATCTTTCCTGTGCTCCACTGATTAGAAACGTCAGCTCTTTTCAACATTCATCAGGCACTCATCAGGGATTCTCAGTGCTATAGAAAAACACTCATTCTTGACAATAAAGAGAAAACTCTGAATTGTTATATTTTTTAATCCTAACACACAATTATAATTTTGATCCAGTATGAAGTAGCAATTTTCACGCATTTTTTTAAAGGCAAAACAAATGTTTGGGTTGATCGTCATTTAGAATGTTTTCCATTCCCAGAGTCACTCCTCCTTTGTTTGTAAGCATCTAGAAAGGGCAAGCCTGAGTTCAGCTTAATTGAACATAAAATTTTATGTTTTCAGCATGATGCTCTCTTTTCATAAAATATTTATAAGTAACTTCCAGTAATTGCAATTAAAACAGGATCATCCTAAATTTAACCCCTCTTTAAATGGAGGACTGCTGAGTTTGAAGGAAAGGAAATTGAAACTGAGTCCGGACCACAGATGTAGTAGCCTATGGTTGATTTGAGAGGAAAGTGTTTTTTAGATTAATCTTCAGAAAAAAATATCGGAAGAGCAGAGTAAACTTTTACTCAATAAACATGGTTGACACCACCAGCATTTTCTTTCTTTAGGTATGGCTGGAGAACTACAGAGTGGACCGAGTGCCGTGTGGACCCTTTGCTCAGTCAGCAGGACAAGAGGCGGGGCAACCAGACAGCCCTCTGTGGGGGTGGGGTTCAGACACGAGAGGTGTACTGCGTGCAGGCCAATGAAGACCTCCTCGCACACTTCAACACCCACAAGGACAAAGAAGGTAAACTGTCTTCTTCTTCTTAAGGACTTACGCATGGAGACTGAGCATTACAGGGGGATAGAGATAGATATAGAAGAGATATAGATGTAGATGGAGAAACAGAAATAAATAGACATATAGTTATTTGGAAAATGATTAGTCATGATTCTGCTCACATCATGGTTGATATCCACTACGGTGAACGGTAATTTAAATTTTGGTTTAAAAAAAGACTTAATCCAATTCTGTCTCTGGTCAGTTCCGATTTACTGACAAGTCTCTAAATTATCTGACTGCAGGCTCTGAGTCAAAATTTAGCAGGAGTAATTAATTATAAAAATAGAATAAAGCATCTTGTAAATATACACATAGAATGCTCATATATCTTCTAAAGTCCAGAATTTCCTTGAATGAGATGTAAAACCTGCTTGTGAAAGAGCAGCCCCTTTTGCTGTGTGTAATTGATTGAATGATAAATTAAATACATTGAAAAAATAATGATGGAATTGAGTGAAATTTTCAATGTGAATTTAAATGAAATAAATATGGAGTAAGTGCAGAATACAACTACAGTAAAAAAAAAATTAACTGAGAGGCATGACTTTTTTTTTAAAAACCCTTTGATTAAACCCTCTGACCTGGCAGACTATCTTAGAAATTTTTTTTGTTCTAAATCTCAATTTGAGGACCAGATTTGGTAAGTGTTCCAAAGGATAAGTGAGTTCAACATGGCCCATGCTTATAGTATGTATTAGTATTTATTAGTATTACTTTAAAATTCTAATCATTATTGGATCAAGTTTGTATTCAATTAGTTACTCTTAAGTCCCCACAAATAGGAATATTTTTAAACAATGTTATAAGCAGACCTTCTTACCTTCCCTCAACTTGAGGGATAGCAGGGCTCTTACCATTAGACCATTTAATAAATATCTGTTAGTTGCCAACAGAGTTCCAAAAATTGTGTAAGGTAATGAGAATGGAAATATCAGTACAAATTTTGTATCAAGAAAGTGCTCCTGGTTATCATGAGGGCACACAAACAAATAGTTATAATACAATATGAAATGCATTATAGCTTGAGTTTTAGGGTATCCTACAGCTAAGTGATAACACACAAATTCCGTACAGTAAGTGGGTCAGGAATGCAAGAGGAAGTTTATTCCACGCAGCGGGGACAGTGTGTATTAAAGCACACTGTTAAGGTCACCTGGTGGTGCATTCATTAAGTGTCTTCCTTCAGCTCAAGTCATGATCCAAGGGTCCTGGGATAGAGCCCCACATCGGGCTCCCTGCTCACTGGGAAGCCTACTTCTCCCTCTGCCCCTGCTTGTGTTCCCTCTCTCGCTGCATCTCTCTGCCAAATAAATAAATAAAATCTTTAAAAATACAAATAAAAAATATATAAGTAAAGCACATCATTAAAGAAAAGCAAAAACAAAAGAGAAGTCTTGCCAAGAAAGATGAATATGTTGTATTAGGCAAGTTGTAAATAGGATAGAGTAGTATTTCCCAGCAAATATGTTGATGAAAAGGAAAAGAACAAGAATAAAGACCCCCAAAATGAGAATATTCAGGGAAGAAATCTGATGGAGGACCAGAAGAGGAGGACCAGAAATGGATGTTTCAAGAAACCAAGAGACGACTCCTCTGCCTCCCCACAAAATGAGCAGTACCAGTGACCAGCAATTCATAGAAATAAACACTGAAGTTCTGCATTTACAACTTGCAAAATTTAATTGTTTTGTAGCCACTAACTTTACATAGCATGTCAGCTCATTTAGGAATCGAGCCTCGGGATACATTTTACTACTAATGTATCTTGAGGTTGTAAGGAAGTAGCATAAAACATGTAATGTTAGTACATTAATATTTTCTTGGCCATTTTAATGGCTACATTTTTAACACTCTTAGGTGGATTTATTATAGCAGTCCTTTCAGAGTAATATAATTTCATTGCTAGAGGTAGATCAGATTTTAGTTTGTGAATGTCAGTTATGTCCTGTGGGTTATTACGTTCAAAAGATCCTTCAGAATTCTGAATTACACCTGGGTATTTCTTTTTTAATCATTTTGCCATAGAGTCTCCCTATCACTGTCAAAGCCTGGCAGAGCACCAAAAATAAAAGTCACAGTGTAAAAGGAAAACAGAAAGAGTAGCATTATTAAGCTGTGTCTGTTGGACTAAAGCAAATGCCAAAGCAAAATCCATGGAAATGGAAATAATTGATTTGCCAAAAAGTAATGTTGATTGTATAAGTATATAATAGGAATTTGTGTCCTTTCATTTCAAATACTGAGAGTACTAATAAGCCCCATATATATAGTCTTTGTAAAAACAGTTAATTCTCCCTAAAAGTTGCAGCTTTTTTTTTTCTCAGAACTGAGTCTATATGAACTTCCCCCCAGAAGCACTTAACATTCCCCAATGGGAAAATTATTCAATATGCTAGGATCCCAAGGGTGACATATAAAGACTATAAATATGTGTGAATGGAGAATAATTAGGCTGTGGGCTGTGAGGATTGTGCACATTCTGTTTTCCTTCAATAAATACAAAAGAATGAAAGCTTACTTTATAAAGAGAGGGAAAGTTCTCAAAATAACTTCTTCAGTCAATCTTAATAAGAAATTACTGATCTCAAGTAATCCTGATCGTGTAACCATGAACAACCTATCCCAAGACCAATTCATATTGTAGTTAATAGGAAGAATGAATTCTACACTGTTCCTTTTGTAGATTCTCACTATATGTTCTATGAATAAACGTCTTGTTTTCACATGTAACCAAGCTATTAAAAATACCTTAACCCAAAATAAAACACTTTAACTCAAAATAAAATTTCCTGATACAGAAATACTGAAAACAAGTGATAAGAAGTTCACATAAAATTCCATTATTGTCTTGGCACATCACATTACACAGAAGAATGGTAATGACCAACTTAGTACAAGGACAGCACCATGTTAAATCACTTTATTCATTGGTGTATTCACTACTCTTAATAGATTCACACCACACCATAAAAATTCTCCTCCCTGGAGCTAATATATTTAATATATTCAATTTTCAGAAAATCAAAATATGTATTATTAACATAGTCACAAATTATAATGTATTATATTTACAACTTCTACCTGTATTCTACCTGTGTCAATTGAATTATATCATCAGAATATTGATTAACTTGGTGATAGTGTCTATTGACAATAGGAAAAATATATCTACTTGATATTGGAGAGTATCCACATTTTATTCATGGATTGCTATAGGCCGTAGGTATCCCTCCCAATCCTGGTAAACTTTGCCCTACAATATGATAGGTGAGCAAAATTCCTACTTCTTTAGAAGAAAGATTTAACAAGTTTCTACTGTGAAGAGTTAGTAATAAAACCCTGGACAATTTCTGTTCAGCTGGCTGATCAGAATTCCAGCAGACTTTGTATAATATTCATCTTATGATGGCATGAAATCTACCCTTATCAGAATATGACAGGAAGAAGCCTTGCCCATGGGGAGGTTAGTGGTAGCTAGAAAGCTGATGAAAATGTTGCTGATCATTGGATGCATCAACATGAATTGATTGTTGAAAGAGCTCAAAGTGAAATGAAAGTAGATTTTACCTATGGTAATTCAAGAAATTCTTTCTTTTGATACAGATTGAACATGTTTCTAAATGAGGGGAACCAAGAGTGTTGGTTATAAAGCACCATGAAACTTTGTGATACGTATTTTAGGAAACTTTAGAACATTCTTTTGTAGAAAATATCAAAAAATCCACATTGAAATCTGGATAAGGTCTGTGGGATTTGTAATGAGGATACATGATGACATATAATAAGATAAACCAGAAAATTTGGAGGATCAATGGAAAGTTGGATGGAAGGAAGGATAGTTGAACTGTGAATGGGTCGACCAAGAGATGAATAAAGAGTTCTATTTTTCCATGTTCTGCAAAGAAACAGGGAGATAAAATAGTCACCATCTCTAAATGGAATGCAAATTGTTTATAATTACAGTTGCTTATCTATAGTTTCCACGAATTAGCCCATTTTGGTCAAAGCTATTTTGGGGGAAGAAAAAAAGGCTATGCTTATGGTGCTGTTTCCCTGTTATTTCAGAAAGTAAATATCAGAGTACGTCGAAGTCTAGTGCTGCACCTTTCCTATCCATCACTTTTGAAATAACAGGTAGGTGAGAACATTTTACATGCCATTTAAATCAGAAATGTGTATCAGAGATTCTCTATACATTTCCTGAGATAATCCTAATCCATCTAGGAAGGATAGTAGTTCTTTCCTAGTAGAAAAAGTTCTACTTTTCTAGAAATGTATCAAAGCTGACCCCTGAGCTAGAAGTGCTTTCCTGTCTCTTGACATTCTACAGCATCATTATATAGATGTAAATTATAGAAGAACATAAAGAGATTTTTAAATTTACTGACTTAAAAATGTCACTAGGATACCATAATTATAGATACAGATATATACAATTTGGTTATGAACACTTCTGTTGAGATAAATTAATGAAACTTTGAACACTTTTCACAATGTATCATATTCCTAAGTACACCACTTTGTGCTCTACTAATTTTAATAAAGTAAATAAAAAAGGAACTAAATCACACCATGGCTACCTTTTGGAGACAGCCTACAAGGATGCAGGGAGATGTAAAAAGCATTGTGATACAATTATAGAATAATTAAAACATAGGAAATCCCTGAAAAAGTCAGGTATTTCTTGGAAATAACTTCTCGGGATATTCTGTGGGACAGAAAGACTGTTAACCCCGTGAAATTTGTGACAAGTAGATTACAAAATAGAAAGTAAGATGCTAAGAGGTGTCAGCTGCTGGGAAAGAAGCTAATAAAAACTTAACATGCTGGGAATTAGATTAAGCTGGTCAGTGGTCTACCCTCAAGGTAACTTAGAATTTTTAGTAGAGGAAGATCTTACTAATGAGGTATCAAGAAGTATTCAACCAAAAAAGCAATCAAAAGAATATATATATATATATATTCAAAAGAATATATATATATATATATATATATATAAAAGACAGCTTGGAAGCCATGCAGATAAGAAAAAGGGCTTATAAACCTTTGACTTCGTCTACATTTAATAAACATTTGTTGTTTGACATGGTTACTCTCCCCTTTGTAAAATGCCATAATTTTTTAAACTTGTCTGAAAATTATTTCTTGAATTTAAAAAATTCCTTATTTCAGCAAGGGACTATATTCACACACATCCTTCATCCCTGAATAAACAATTAATCACACTTCTGACTTTGAATACGGGAAGCACGATCTAGTTGTTAGATCAAATGAAGAAAGTCAAAATTCAGCCACTATGCTTCAATTTGGTCACTCAGTTAAGAGAACATGTTTCTTCTCTTTTCTAGTTACATAATAGCTTAAAAAACCTCTTTTGAATTTTCATCTTAAGGCTACTTTCAAAAGAACCCTAGACAGATAATCAGGAAGCCTCATTTTCATTTCTGCCTGGCCTTGTGTCTTTATGTGCATTATTTAACTTTATTTGTTTAAAAATGCCTATTAAATGATTCTTCTGTTCCATTTCCAGTAATAAGGCAGATTAGAATAGCTGAGAACCATCCCTTACAAAACATCTAGACAGGCAGGATACAGTATTATTTTAAATGCTTTTAAGTGCAGTACTGAGGTCTTGATTAACTAAATGACTTCCCAAAACAAACCAAGAAGGTTGAGCTTTCCATGGTCGCCCTTAGGCAGTAATGGTACATACAGGGGGAGGGTTACCCATTACAGGGATTTAGGGGAGATGACGCCGAGAAAGGGTATGACATAAAACTTATAGACAAAAAAAAAAGTACAAGCAGAAATACTGCTTCATTTCATCAACCTTATAGGGTTATCTTACCAGCAAATCAGCAGAGAAATTCAATTTATAGAGGAAAAGGACAAAAGGAAGCAGGTCAGCCTCAACCTCAGTCTGAACAAACCTCTCCCAAGAATTCTAACTATGAGCTTGTACTCACCACTAGTTAGTTAAGTTTCAAATTAATGGTGCTTCCATGAATCCAAAGACCACAAAGCTGAGAAATTAATGTAAGAAATGGTATCAGGCCAGTGGTACTACTGGATTGCCTGACATAAAGAAAAGCCAAAATTCTGAAGATGCGAATACCTTAACCTAAGCCATAGCATTTCCCCAGATAAACTGTACCAACAAAACTACAAACCACACGAGGAAAAATAATCCATTTTTAACAGGATTTAAAATACCTAACAAACAAGCTGAGACTCACAACATTGGAAATACTGAAAATAGCAGTTAGAGACCATAAAAGATATGTGCTAGAACTTACTAAAGATGTAAAGGGAAAAATTAAAACATTAAATATAATGAGTCACAATAAAAAAAGACCAGATTTTTTTTTTAAAGACAGTAAAAGAAGTTCTAGAACCGAAAAGTGTTTTTACTGGAAATAAATAAATGGGTAGATTAGACAGACTGAGATTAACAGTTATTAACAAGCTCAAGACAAATGTAAGGAAATTATTCAAAATGTAACATTGAAAATAAGAGTTAAGAATAAAAGTGAAGTAAGTCATGCAGAATTAAAGAGGAAAGTTCAGAATAAGAGAATGTATAGAAAAGATGAGAGAATTTTCTAGATTTGATGAAAGAATGTACAAAATCAAGAAAGAATTTCCAAGCAGTATAAAAATATATGCACGCTTAGATATAGTGTAGTGAGATTTCAGTTCATCAACTATATAAGGACAAAATAAAAGGAATAAAGAAAAGGACAGAAATTAACTAAAAAGGAATTAACAGATTTATTGTGAAATTCTCAAAAGCTGCAAAAAAAGGCAAAATAACAAAAATGATATGTTGAAAGTACTAAGAGGATAATAAGTGTCAACTTAGATTTATTTATCCAGCCACCTACCATTAAAACCTATGGACAAAATTAAGACAGAAGTGAAAGGGTTTTACCTCTATTAAGCTCTAATTGAAAGAGCTCCTAAATGATAATGTTTAAGATGAAGGAAATTGAAACCAGAAACAGAAGGATTCAAGATTCACAAAGAATTTGATAACCATCTGGGTGATCTAAATAAGTCTAGATATGATGAAGCAGTATTAATATATGACTGAAACACTGTGGTAATCAATGACAGAAGGAAATGATAAGTATATTTTGGGGTAGAGATATTGAGCACCCTTATATTTTATTAAGTTGGTATGCATTTTAAAAATGTAAGAATAATTATCAAAGTAAAAATATAATTACTAATATTATAATTATACCTGGGTGGCTCAGTGGGTTAAAATCTCTGCCTTCTGCTCAGGTCATGATCTCAGGGTCCTGGGATCGAGCCCCGCATCTGGCTCCCTGCTCAGCGGGGAGCCTGCTTCCCCCTCTCCCTCTGCCTGCCTCTCTGCCTACTTGTGATCTCTCTCTGTCAAATAAATAAATAAATAATCTTAAAAAAAATAATTATACAATCATATTACATATATATATTCTTCAGTCTAACAAAGGAAATAAATGGGATTAAGTAAAGGTCAACCAATTCAATAAAAATAAGATGCTAAATAAGAAAAACTCATTTTTTTTCTTATAGAGATGATCTAATTAAGACCAAATAAAGAAGACCAAAAAATCTAGAAATATGACTTCTATGTGTCAGTCAAGGGTTATTATAGAAAATTATTTTAATTATTACTGCATCTATGAGATCAACCAACTGAAATATAAAGTGTTCACAGTGATCAAATTAAGAGCGTGGATTAATCAGTCCACACATTCACCATTGCTGTCAAATATGTAAACACACAGACTACACATGATGTATTTCCCAGGCAATAATGCAATCTATACATATAAAGTGCATATAATATGCAGCTGAAATTTTTATTTTCTCCAGGAAAAAAAGTAAGATTGACTTAAATTATATATGTATGCAGCATCAAAACTATTCAGAAGATTGAATGGTTTTATCAATTAAATTGATAATTTTATTATTCAGAAAATTTTCTCAAATAACCAAAAATGTCTGGTATGTTCCCTAGTATTTTTTAGAGTAAAGGATAATCTCCAGAAACATAAAACTCAGTAAAAATTATGTTTCTAAAGTCATATCATTCAATGAAGCATGAATGTGATTGCAAACTTTCAAAATTGAAGGAGAGAGACACCTGCAGTTCATGTTTCAAACCTTTCTCCCTTTCTGTCGCTGATTTTCCCCAGTTTGCTAATGGGAAAGATAAATGACATGGGCATTATTACCTAGGCAAGGTTAATCATGTCGAAGGAATTATCACCTAGAAAGGATAAGATTTATTACCTATGTTGGTGTCTTGAACAAAGTCATAGATGGTATGCTGATAAAATGTGTGAGTAATATTATGCTAACCCAGATAAAACATTGGAAAATAATTTTTATGACACAAGAGAGGTTAATAGACCAGAAACAATGGAATTTTGCCAGTAGCGTGAAGTCTAATGAAATCCTTAAAATATCTAAACTTAAGTCCCAAATGTTCAGTCCACAAGAAAACAATAGAAATAACGATGGTGATAACAGCAACAATATCGATTAAATTTATTAAGACACTATGTTAGTTACTTGGTTGCTGCGAAGATTAAATGCTTAATGTGGGAAGAAAACAGTGACTTAATATTAAACTCATTCTGTGTCCATTCTCCAAAGTGTTACTCGTCTCAACATCAATCCCAATCTGACTGATGAAGTGCTACAAATTTGGATATCTCACTTGATATTACTTCATTCACACAGTAAATAGTTAACAATTACTAGGTTTCATCACTGATTTAGATGTTGAAGATAGAATGTTTAAAAAAAGCAGACATGATCCTTAGCCTCAGGGTGCTTATAGGCTAATCAGAAACTTGTAACTATAGTTTTATTTACTGGGGTTTCAGAACTGACCCTTCGCTAGGCTGACATGGGGAGACTTCTACAGACAGACCAGTTTAAGATTCTTCATTTAAGCTCTGAAAGAACACTACAGCTGTGGTCCATCCTTAGTAAAGAACCTTCACCCTATTCACTGGGTGAATTATTTTCCTGGAAAGTATATATCCTCAGAATGTAGTTTAAGTATGACCTGGGTGCTTTAAGAAAATGCAAAAATTCCCAGATGTTATCCACTGAGATTGTGATTCTGTAAGTCTGGAATGGGTTTAGGAATCTGTTTTATTTATAAGCACCCTTGTGATGATAATCAGGAGTTGATTTTACCATAACGCTCATGAGAGCCATTTTTTAAAAAAGCCTTTCCAAAACTGTAAGAGAATCTGGGACAGGGATAGGGATGCTCCAGGTTTTCTAAGCCTCAAAGATTATATAATTTAAGGGACCCTTATTATTATAATTTTTTTAAAGCAAAATTCCAAGTACAAAATCACTAAGATATCTACCAGAGTCTTCTCAGAAAGGGACTGTGCATGAGAAGGGCCCTGGGCTTCTCCATAAATCTGTCCCAAATCCTAAGATAGATTTTTGGTCTCTATTAGATTCAAAGAGAATCACTGCCTTAAGATTAGACACAGAAACAAAGGCATGCATGTCTAGGAAATAGGTTTTCCACAGTTCCGGAGGTCAGACTGGGAGGATGGGGTGCCTGGGAAGTCACCGTATGCCCTCCGAAGTGAAGTAGAACTTTCAATGCTAGCACTGGTCTTATTTTCACTCATCAAGCCTAGTTTTAGCTTCCTGAGTGGCAAATCTTTAGAAAACCACTAAACATTGCTAGTAGTTAAGCTAGGAAATTGGAGAGGAAGAATACGTAACGCTCTCAGATACTCTTTCATCTTACTTCATACCTGTAACCCCAGATGGAACGAAGCCATGGCTGTTCATGAAGGACCTTCCATTAATGAAAGAAAGATGGTGGATAAAATGTCACATAACCTGACACTGTCAAGCGACTGTAGTACGTGTGCTTTTTGTAACCCTTACGCACTTATTTCTCTGAGTCCGTTGTAGATAAATGATAGCCCTGGAAGGAATTTTGAAACGAGCTCTCAGGGATGCGCACTGGTGAATGAATAGCATTTTTTTTTTTTTTTAGAGGCACACTCCTGCTCTCTAAGAATGTAAAAGAAATGGTTTGTGGCTGACTGTTGCCTGCCTTGCTGATGATTGCTCAATAGGGAGTAGCTACTCTCACCAGTGTTAACAGAGGAGTACAAACTACGTTGTGGAACTCATTAATATTTATTCCTTCTAAAAGCAATGGGCAATAAAAAGGGAAATAAACCAGGGAGAATAGCAGTGGGAAAAGGAAGCCATGACAACAGATTCATCTTGGAAAGGTTTCATCATTTATTGCCCACAAAAATACACTCGAAATACATGCTCCGTAGTGTTATATTATTAAACTGGAATCCACTAAGAATACCTCTTATGGGGTGAAGTCATTTATGAAAAAAATTGTATACTGAACATAATTCAGAGATTCAGAGTAGCCATCCATATTCTTGTAATTATATGCATTTGATGTACTTCTTTACAATTTCACATTTTTGATATTCAACAAAGCTTCATGTCCTCAGTGTCAGAGTCTGGGCTCTATGTGCCTATGCACAAGGACTTCCTCAAAGCTAAGGATTACCTCTCTGTTGCAACAGAGACCAATTGGCATCTCTGTCATCTCTGTCATTTTTGTTCTTGATGCTCCTCTACTTTCTACAGTAAAAGCCCTTCAGCCATTGTCCCCAAACTATCCAGATATCTCCTCCTGTTTGAAATCCTCTTTTTCACACTATAAGGCCTCAGTGATCTCTCTTCATCCAAAGCCAAAAGCCCTCTCATACTATATTACACAATTTACCACTTGATTACATAGAATTCTATTATTTTACAATTCTCTCACGAATATTTATGCCAACCCCTCAACATTTCAAGCTTCTGAGGTAGGTATTATATTTTTCTCCTCCTAAATGTTTTTTTTTAAGATTTTATTTATTTATTTGACACAGAGAGAGATCACAAGTAGGCAAAGAGGCAGAGAGAGAGAGGAGGAAGCAGGCTCCCCACTGAGCAGGGACCCCACCCCCACCCCCGATGCGGGGCTCGATCCCAGGACCCTGAGATCATGACCTGAGCTGAAGACAGAGGCTTTAACCCACTGAGCCACCCAGGCGTCCCTCTCCTCCTAAATGTTAACATTAATATCCATCATTCTTACCAGAGGTCTGGGTACATTTACTGGTTGTGTCATTTAGAAATATTTTAAGACCGAGGAAACCCTTCAGTCAGAGGATCTTGACTTCCCGGGTATCTGATGCATAGAGTTTCACTTCAGATTCATCTCTATGTCTCACCGACTTCATTCTTTTCCTCTGTTTTCTTGTTGTCTGCAGAGGCCTAATGAGAACATATGTAAAACACATCCTACCATAAGGCCTTGTGCTTACAACTTGCCAAAATGAATATTCATTGCTTTTGTTTATATATTTACTTTTCTGGTGAATTTGAGAAAAAGGGAGTGATATTTTAAATTGTTTTACTCTAAACCTTTTACATGTAGTAAAGACCTTATAGTATACCAGCCTTGCTAGTTGAGAAACATAACAGAGGATGTATAATTCATAGAGTCTCTTTATGATATACCCCCAAGGTCCTGCTGGATACTTACATTCTATATGAAATTGCTCCTTTCTTGGAAAGAATAGACTTTATTTATATTAGTCGAAACTAAGAAGAAATATAACTAATTTTACTGCTAGAGTTATGAGAGACAAAATAATTACAGTTTCCTTTACTTTATGATGCTGAATCCTTGAGAAGTTTAAGCAGCTCTCTGTGGCTCAAGGATTCTGAAGGAAATGCTTGTAGGACACCTGGGATTGTTTGGTTGCTCTAAGAAGAACACTTTCACCATTGCTCAACCTGAGAAGGCCACCCTGGTCCATCTGCCCCTTACATTACACAGGATTCCTAGGCTCTAAAACCTTATTGATTAGGCAGCATTATGCCTTGGAGTACTTAACTCTTCTTGTCCAAATAATAGTAATGATAATATGGAGATGGAGAAAAAAAGAATTTTTAGAAAAGTCATTGTTTTACTTTTCCTCAGCTAGGTCTGATTAGAAAGGCTTGGATCAATTAAATAGCTACTTCCTGGGAAATTTCTAGAAGTACTTTGAAATAAAATCCTCTTTTTCACTAAGAAAGCTGTTGATCCACTTCTCACTGTCTTCCAGATATATATCCATAGCAAAGGTGTAAGAAAAGGAACCAACATGTTGTGATAGATACTAACTTTCCATTAATACATGACTAAGTAGATAATTGGAGAATAATTTTCCTAGACAAACAAAGGTAGTAAGTGATAGAGGATAGACTCAAAGCCATTTTTGTTTGGTTGGTTGGTTGGTGGGTTAGTTTTTGTTTTTTTGTTCTTTCTAAACTCCAGTAATAGTTCTCTTCCCTTTGAATTTGCTTCAGAGTTAATGGCTGGATACAGTCACTGTCCAGAGCTTTATCAAAATCACAGAAGTAAGTGGATTATATTATCTGATTTTATCACTATTACAAAAATAAATAAACTGCTATAGAGACCTGCCTCTAATAACAGAAAAATTGAATGAAGACTAAACATAATTTAAACCTTTTTAGGATTCATCTCAGAGTTCATTCCTGAGATGGTTCTATGAGGTCAATGCAGATTCTTGTCAATGGTTATTTGAACCAGTTATTTTGTGGTTCATTTTATGGTTATTTTAACCAAATGGTTATTTGAACCATATGATTATTGAATCATATGAAATTACTGTCTTCGTAGGTCAAGATCTGTAGTCTAGTGGCAATTTCCTATGGCTCACCGGAATAAGTGCCCTTATGGCTTTGTGTCATCACCTGGTGTGATCTGCTTTTTGTCCCAGACTTTCCATTGTCAGAATCAAGCCTGCATTTCCTGGCTATGAATTATAGTCAGTGTTTTCACATGAACAACATGCATTTGTGCTGTATGTAGTGTGCTTTAGAAAGAGTAATGATTGTCTTCTATAAATATATGTAGATTTCCCCATAGTAGATATTCTTTATGGGAAAATAACTCATGTTGATGGCTTGGGAGTGACTTGAATTTATCAAGTAGCTTTTATTCTATGCATAGTTAGAAAAGAAATCTCCTGCATTCAGTGATGTTATTTTTAATACTTACCTATGCCCCTATATTGTTTTATGTAAGTGCATAACAGTAAAAGGAGATAAGGTGATTTTAGGGATGAATGGTTGAGTAATGTGGGGAAAAAGAAAAATACTAGTAGATAAATGCCAGTAACAATTATAATAAAGAAGATGTACAAAATACATGCCATAAGATCCTGTGATTCTCTTAAAGTGAGACCACAAGTTTTGGTTCTAAGCTCATAATACCCCATGCAAAGAGGAATGCTACATTGTGAAATTCATAGTGTCTATTGGTCAATAGAAAGCATTTGCAAAGGAAAAGCACAACAATTTCTGTGTTAGAGTCAGAAAGAAAATTCACCAGTAGACCTTCATAAAGAGGACACTATAACTTTATTAAATTACACCCTCATTAACATTTTTACAAGAAACAGCACAATGAATTTTATACAGAAGCTTTTTCTTGAAACAGTTTTCCTCAATGTAGGCCATTACATTAAATATGGAAGATAACTCAGGAAAGGCAAATCAGTGTGGGTTGTGTAATATAGTGCAGATTTATAGGTCTCTGCTAAGTGAGATAACCCAGGGATAGAATTGAGAATATCTCAATGAATGGATGTACAGCTACTCCCTCAGGCAACCTTCCTTCGGGCTTTGATAGACATTGGGAGGCAGAGGGTTCCCTTATATCCCCTGACACAAGGATCTTGAGTACTGCTATTCTGGTTTGTGTTTAGGTGCAGTTAAATGCAGACACATTTTCCAGTCATCATCTAGGTGAGGACAGGATTAGCATCCTTAAAGGAAAATCGAAAGGCTTGAGAAAGACGTAACTTGAATAAAATACTACTCCACTTCGAACAGAAGGATGGGTCCACACTTAAAATAGATGCAGGGCAAAGAAAAACTTTAGGCACAGATAAAGAAAAATCAAAGTTCATAAATATATTCCATAGCTTATAAGCCATAACAAAAATCTGAAACACAGGCAAATGAGACCTACCTTCAGCAATAATGCCATCTCTTAGAAGTAGTTGTTTACTTTTGCAGTATCTTCAAGATAAAATGACTCCCAAGAATAAATCTATGGAGTTAAATGAGTTAACTTGAAGTAATAATGATAATAACATGTGAAAATTATGTGAGACATTGTTCTCTTTTATATTTATTTGCTTATCAGACCCTCACCACAAGTCTATGAAGTAAGTACTATATTTATATAATGTTGAGGTATAGAGAAATTAGATGATTTTACCAAGACATTTAGCTAGTAAATATCATAATGAGGATTGTGGATCAAAATATCTGGCTCCTGACTTGTGATCTTAGCTTGTTGTGCCATTAAGTTAGGGTTAGTAATTGTAAGCCAGTTGCCAGTTTAATGTTGGACAAAAAGTGAATTCCTCTCTAAGTGATACTGGTTTTAGAATGCGTGCCTTCTTTTAAATAGCAGTTAGGTCTCAGAGTCAATGGTCTATTAAGGCTATTCCTATTTAATGATAATAAAACTACACATGTATGAAAATGCCTGTGTTTCAATTTTATATGGCAGAAAATCATTCATTTATTAGACCAATATTTGCTAAGTGCCTTCTGTGTGTAAACACTGTTTAAATGCTAAAAATTGAGAAATGAATGACACAGACAAGATTCCTTCTATTACAGAGTTTACATATTATGGAAGGAGACTATAGGCAAAGAAATTAAATACATAAGAAATTATCGGTAGCAATAAGTATTATGCAGAGGATTAAAATAGGGTAATGTGAGAGACAGTGACTGGGGAGTGATATTATTTGGATCTCCAGGGTATTTACCTTCCCAAATTTATATATCTAGCCCAAAATTCTCCCCTGAGGAGCAAACTCATATATTCATCCTTCTCTTTGACATCTTGAATCATAACACTCAGGTATGCTTATCTCTCCTACACACAGCCTTGTAATGGAAAAATAAGTAAAAATTTTAAAACAACATCAGAGTGCATATATCTAAATAGTTCAAGCTACATGATCTTTTGAATAGATGTGTTAATATAAATCCCTTAAAGCTACTTAGGAGAAAAATATCACTCTCAAAATAGGCAATATATAACAAGTGTTCACTGAAAAAATGAATAAATGGACTTAGTAATGACCCCCAAGAGCTGATAGATATGATTACCAACTACTGTTACTCTAGCAAAATTTCTTCTTCTAAAAGCCAGAGAGATGAAAATTCTAAGATGTATATTTAGAAACACATCACAAAACCTGTAAGTGATAAGCCTAAGTAAATACTTTAAATCTTTAGAAAACCAAACATGTTGTTAGACTTTTGCTTCCAGCCATAATCAAGTAACTGGAACTCTCTCAATAAGAATAACTATAAAGTTGAACAAAATATGCAAAGCAACTATTTTTAGACATGAAAGAGCAAGCAGTAGTAGACTATGATCACAGTTGTGAGATAATCAATTACCCTGGTCTTCTGCTGTAGGCTCTTTCCTGACACAGAGAAGGAAAGATGAAAGCAAGCATGGTATCAAGTATTGCTGAATCGAGGAGTCCAACATCTACTTTCTGGACTGCTGAAGTGACTGGAAATTTCGGGGCAGGATCAAGAGAAGGGAATTCTGTATCGGAAGGAAGGGGACAGAGTCTTGGAGTCTGTGTGGGAATACATCATAGGCCCTTGGCCCAGGGCTGGGCTGCACGTGTGCAGAATTAGACTCTGTAAAGTCTAGCAGAAGACCTGTGCTGCAAGGTAGGTGGTGAAAGGTGATTGTATAGCTAGTGCAATTCTGGGAGAGGTCAGAGTTCCAGCCCCACAAGGGTGAAGAATTTTTGCTAAACACCTCAAGCTCTAAAAGACCATGGCTTCAGAGTAAGGACCACACTGTTACAACCAAGTTCAAATCTGAATGAAACAAGCTTTAATCCGAATGAAACCAAACCTGTAAAGATCAAGAGGATTTTTTTTTAGCAGTTTAACTGTAAAACAGAACAAAACTTAAAAAGGAAGATATAAAATAGAAAAAAAAGGAAGATGACATAATCCAGACTCTACAACATGCCATTCATGAAGTCCAGTGATTAAAAATTATTTCATGTGCAAAGAAGTAGAATAAAGAGACTCATTATCAAGAAAAAAGCAGTCAATAGAAAAATACCTTAAGATGACCCAGATATTAGAATTAACAATGAAGGACTTTAAGAAACTGTCATATATGCATTGAAGGATTTAAAGGCTAAAACTGTCTAGGGATGTGAACAGATGGAAGTTTGAGGGGATAGACATTATAAAAATATAAACTTCAAGAATGTAAAAAAAATCTATAATAAATAAAAAATTTATTGACTTGGCTTAACAATTGGAGGTTGCAAAAGAAAGGCAAATGAACTTGAAGACAGATGACTAGAAGTTATCAGATCTGAAGAACAAAGAAGAAGGAGACTAAGGGTGGAAGAGGTGAACAGATTCAGTGACTGGTGAAATAATATTACAGTAGTAATTAGGAGAGAGTCTAATCTAACAGAAAACCTATTTGAAGAAATAATGACCAAAAATTTCTCAAATTTATGGAAAAAGAAACCAATAAGTTACAGCTTTAAGAAGCTCAGCAAACCCCAAGCAGGATAAATACAAAGACAGTAACAGCAAAAATACATTATGTCAAATTGTTGTAAATTAAGATGGAGTATTTTTAAAGCAGCGAAAGGAAAAAAACACACGATGCATACATGTGAATAAAGATAACAAATGGATGTTGAAATCTCATTGGAGACAATGATTAGGCCTTAAACAGTGTCTTTGCTGGAAAACAGTTGTCAGATTTCTATAGCTGGTGAATATATATGTCTACTCTAGGCATGATAAACTAACATCTTCAGAAAAATAAAAGCTGGTAGAATTGATTACCAAGTACTTTAGAGTATAGATTGTAAAGATAGAATGCCTGAGCCATCTGATACCGAACAGATTATTTAACCTCTTTGTGAACCTGTTCCCCTTCTCTATAAAATGGGAATAATAAAACTTCAAAATTTTAAATGAAAGAATCCATGCACCCTTAGAACCAGGCTTGGCATATATTAAGGTCTCAATCAATATGATCTAAAATATAAAATAAGGCCTGTGATTTAGAATACATTTTCCTTCATCAAGAAGTGTGCAATTCAGTAATAGTTCTGTGAGGGAAAACCGTTCCCACAATTATAGCTTAGACCTTGGGAACTGAGTGAGCGCCTTCAGGCCCAGTTCTGTGCCTTCCTCCAGAATTACATCCCAGTTTCCATTTGGGTGATAAGTTAAGGATCTGTGGAGCCTCTACCATTTCCTCAGATCCAAAGAGCTTTATCCAGTAAAACCAAAATGCATAGCCTTGAGGAAAGACCAGCTTCTTCCCTTTCTTATGTTTGTGTTCTCAGATCTGTTTGATGCCAGCTGATCTCATATCAGTCTTCACAAATCAGTGTGGTTTCCCAACTGAAATGCAGCTGAACCCATAGAGAAACTCTCTTCTGACCAGAGAAGAGAGCAGAAAAAAGCCACAGCCAAGAGGGTTCTTTGATGAACCCATCACGAGCAGAGACAGAAATTATCTGGGTATGAGAAAACAAGAACCAAGCTAAATACATGTGAGAACAGATAGCTAGTTTTGGATCTGCTTCCAAATATCCTCTCAAAAGTTCTTTTCAGGTTGTATGCCACTGGGTCTCAACACAAGGTGAAGCCAGAAGCTTAAAACCCTCCCCCACTCCTTTGCCTGCCGTCTCTCCTTGCTTAGGTTGTAATGCTGACATGTTTTTCCTCTACATACAGTGATTCTCCATGTCAGACTCAATGAATTTTAAAACAAGTAGTTCTCTGTGTAAACTTTGAGTGATGCGTAATGTGAAAAAACAGTCCATTCCATTTTCTGAAAACACTCAGAGATGCTCTGAGAATAAACAGAAAGTCATCAAAGTGAAAGAAGACCTTACCCCACACATATTGCTGTAGGTTCTCTCATTCTTGCTGTCCAGAGGGAAAAAGTCTGAAATATATGAGAACAAGAAACTTAAAAATAATAGTAGGAGAGATTAGGAGTAGAGCTTTTAAATTGCAAAAAAAGATTTAGAGAAAAAGTAATGAAGTAATAAATACAATACTTAAAATTCCATTAAAATAAAAAATGAAAAAGAATAAAATGAATAAGATTTGGGGTGATGGCAAAGAAGTCAGCAAAAACATAAATGTAAAAGACATAAAGCTGAGATTAAAAAGTTGAAACCTGTGAGATGAAATGTAAGAAGGTCTCATTAATAACTAATAAAAATTCAGCTCAAAATGAATTAAAAACTTTAATGTTAAGACCTGAAACCATAATACTCCTAGAGGAAAACAGAGGGGCTAACTCCTTGAAGTGAATCTTGATGATTTTTTGGATTTGACACTAAAAGCAGAGGCAACAAAAGCAAAAATAAATGAGTGGGACTGCAACAAACTGGGACACTTCTGTGCAGCAGAAGGAACCTTCAGCAAAATGGAAAGGCAACCTACAGAACAGGAGAGGATATTTGCAAACCACGTATTTGATAAGGGGTTAATATCTAAAATATACAAGCTAACCTGCCTTAAGGAACTTTCCCAGTCAGCCCCCCCCCATTCTCCCACGGTTTAACCCTTTTCCCTAAGACACAGTTTTATCAGCCCACAAAAGTGAGTTGGGAAGATCACCAATATCAAACCCCTAGACAGATTTCCTAGTGAGGTTTGAGATCTACAGTGGCAGATGTTTTTGAATCTCCAGTATCATTCTTCTAGCAGTTTTATTTAAAAAGAATATAACGTATGCTTGGGGAACATATCCAAACCCAGTTTATATGCTGCCATAAATAAAATGTGGATTTAAGCTTAGAAAATGTCCAGGAAGAAATATGTCACCAATAGGAAAAATAAAATACCACTGGAGAAATAGTTCTTGATATTCTTATGGCCAAAAACAATAGCAAGCAATTCTTTACCCAAGTGTGTGCTGCTCTGTTCTGGAATGTGCATAACATTTTCTAAAAAGTAAGCATTCAGTGCCATGGTGCTATGGTGTTTTGTGATTAACTTCAGCTCCAATCCTGCATAGCTATGTTTCTAAAAGGGTGGTAAGGCATTACTTCCATCAGAATCACTGAAGTGCTTGTTGAAAGTGCATATTCGTAGGTTATTCCTACATTCCAGTCCAAATGTAGTGAATTGGAAAATCTGGGGCTGGTATCCAAGAGTCTGCTTCCTTAAAACAACCCTTGTCAAAACCAAAACAAAACCTTGTCATCATCCCCCATCTCTACCAGTAATTATTGCATGTGCTGAAAACCAGAAAGTCACTGTCATGAAGTTAAGCATGGATCATAAAAATCATGATTTTTGTTCCACCGACTCAGAAACTAGTAACTTCGTCACATTCCAGAAAGCACTAAGGCTATGTCGTTGACATTTTCCAACAGATGATGTTGCGGCTCATTCATGTTTGACCTTTTATGTTTGTTTTTAAGAAATACATGCTAGACTTAAAAAAAAAATCCCAGAAATGTTACTGCTATTTTTTTCAAGGAGTCTTAACATCGATTTCATGTGTCTTAATCGTGAGTGAGGTGAACATTACCAGTCCTCATGCTATAGCCTAAAGGGAGAGACCCCAGAAGTGGCAGATACTCTGTTGTTGAAATGTCAAAGCACACATTTAGTCCACACCTGCTGATTGAGCTGGCAGCTGCAGGAATGGTTAGATTAATTGGAGGTAGAGTGGGGCAAGAATTGGAGGTGCAGGGGGAAGGAATGGAGGGGACTTCTGTCCACTGAAATGTATAGAGCACAGGATCCTGACCTTCTGAGTGAACAGCATGAGAGAAAAGAGTGATCACAGTTTAAGTAGTCAAGAACAAGGAGAAACAATGCCATAACAACCCAGGACAAGACATTGGTTGCTATGCTCAAAATCTTTGGGGCCAAAAAAAAAAAAAATCTTTGGTGTCATTTCTGGTTCTTCTGTCTTTCACTCTCAAGACTGACTCTTCAGGAGATTCTTCTGGCTCTCCCTTCAGTATTTATCTGACCACTTCCATTTCCACCCCATGGTCCAGACCATGATCTCTTGCCTGAATTATTGCAGTAGCTCCCTCATAGATCTCCCTGTGTCCCAATTTGTTCCCACAATTGATTCTACACACAGAAGCAGGGCAGTCTTTTAAACCTTACATCAGGCTGCATCATTCTTCTGCTCAAAGCCCTGCACGGATGCTGCAGTTCTCTCCTGGTAAAAGTCAGTCTCCCTGCCCTATCTCTTGTCTGCCGGACCCCACCTCTGACTCTTCTGCCTCTTGTTCCTTTCACTCCAGTCACACCCACTTCCTTTGCTGTCCTTGAATACTTCCACAGACATTTGCTTGGCTAACTCTGTCCTCTCCTTTCAGCCTTGTCTCAAATATTTCTCTTTTGGAGAGGCTAGATAGGACCCTCCCATTTAAAATTGCATCACACCTCCCACACACATACTCCCAGAGCCCTGCTCTTCTTCTTTTCTTTTTTCATAGCACTTTATTTTTTTTAAGGTTTTATTTATTTATTTGAGAAAGAGCACAAACAGGAAGGGCAAAGAGAAAGAGAGAAGCAGACTCCCTGCTAAGCAGGGAACCCAACATGGGGCTCAATCCCAGGGCCCTGACATTATGACCTGAGCCAAAGACAGATGCTTAACTGACTGAGCCATTCAGGCACCCCTCCTTTTTCATAGCATTTTTTGCCTTACACCATACTGTGTCAATTATTAGTTACTAGGCTTCTGGTTCATATTGTTTCCCCACTCCCTTTATGACAATGCCAGCTATAGGAAAGTATACACCTTTGTCTGTTTTGTTGTCTACTAAATCCTAAGCACCCCATGTTTAGAGTATGTGCCTGGTATATAGTAGATGCTCAATTAACATTTATTGGGTGAATTAATTAAATAAATATTCATGAGGTAGACCTGATCCTGACAAAGCGTAGGAAAAAATAAAAGAATAATTATAAAGGGTTAAATAGAGAACATTAACTAGAATTAGAATCAGATCTGAGATAGGCAAAAATAACTAGATGGACCAGGAAATCTGAGTGGACCTGGATTAGGTAAGTAACTCATTACAACAATAGCTCATTTGTAGGGATAAGTAGTTTTGATGTTACAGTTCAAAGCTATCCACAAATCATGTTTTTAGCCATTGCCTCTGTGTTCCAAGTAGTATTTTATTTTTTAACTCTAAGACATTAGAATAAAAAGCCATAAAACTTCTCCAAACCTTTCAGCAAGTTCATCTTCTGTCCACACAGTGATCAGGAAATACTATTCTATACCTAGAATTCTAAAAATGGAGATTTTTAAAAAATAATGGAAAATTTCAGGAAAAACAGAATATCTCATACTGGAGATATTTACCTCTGTTTGCTTCTGAATAAGGTGTGGTCAGCTAGTAACAGTAGAAATAATCCGCTACAGAGAAACTTGAATGAGTACAACTTTGGCATAGATTTTTTCCCCTAGAAGAACAAGGAAGATTTGATTAAAATATGTTAGTGAATTAGGTCACACACAGACTACACTTAAGTCAGTAGTCACAGATCAGTTCTTTCTTCAGTATCCCGTCAAGTTTGGTGTTAGGCGCTGAACTGTGTCCCACCTCTCCCAAATCACATGTTGAAGCCCTACTCCTCAATGTGACATTTTTGGGAGATTGGGCTTTTAAAGAGGTAATTAAGGTTAAATGAAGTCCAGAGAGTGGGACCTGACTCCAGCGGGACTGGTGTCCTGCAGGTAGAGGAAGACACACCAGAGATGTGTGCACCCAAAGAAAGGGCCAGGTGAGGACACAGCAACAAGACAGTTGTCTGCAACTCTTAACAGACGTCTACTCTGGCAGTACCTTGATCTTCGATGCCAAGCCTCCAGCATTGTGAAAATATAAATTTCTGCTATTTAAGCCACCTAGGCTGTGGTATTTTATTATGACAGCCCTAGCTGACTAATACACTTGGTCCTCAGAATAATATTTATAGCAAGTATGTGGAGCTGGTTGTAGACTTTTTGATTAGATATTTCGATTCTTTTTCATTACTCCCTTAGAAACCAAAGTTGCAACTGTTTGAAATACTAAGATTCTCTGTCATTCTCTTACGGTAACATACAAGTGCCAAACTGCTTCTTCTAATTGACACTATCCATTAATATTATGTTCCAAGTTGAGGACATTGTATATGGGAATTTGAGTCAATAATGATGTGTTGTTGGAAGATTTCAGGGTAAGTTTGACATGGACAGTGCTGCAATGTATCCTGTTTTTCAAAGGGGAAGGGGAACCCGACTCCATATTTCCAGCATTGCAACAGATGGTCTCCCCCCCACCCCCAAACCCATAGTAGGAGAGTGATGTCCTCATCAAGCTGTTGGTACAGTTTGTGAAATTTAAATCTTTACATGATTGGGACTGCTATGAGGATGGATATTTTGAACAATCTCACATATTTTTAAAAATTTTTGTCTTATGTGAATCAGGGTCACTGAGAAAAACTATCTGACATATGTTTGTTCCTATAAATACTTAAAAAGATAGCATCATTCTGTTTTATTTGATTCAAGACATGAGGATAGTGTTTTTCTAGGCAATATGGCATTGTGAGCAGAGGCATATGGACCTCTCTTTATAAGCCCCTAAAATGACCAGTGGAATATATGAATAGAGAAGAAATTGCATCAGTCCTTGAAACAAGAGTAGAGCCCACCTAGATGCTAGACGCTTAAAGGAGTTTCTATTTGCTAAGATGGTATTGATGTAAGGTTGAAGGAATGAGGCATCAAGGCAAAGGAATAGGCCTGTGACATTGAGTAGAGTCTCTGGAAGAGGTAGGTAGATACGCTGACTGTGCTCTGCCTTATATCCCTAACCCAGCAGAGTAAAGGCCGGAGGCAAGAGCAGTAATAGGCCACACCACTCAGTACCCTCCTGACTCTGCTAACAGGCAGCATTCAGACAGCAAACCAGCTAGAGTGTGTGTTGAGTCCTTTCCAGAGAAGGCAGTTTTCTCAGGAGACTGTCCGTATCTTTCACCACACAGCAAGTGTTCATGTGCTAGCTCCTTCCCTACCATCAGTCTCCTCAACACCCATAACTGACAAGTTGAAACTAGAAAATACAACTGAGAAATATGAAAGAGGAATACTCTCTTCTTATTTTAATCTGGACCTAAATATCCTTGATTGGAATATTTGGGAAGAAGCTCATCTAAACTTATGAAATTAATCCAGTGTAACTTCTATTTGACCATAAACCAAAATGGAGCAAGCCTACATCTTCTTTACCTCTCAAAGAAAAAACAAACAGAAAAGTCGAGAGGCCTATGTAAAAGTATCACCATTCCAAATACAGGAACCACTCTAATAGCTCAGCCCCAAAACAGTCTAATGTAAGGGAAAAAAATTTTTTTTGATGTTTTGTGACCTCAGCCAAGTGTTTTGATTTGCGATCTCAACACAGTTTAAGAGGTTATCCAAGAAGCAACCACAAGCAAAGAATAAGAAAAATGTGATCAAGTAGGATGGCCCAGGGATGAAAATCAAGGCTATCGATTTAAGAATTGCACAGAGGTAATGAGTCTGTTGGATATGGAAATTAATTATGATACAGAAAATGAGCTCAGCGGCTCCTGGGTGGCTCAGTCAGTTAAGCATCTGCATTCAGCTCAGGTCATGATCCCAGGGTCCTGGGACTGAGTCCCACATCAGGCTCCGAGCTCGGTGGGGAGTCTGCTTCTCCCTCTGACCCTCCCTACTGCTCATGCTCACGTGCTTTCTCTCTCTCTCAAAAATAAGTAAGTGATTTCTTAAAAAAAAGAAAAAATGAGCTCAAGAACTGCCATGTGTGCTGCTTAAAACTGTACAGGGATGGTTCAACTTAGAATTTTTCAACCTTATAGTGGTGTGAAAGTGATATACATCCAGTAGAAAATGTACTTTGAGTTTAGAATTTTGATTTTTTTCAGGGCAAGCAGTATGTGCTCTGATATTCTCTCATGATGATGGGAAGTAGCAGCAAAAGCTGCAGCTCCCAGTCAGCCACATGACCATGAAGGTCAACAACCAGTCCACCTACAACCATTCTCTGCCCATACAACCATTCTGTTTTTCAGTTTTCGTAATCAACAAATTGCATGAGATATTCAGCACTATATTATAAAATAAATTGTAGGCTTATGTAAATGTTGTGAGAATGTTTAAGGTAGGCTAGGCTAAGTAAACTATGATGTTTGATAGGTTGCATGTATTAAATGCATCCTTAATGATAATTTCAACTTAGATTGAATTTATTAGGAACATAACACCACACCATACATCAAGGAAGATCTGTATAATGTCTTGGGTTAATATAAGAAAAGATTAATCAAAAACAACAGCTCAAAAAACAAAAACAAAAACAAAAACAACAGCTCAATCCGGGTTAATCATAGCCAGAAAGGACTGGCAGGGAGCTTTGAAACACATTAAATATTGAGAGATAATTCTCAACCATTGTTTTAAATATAGATACAAAATTGGTTAAAGAATATTATCTGAAAAACAATGGCCTGTATTACTAAAAAGAGCTTGATGGAGTTTATGTCTCCATAAACATATCAGCCTGAAAAAGATAAAAGAAACTTCTGTGAATAATATACAAGAACATCTTCAAAAAACTTTAAGCAAGCACTGTTAAATGTAGAACTTGATTAATTTTCAGAATAAAGCCTTTCTTTATTTGCTTGATGTTAATTCTTGAGAGTAAATTTATGGTGCCTCTAGGTGACATGTAAGTGGGTGTTGAGTAAACCATCAATAGAACCTTCTTGGAATTAAAAGTGCTTTGGTTAAATATACCTTAAATTACTACCACACATTTATAATAATTAAGAAAAACAAACCAAAAAATCACTGTTGACATTGTCATTGGCCCTATAGCACCCTTCGGCATATGGTTCCTAACACAATGGTAGCTAGCGCTTTGCGCAAAGACATTTAATATTTATTTTAACTGACTGAAAAACAGAATAACAAAGAAAAGAAAAGCAATTTGTAACTGATTTTATTTTTAGTCTTTGGGATCTTTTTTGTCAGTTCTTATACAGAAATTAAGATTGAAATCCAGGAGAATTTCTTTGTAATAGCGAATTAACACTCAAATAAGCTTGGTTTAAGAAACAATGCTATTTCAAAAAAAAGGTGGGTTTTCAGGGAAGTCAATGGATAATAAATGCTACATCAAGAGGTTTTGAATGCCTAAATTCTCAGCTGTTTTGCTAAATGGATGAATGAATTATTCAATTACTGCATTTTTTTCAACCTTTGAACCCTAATATATCTTTTGAATGGCTACAGAAATGGCATATTATTTTACAAATAGGTCTGAAAAAATAGACTGAGCATGAGGATCTCTGATTTAAAGTATTTTGAGAATCCAAATGTATATTTCCATGGTGAGAAACAGTTAAAAATACATGTGTGGCATACTTTTTGACATTAGAACAAAAATTATTTAATTTTTTAAAATTCAGTGTTAAAAATGGACGAGAAGCTAAACTGCTTCTTATTAAAATACTGAGGATTCATTTTCCATATTAATATTCCCACTTCCTTCTGTCACCCCTCACAACAATAACCAAATAGGCTGTTTTAAGAACTTACTATGTGTTGTAGTCAAGCAACCCTTCATATCATAGACTTCTGGGAGATGAAGTAAGAAATGGAGGAAGAACATGGCTTCTGCTAATCATCAAAAACATAGTACAGCAGAGTGGCTAAGAGCATGGTCTCTGAAATCTAATGCCGGATGCCATTTTAATTAGGTGTGTGACCTTAGGCAAGTTACTTAATCTTTCTGTTCCTCAGTTTCCTCATCTCCAAATTTGGGATTACAATTGTACTTACATCGTGAGATAGTTGTAAAAATTAAAAAAAATTCAGTAGAAGTATCTGTTCTTATCAGCATAAGTACAGAACATTTCATCATTTCATTTTAATAATAATTCAGTTGGACAGGATGTTCTTGATAGAAATTTAGTTTTCATTCCTACGTGACACACAAAAGTGAGAATAATTTTCACTGATAGACTACCGGGGTTGAAGTTGTATTACTTTGGCAGCCTCATTATATTATTACATCAAAATTACACACACCATATTAATAATCTCCATTAACTATATTTTTAATTCATTATGATCTATTTCAAATGTATTTACATGTGTGTGTCTGTATTTATATAGGTGTATTACATATTGTTGAAACTCCCTCATGTATCCTTCCACGATCACAGGGAGTAGTAGTTAGAAATACACCCTGAAGGTTGCAAATCTCCTGGATATAAATCCAAAAGCTATAGCCCCTGTGTTGGGCTCTCTGCTCTCTCTCTCTCAAATAATAAGTAAAATCTTAAAAAAAATATTATATTCATAAATTCCAAAGACTAAGGCATGGAATCTTTGGAGGACCATTATTCTACCTACCACATCCCCCTATTTAATCATTATAATTATTATTTTACATTCAACATTTACTTTTCCTGACATGTAATATTTTCTTTGACTACCATTCCATCTGGCATCTTAGACCCTGCTTCTGTGTTCACATTCATTTTTAGGAGACGTAAGTCCTTTAGAAATTTCCTTAATCATGCTGGTCTTATACAGATAAATTTTCATTTCTGTCTGAAAATTCCTGCCTTTGTCCCTGATGATTAAAGAACTCTAGATTTGCAATTCTAGGTCTCCCACCAGGCCATTAATACTGGAAGTTATGTGACCTGGGATCAGTAATGCCCCCACAGGAGAGGACAGCTTGAGGACTCTAATGCCATATCAAGGGCATGCTGTGGATTTGGAGAATCTTTTGAGGATTTACCTTTCTTGTAATTCCAGTTGTAAGATTGAAATGTTTTATTTTTAAAATAACGTATAGGCTTCTGCTTCCAGGAAGATGGAGGAAATGCCATTTTTCCTAATGCTTTTGCTAAATTAAAAATATGTATATCCTGATAATACATAGCAAACAAACCATGAAACGACTCTGAAAGTTGGAGAGAAGGAAGACAAGATGGAGATCTTAAGACCCAAGAAACAACAAGGCCATAAGTTCCCCGGGTTGTCTTTCTGCCTCCCATATCTCAGATTTGGTGTGAAAGAAGCCAGCAACCAGAAACACTGGTGGGTGCAGATTTTTTAAAAAGCCCTAACAAGTGCCTCCTCAGGCAATGTTATAAATTGCTTCTAATGCAATGTAAAGATTGAAATCTATTTTTTATCTGAAAGAAAACCTAAACTCCTAAGGAGAAAAAGACACAAATTTGTAGAGTGTATTAAAAAATATGACCCAACCACACATGTTCTGCAGGAAACTCACCTCAGCTATAACTAACAATATACCCAGGTTGAAAATAAAAAATGGAAGACAAGATATGAAAATATTATCCAAAAAAAAGCAGGAGTGCTGTATTAATATCAAGTAAATTAAACATCAAAGCAAAAAATAATTGTAGAAACTGAGAAGGACATTATATAATAATAAAAGGGGTCAATCCACCAAGAAGACAAATCCTAAATTTGTATGTCCTAAACAATATACTATAAAATATGTGAACAAAAACTGATAGAACTAAAAGGACAAATACAGAAATTCACAATTAAAATCAGATATGACTACATTCTACTCCCAATACTTAATAAAACAACTAGGCAGAAAATCAATAAGGATTTAGAAGAAATGAACGCCACCCCATTCAACAGAATCAAGTAGGCATTTGTAGAGCAGTCCATCCTTCAAGAGTAGAGTACATCTTCAAGTGTCTCTAGAATGTATACTAAGATAGACCATATTCTGATTCATAAAACCAACCTCAACAAATTTAAAAGAATTTAAATCATACAGAGCATGTTCTCTGAGCACAACTGGAATCAAATTAGAATTCTGTCACAGAAAGATAACAGTAAAATCTTCAAACACTTAGAAAATAGAGGACACACTTTTAAATAATCCATGTGTGAAAAAGGAATTCCCAAGGAAAATCAAAATACTTTGAACTGAATGAAAATGAAAATATATCAAAATCTGTGTAACATAGCTAAAGCAGTGCTGAGACGGAAATTCGTAACACTAAATGCTTACATTAGAAAAGAGGATAAGACAGAAATCAATATAATCTGAGCTCCCAGTTCAAGAACCAAGGAAAAAGAGATCAAAAGAAGATGAAAGCCAGAAGCAGGAAGGAAATAATAAAAATAAGAACAGACAGAAATCAATGAAATTGAAAACAGAAAAACAATAGAGAAAATCAATAAAACAAAGAACTGATTCTTTGAACAGACCATTAAAATTAAAGCTTCTAGCAAGGCTGATAAAGTAAAAAAAAAGAAAAGACACAAATCACCAACATCAGGGAATGTCAGTTTAACAGGGGATATCACTGTAGACCTTACAACCAGCAAAAAAATAACAAAGGGAACGTCACAACTTTATACACATAAATTTGACAGTGTAGACAAAGTGGAAGGAATCAAAAAAAGTGGAAAAACACAACCTACCATAATTTGCTCAAAATGAAATAGATTAGTTTTATCCAGAAAATAGGAGAAGAGGGGATAAAGATAGTACAACAAAAATTAACCGTATTTATAGGCTAAAAAAAATATCACATGATAATATTAGTCAATGGAGAAAAAGTGCTTGACAAAATTCAACACCCGTTGATAACAAAAACTCTTAGAAAAATAGGAATGAAGAGAAACATCCTCAGTTTGATAAAAGGCATCTACAAAAACGTATAGATGTAAGCCTGATGATTCACAGACCTGTACCCCTTGGGCAAAGAATAAAAATAAAATTAAAAAAAAAACCATATAGCTAACATTGTACTTAGTAGTGCAAGATTGAGCTATTCTTTCCCTAAGACTAGTAACAAAGTGACTGCAATCTCCATGGCTTTCCTCTCTGTATGTCTTCACATGCCCTGCTTATAAGGATACCAGTCATTGGATTTAAAACTCATTTTAATCCAGTGGGCCCCCACCAACTAAATAAATTTGCAACAACCTTATTTCCAAATAGGGTCATATTGTGAAATTGTCGTAGACTGAATTTGAGCGGGGAGGGAGGCACAGGGAGACACTGTTCAACCCAATACGTGCACCGTGGTTGTTTCAATGTCAGTATTCTGGTTGTGACATTATACTATAGGTTTGCAAGATGTCACCATTGGGGGAAACTGGGTAAAGGATGCGTAGGATTTCTGTGAAGTTATAATGTCGTGAGAATTTATAATTACCTCAGAATGAATCATTTAATTTTAAAAATCATAGATTTGGTAGTCTGAGGGGTTATACAGTGGGTATGTCTTTAGAAAATGTCACTGGGCACATCGCTGGAAACAAATATCTGAAGTTTACTTCCTATAATTTTTTTTTCTATTGTAATGCTCTAAACATAAAAATAGAAAATATTTCAGACCTACAAAAATGTACCAGTCTCATTTTTCTTGGTTTGTTTTATTGAGTCCAAAAAAGTTTGGACATTTTTTTATGACCTCATAAAGAATACAATGTACAAATAATTGTATACCATTTGATTCATATGCAAACAATAAAATCTGCCCTTTATTTTCAAGAGCTCAACAATAAGACTTTAAAAAAATTTTTAATAGAAGTTCTGTGAAACTAGTACTGGATGAATAATTTCTTAAGTGATAAAATTATACAAAAGCAATGACTGGACCATTCTAAGAAATTCAGATCTCAGTAATTGAGAATATGAGATCAGCAGTAAACACTACGTTATGTAATAAAGTACTACAGAAATTCTATCTCACGGATTAAACTAGAACCCAGTAAATTCTCCTTGAACTGTCCCTTATTTATTGAATCACAGTGATTTCAAGTAATTCACGGACAACAACAACAAAAACAAAACTAAAATGAAAATCAGCAAAGGAATAGATCAATAGAATATACTAACATATATTCAAATATGTATTTATTTAAAGACATCTATAAAATTGAGGTTATTTTTCAATAACTATTATCTCAGTATAGACTTCGTTAGCTTAGCAGGTCTGAAGAGTATTTTTCTTCAGGCAATATTTTCTCAAGACTTTATTCATCACATTCCTCTTTTAATAGCTCAAGAAGATTCATATGGCAGATTAGCATGTTTGATTCATTCAAAATATACCAAAAGATAAAATTAAAGCTTATTTTTAAAAAATGACCAGGTATTAGAATGTTTTAACC
Source organism: Ailurus styani (assembly GCA_002007465.1). Classification (NCBI taxonomy): domain Eukaryota; kingdom Metazoa; phylum Chordata; class Mammalia; order Carnivora; family Ailuridae; genus Ailurus; species Ailurus styani. The sequence goes on from LNAC01000552.1 coordinate 730,488, forward strand.
TGGGCTCCTGGGTGGCTCAGTGGGTTAAAGCCTCTGCTTTCGGCTCAGGTCATGATCTCAGCGTCCTGGGATCGAGGCCCGCATCGGGCTCTCTGCTCAGCAGGGAGCCTGCTTCCTCCTCTCCCTGTCTCTCTGCCTGCCTCTCTGCCTACTTGTAATCTCTCTCTCTGTGTCAAATAAATAAATAAAATCTTTAAAAAAAATGTTTTAACCTGTTTCCTTGATAAAACCTGTTTCCCTTCTAAAGTTTTCAACCTTATATACTCCTCACAATTGTATGGTCAAGGTAGACTTTGTAAAAATTAGACTTCTCTTTCCGTAGTAACCATAATTTCTAAAACAATGTTAACAACACTAAATTTTAAGGTAATTTTAGTCTATTAAAAGAAAAAAATGGAGACTTTTCAGGTAATAATACACACAATTGTTAATTTAAATGATAGTGTGAAAGACTCCACAAGAAGAAATTACTTATGTTAATTTGCAGTTATAGGAGATTTTCTACATATTGTACCCTTATATGAGTCAAGATTCTCCAGAGAAACAGAGCAATAGGATATATGTATAGATATATAAGAAGAGATTCATTATGGAAATTGGCTCACAGAATTATGGGAATGGGGTCACTGGTGTAATTCCTGGTTTTCCAGAACCAGGAACTCTAATGTCCAAGAGCAGGGGAAGGTGGATTCCACAGCTGAAAAAGAGAGAAAGAGATTTTACCCTTCATCTACCTTTTATTCTACCTTTTATTTCTACCTGGGTTCTCACTGGATTAGATAGTGCCCGCCCCCCCCACATTGGTGAAGGCTATCTTCTTTACTCAATCTACTGATTCAAATGCTAGTCTCTTCCAGAAACATCCTCACAGGCATGCCTAGAAACATTTTAGCAGCTATGCGGGCATCCCTTAGCCCAGGCAAATTGACATATGAAATTAACCAGCACAAGACTTTTAAGCCTATAAGGATATTAAAAATTGTTTTCATTTTAGGTGAAGTATATATCATTGACATCGTTATTTTTTTATATTTATAGAAGTGAAGCATTTATTTCTGTATTTTCTGTCACTAGTGTGCCAAGTACTTTCACTGTTGAAAGCAACAAAATTAATCATTTTGGGCTGTGGCTGATGTTACAATGCACAATAGCAACAATTCCAATAAACCGAAGTGAGAATGCTTGCAGTGCTCCATAGGAAGCAAATTAGGACTCCCCATCTATTTTCACTGCAGTGGGGGGCAGGGCAGGCAGGGAATAAGAGGGAAGAGGAGAGAGATTGTTATGTACTCCTAGGAGAAAAAGAAAAAAACCTGTAGAATATTTTTCAGGACTGAAAAACTATTTTAGAAAGAGGAGTTAATGTAACAGCCTTCAGGTAGCATTTACGATTGTGTGTGTGTGCATGCAGAAAGTTGAGATGAGCAATACCTACAGTTTGCCTTAGAGTTTAAACTATAAACAAATATATTTAGTATGTTTATTTAAAAGTTAGGATCATTTAGCTTAAAATGTCTTAATTTCTCTACGAGCTTCTAAATGTAACCCATGTGATTGGAATTTGATAGTTCTTCACATAAAAAGAATGAGAATTATCTAAGACCTCTATTATTCCAGTCCTTTATGCCGCAAGGGTGGGCATTCTAAATTATCAGATGGAAACAGCAACTAGCTTTTATTAAAGGAAATGTCAAAGACATTTACTTCTTAAAATCTTTACAACAAAGGCAACTATAGCTTTATATTATATAACATACCACTCGATCTTCTTCTGCTTTCCGTATAGCTTCAGATATCTCTCTTAGTCATTTTTAGGCAGAACTATGGACACATCTTGACATTAAGTGTTAAATATGTGTCCCATACAAACTAACTGAACTTCAGGCCTCAAAATAGAAGGGAAGCAAGGGCAAGCCATATTTACTCTCAGTTCATTTGTCAACATATGAAACATGGACAATTCTAAATCAGTCGCCTTAGCAATTCTGAGATTTGGTCACGTATGCAGGTAATATATTCTGTAAAAATTCTAGAAAGTATCTGCTGAGTCATGTGGCTGGGGGTAGAGGGAGATAACCCATTGGTGGCATGGGCTCTTCATCATATATGCTGCTTACCTTTTGTGGAACAAAAGGAAAGGGACACTGCTCCAGCGGAAGTCACCCAGTAGAGACTTTTTCCATATGTATTATAGCCGTAGGCCCTCTCCCACTGTGTTCAGTCCTTTGAAGCAGATTCCATTTATTTGGAATCTAAATATAGAATTGTAGAGATAAAATTAACCTTAAGGATTGTTTTACTACTTAGGAAATTTAGTGTCTGGATTATTAAATCACCAGGCTAATCAGTGATAAAGCTGGTGATCAAGCAAGGTTTCTAGTCCAGTTTCCTTGAACTACACTATCTTGCTTTTTTCCCCACTCCCTCTCCTTTTTCTCTAGGATATAACTAAGAAGCAGTGGAATAATGTCTTGGTGGCTCTTGTCCTTCTCTGTACACACAGAAAAATCGTATCGTTGACCATAGCAATTTGTTTAATTCTTAAGGGATCTCTGTATTTTTCTCCCAACAGCCTCAAAACCGGTGGACTTGAACTCATGCACGGGCCCCGTCCCTAATACTACACAGCTGTGCCACATTCCCTGTCCTATTGATTGTGAGGTTTCCCCTTGGTCGGCTTGGGGACCTTGTACTTACGAAAACTGTAATGACCAGCAAGGCAAAAAAGGTATGTACTATTAACATGGCTTGCTTAAAACTCCCATCAGTTGAGTCAAACATGACTTATTTTAAATAATATCATTAGTGTGCCAAATACTTTCACTGTGATTGTTACTCTGTGTTACTTGTGCTTATTCATTCATCTGTGATATTTTCCAGAAAGGCTAAGAGTGTCAAATGCAAAAGATAAATAAACCTATTCTGATGTTGGTACTAGAACATTAAAACTGAATTTAATGATCTAAATCTTTGTCCCCTTATCTGTAAAAGGGATGTAATATCTGCTACTGAATTTTTCTCTAACAATTCAATGAGATAATAAGCGTAAAGCACTCAATTCAGTGCCTGATCCACAGCTAGTCCTCAAAAAAGAAAAACAAAAACAATACGTCCTTATTACTTTGAAGGTAAGAAAGGGGGGACAAAAAAACTATTGCTGTTATGATGCAAATGATATATGTAATAGGAGTAGGATAAATGTAGTGGTTTCCTATGTGGTGGGCATGATGGGGTAATTTTCACATGATCTAATAATTAAAAACGTTTTATTTTCTTTCAAGAACAGTCTTCTAGTGATTCTAATAGGTTCACATAGCAATAAACAGACTTACTAATTTTGCTAGTGATTCTAATACGTTCACATAGCAGTAAACAGACTTATTAATTTTGGTACACCATGTCCAGAAGGGCAACACTTAGGTGCTATTAAAGCACAGAGCACAACTCTGAAGAGACCTCATTAGAGCCCAGATGCTTTATATCATCACTAGTTCATATTTCCAGGGCTTCGAAAATCAACTAAGGCTCAAAGAGACACTTTATCTGGAACCATCCAACTTCTCAGAGGTTTCTTTTCAAATTTAATTATGTGATAGTGCTGAAAAATTCAAAGTAATAGCACTTTGTCTGGTCATGAATATTTCTTGAGATTTCATTGTCTCTTTGAATATTTTGTAACTGCAGACTTTCCAAATCAACCAAAATCATTTTCTGTGTGTGTCTTTGTCTGTCTTTCTCGCTCTGCTTCTACCTCTCTACGTCTCTCCAGTCCTGTGAAGGAGATAAGAGACATAGACTTTTCTTGCCTTCCCTCCTTGGCCATTCTGTTCATTCACTCATTTATTCACTGAATAAATGATTAATGGGCTCACATTCAGTTAGAGGTTGGGGATACAGTAGTGATTAAAGTAAATATGAATTCTACCTTCTACCCTCATCCAGCTTTCCCTCAAGTTTTCATTCAGCCTTCGAAAATATTCAGCCCAGGGCAGTAACAATAAGTATGTCCTTCCCCAATAATTCAGGTTTCAAACTGAGGAAGCGGCGCATTACCAATGAGCCCACGGGAGGTTCTGGGGCCACTGGGAACTGCCCTCACTTACTGGAAGCCATTCCCTGTGAAGAGCCATCCTGCTATGAATGGAAAGCAGTGAGGCTTGGAGACTGTGAACCAGACAATGGAAAAGAATGTGGCCCAGGCTCTCAAGTTCAGGAGGTGGTGTGCGTCAACAGTGACGGTGAGTCAGGCAGGGGCTTCTACCCTGCTGGCGAATGTCTGTTTAACCCTGGAGTTATGCCTTCGCTTATGTTAAAGTCAGTCTCCTGTCCCTTCATCAAAATGGGCTCCCCATACAAATGCAGAAATAGCTGCTGCTTCCTTTCTTCCTTCCTTCTTCCTTTTTTCTTTCCCTCCCTCCCTTCTTCCCTTCTCTTTCCCTTCTTTTTCTTTTTCCTTTTTTCTTTTCTTCCTTTTTTTTCTTTTTTTCTTTTATTACCCCCTTTTTCTCAGCCTCTCAGTCTCTCTCTCTCTCTCTCTTTCCCCCCAGTGGTGGCAATGAGGAGGTTCTTTGAACAATCACAGGGTACTTTTTAATTTGAAAGCAGGTAACATAGAATAAGAATTACATCATCATCAAGGCAATAAAGTATTAAATTGCCATTTAAAAATAGCATGGAGGAGCACCTGGGTGGCTCAGTTAGTTGAGCATCCAACTCTTGATCTCAGCTCACGTCTTGATCTCAGGGTCGTGAGTTCAAGCCCTGTATTGGGCTCCATGCTGGGCATGGAACCTATTAAAAAAAAAAAAGCCTGAAAAGGTAACATTTTCTAAGTGGGCATTTTTAAATTGCCATAATATTTAAATAAAGAAGGATTGTAAGAGTTAGTTGACTTGAATCGCGAAGCCTTTATTTCCTGCCCTGATACTGTGTGTTAGGGATGTAATTTAATTTCCAGACTCCCAAGCCACATGGCCTATTGTGGCCTAGATTCCTGAATCAGCCTCTGACTTCTGCCCTCCCCACCCCCTCCAGCCCCACTCAGGAATGTCCTAGAGCTACTGGGGTGGTAATTTTCCATAAGGTTCCTTTCCTAAACCATAAGAAATGCTTTAGACTTTCACAACTGATTTTTGTTTGATAAAATATACTGTCTTGTTGTTACTCTGATGTAAGATTTTTTACATTCTTTCCATGAGTGCTGTTACTATTTTGGGGAGATCCCCTTACTCTTCCGTAATTTCTGAGTCACACTTAGAAACACAGAGCTCCTCACGACATAGTTTAAAACCTTTGACTAAGATCATCTCTAAGGGTCCTTCCAACTCTCAAATGCTATGACTCTGCACATCAGAGCAGCATGAGCACCAAGCCCCAGGGTCCCATGATTTGACAGTTTATGCTGTTTACAGCATATGCAGAAACATTCTGGTGCCCCCTCCGGGGCAGTGGAACATCTGGTAACCGTCATAATTCCTTCCATCCTATTTTCTTCCAGCAAGCAGAATTGTTTCCTCCTGTGACTCAGTCACTGTTCAGTAGAGAAAGATACTCTCTGGGGTAAGACACTGACAGACACTGCTAGTCCTGAGAAATTAGCCTTTCGACTTTGAAATGTATAGTGTTGCCTTTGTCCAGGGACCAACACCATCAAGCAGGATGGCTTTAGGTAAAATCCAGACCACTTGAGGTGGAAAGGTGAAAAGGGGGATTATTCCAGATATTTTAGGATGAATTTTTTGTATTCTGGGCTTTTTCTCTAGATTTTCTGCTTTTCATAGATATAGTTACTTATGATACATCCTCTCTTTAGCTTTTACCCAGTTCTCAAAGGGAAAGAAATAGAGATTGACATCTAATGGGGAAAAGAAGCAAAAAAACTGCATTTATACATCTACTTCAAATCTGTATTTGGATTAGATGGCAATCTATATTATCCTCTTTCTGAGTTGCTTTCAAAATAATGACTCATGTTTATTTCAGCACCACTGGTAATTCTTTTACTGATACTTCTTACTAATTTTTTTCCTGAATTCAGAATTTTTTCTTACCCTTCTCTAGACCTGGGGTGTAAATGAATGAACTAAGCTGACAAAAAACGCTAAGGTAGAAAGTTCTTGTGCATGAAACTTCTGCCTAAACATTATTAAATGAAAAATCAGATCTCACCTATTTCAGTGATCTTCTTGGATGTTTGTACAAATTCAATATATTTTAAATACATAAGAGGAACTGGCTATCTTAAAAATATCATAGTTAATTTTTATTTTGTCAGGTAAAAAATATTTCATGACACAAGTAATCACCCCCTAAATTATCTTATGGAACGCTAAACCACGAAAATACGAGCAGAGGAATGAGTTACATATGTCTTGTTATATTGGAAAATAATGTGCCTTATAACCTAAAACGTACATTGCTAATTCGCAGTATACATCAGCTGGTTTCACTTGGCCTATCTCCCAGAAAGAGTGAATTAAGGAAAAGAAGTATGCTATTGATATTCAATTTGTTATTATTGTCCTTTATCAGGACATGTCTTTCATCATTAAATTTTACTTCCTGGCATGAATTTGTTATGGTGCAACTCAGTATTTTAACTGGCCCAACTACAGAGGTGTTTAAAATCAGGGCAGTTTTTTATCATTGTAAATCCTTGAGGTGGCTCAAATTTATATATGCCAAAACCTAATTGTGCTGATAGAACAGAGCAAAAGCTGGAGACTTGTAAATACTACTCCAGTATTATCATGTGGTCACCTGGTAAGTGTTTAGCAGCTGCACCAAATGTTGTTTTGTAATTAAATCGAACCCAGGGAATTAAAGTTGATTAGTTGTACAGACTCTACCCCTAGGCCTGGCTGCAGCTATAGATTTTGTTTTATAATTAAGTTAAAGCTCAACTAGGGAAATGAAAAATTAGAGCCTGTGAATGTTAGCAAATAATAAAAAGGCGCTTTTTTTTCTCCCACGTTCCTCACAAATTTCACAACTTTGTTAATGATCTCAAAGCATTTGAAGCCTCTTTTCTTTTTCCTGAAATATCCTTTGCCCAGGCTTCCAAAGATCATTAAGATTTGTCGCTGGTTATTGTTCATTTTTCCAATTGTCTTTCAAGAAGCAGGATTAGGGAAGGGTTTTGAGAATACTCAGGAAGAATTTTACATAGATTCTCTGACAGAGGGTATAAACAGAAATGTGAGACAAAAGAGAACTCAGAAGACAATTAGACTCCACAAAAAGGGATAAATACGTGGTGTGTAATAGAAAAAAAAATCACTCATAATTTAAGGATCATCAGAAAAGCAGCTCCCAGTCTCTGAGCGCAAATACAGGAATTATTCCAAAGGTCTGTTGGTGACATTGGGGTTTGGAAGGGGAGAAATCCTAGAGTTTGGTGGACCTTTAAGAAAAACAAAAAGCTACCCTATTTCTGTTTTTTGAAATTTGTGTTTTTTTTTAAAGGTATAAATTTGGTGGGGCAAGAGTACTTTTGGTACTTGTGGTTGACACAGTAACAAATTGGTTGGTTAGAGATAGAACAAAGCAAGACTTTTTAGGCTGAGAGGGGAAAAGAAAATCCATTGTCTTATTGATTACTTAAGGAGACTATAAGCCAATTATTGTTTGCACATATCCCTCCCGTCTGTTGAAAAAATATGATGCCATCCATATCACATTATTATGTGCTGTATTTCAGATATGAGAATTTCAAAGCCACAGTTTTGTATTTTGTTACTGCTATTGCTTTATAAAGCAGTGAACTTCCAACAGTTTCAAAAACGCCTGCAGCTTCTATGCTACATTTCTTATTCTTCTCCACATTAGTAAAAGTTAACATATAACCAATGACATTGACATGTGTGACTCACATTCATACCTGACAGATTTTTATGGAAACAAAATACAATATTTCTGTGGAAGTAAATCAGTACAATTCATCATTACATTTCTTCTAAAGGTAGAGTAGAAATAGCAGTGACCAGCCAGGCCCGTCAAAGTATATCATGTTATTCTTGGAGTACTATGGCTCTGGCACAACTTCTTCCTCTTGCATTGGGTAAAGCATGTCAAATTTAAATAAATGAAAATGCCATTATTATATGGATAACCTATAATAACCTCTAATTTATTTGTTAAAACCAGCTGACTTGAAATGTCATTAACAACAAATATTTTCCATACACCCAAAACTTGATTGTAATACACCATTCCATCATGCCACCATGGTTAAAAACTATTGGATTATTAAGAACGTCTTCCAACAAATGCCTCAGGTACAAGTGGACGTACTACATCAATAATATTAGTGATTTATAAGTCTTATGTAAATGGTTATAAGATATATGGGCATATGTATATATTCATTTTACATGAATATTTTTTCAGTTTACCCTGTGAGATGCTAGGTCCATTTTTGCAAAGAGTGTTCCGGACCCCCCAGTATCAGAATCTCCTTAAGTATGCTCTAAACTCTGATTCCTCAGTAGTCTTCTCTACAGACCTGATGAATGCAGTATGGGCAGACAAGTCCCAGAAAGCTGCATTTTTATGAAGCTCCCTAGATTGTTCCGATGTGTTCAGTGAAGTTTATGAACCAATGTACTAAAATGAGGAAAGGATTTGTTTTGGCGGAGCCTAAGACTCAACTCTGTTACCCAAACACTGCCAGTACCAGAGCAAACTGATTAGATTTGGATAATGCTAAAAAAGACCTGTGAATAAGAATACATTGAGATTAATAGTGAAGCATGCCTTTACAGTAAGTTTTTCTGCCTCTTTTTTTTTTAAAGCTTTTATTTATTTATTTGACACAGAGAGATCACAAGTAGGCAGAGAGGCAGGCAGAGAGAGAGGGGGAAGCAGGCTCCTGGCTGAGCAGAGATCCCGATGCGGGCCTTGATCCCAGGACCCTGAGATCATGACCTGAGCCAAACGCAGAGGTTTAACCCACTGAGCCACCCAGGGTCCCCTTTTCTGCCTCTTTTGGAACCACTTCTGTACCTCATCAGAAATACCAAAAGAGCCAACTATAAAAAATGGGAGATGATGATATTAATGTCTGAGGCCCTGGCTTATTACATGACTGCTTTTTCTTTCTGAAATTTTTGCCACAAGTTTCATCCTTCTAGAATGAGATAGGTATCCATATATGAGTAGAGGGAAGGAAAGACTCGAATACTATTTCTTTCCCAAGTACTCCATGTCATATTTCTTTTTTCCCACATGTTCAGTATGAAGATGAATATAAGGGGCATTTCAGTATCTTGAGGTAAATACAGGAGTAAACATCTAGAAAATATTGAAAATTTTTACCTCTGGAAGGCAAGACTCGGTGTAGGGAGAGATGGAGTGAGGTATTGCTCTATTTTATTGTGGTACAATTTGTGTCTAATTTATAAATTGTATAAACACTGAATTAATTTGTCCAAGTATGTATTTATTAAGAAAACAGTCTGGAAGGGGCAGAGGTATGTGGAATGAGGAGTTAAAGAATGGGGAGCAGAGCATTCCAAGAATAGGAAGAGAAATTATAAACCTTATAGTTGAGACTAATATTTTGACTGATTGAGAGTATTCATAAGCACTCCTAGAAGCATAAGCCAGGTCAAGGATTATGATGCACACAGTTTATTAAGGATGTGCTCCCAGGAGAAAGGGGAGCGGGAATAAAAAAGCAAAATCAAGAAGAGGAATGTGTGTTGGGTTCCCAAGACCGCACCCTGGTTCTATAATTCACTGTAAGGACTCATAGAACTCAACATACAGTCACACCCAAAGGTGTGATCTATTACAGTGAGAAAATACAAAGTAGAATCAGCAAAGAGGGGAAAGGCACATGGGGCAAAGTCTGGAGGAAACTAAGCACAAGATTCCAAGGGTCCTGTCCCCATGGTGTCTCCAATGCATTGTGACAGCCCATGTGAAGTGTTGTCTTCAGGGAAGCTCATCTGAGCCTAGGTGTTCAGGGTTTATGTCGGGGGTCAGCCACGTAGTCACCTTCTGCCTAGCTCATAAAAATTATTCTAGACTCCCAAAAGGAAAGCACATGATCAGCCTAAACCACACTGTTTATTCAAATACTTTAAGCACAGTGATCAACACTTGTCATTTAGAGAATAGTGGAAGCCTCCAGAAATTGAAATTCCCAGATGCAAGCCACGGGTCACCCTAGTGAACAAGACTGTCTAAGGGTAACACTCTTGGGCCTGCTGTGTTAACTGTTCTGCACAGGGAAACAGCAAAGTTGCAGACTCACTCTGATTAGGGGAGATACTCTGGAATTTAAATTAAACCACAAAGGTTGTGGTTTTAGAAAAAAAAGAAGCTGGGCTTTTAAACTCGCACCAGTCAACTGTTGGCTGAGAGCTGCTGCAGGAAGGAGGATGATGGGTCCCAGAAATTTCTAGCTCTGTCTATTAGCCAGACAACTCTAGTGCCCAAGGTAATTCAACTGAAAGTCAGGAATGAGATACTAGCAACAGAATCTGAGAGATGGGTGCAAAGATCCAGTAAAAAGGGTCCCAGGAGTTCCAAGCTGTGCAACCATATTGTCCAGGAAGAGATTCAGTTATAGGGGGGAAGGTTCATAAATGTTGTGTATACTAAGCAAACCTAAAACCTGATGATTGTGTCTTCTCTACTACAGAGGAATGTCCATGAGGGTACAGATTTTCCAGTTTAGGGAAATGATTTGATGGGTTTGATGGGACATTTGGTTGACAGATACTCAGTACATTTTATATTGCCTGATTAATAACAAGAGAAGAGCTGAGTTTTGCAAAATAAAATAGAGTATTTAAGCTACCTATAGCAGTATGGAGAGAGAGGTATGGAGTTTGGAGATTAATAACAAAGATGTGAGAAGGGTCTGAAAGAAGTGAGAGAAATTGTCTCAATGAAGAAAAAGTTTAAGGAGGGCCACAGCTAACTAGAAATACCCTTTTGTATGAAGTAGGTTTGTTCAGGATGGTACCATTTTCTTGAGATCATTATTAATACCACCCCCTTTGTTCTACTAAGCGTCTTGCTTTGAAAAGCAAGTGATAGGCTCTCCCTAGGAATGACTGATAAATTTTGAGACAGAGGCAGAAATTTGGAACCAAAAGTTTTAGGAGAAATATCAGCTCCATGCAAACCCTAACAGAAAATAAAGAGAGGGAGGATCCACAGCCACTTAAGAGGTTGCTGAATTCCCCAATGGAATTCAAGTAATTCTATTTGAATTTTAATGGGAATGGAACTTCAAAAGGTTGAGAAATCTGAAAACAAGCAGCAGACACTGAGATTGTTTAATATTTCAAAATGTTAGGGTATCTTTTTGAGAACATAAAGAGCCTATTCATAAATATTTTTGTTCCTTTCCACGAGGAGAATAACTTTTATGCTGCATTTTGTCGTAATTATTTATCAATGATGGACGAGAAGTGAGTTAGGAAAACTTAAGTGAAAATTTGTGTAATTTTAGTAGGGAAACTAGCTTAAGTAAGATCGGCTTCTAAAACTTTGGTGAGAACTCCAAGTTCAGATCAATTCAAATGTCTGTAGAGCCAGATGAGAACACAATTTCAAAAGCATGATCACTCTCTGGAACTGGAATCTACTTCTTAACACAAATTACACAGCCATTACATGGAAAAGCTGATCTTTTAAATGCAAGAATATGTCCTATAACTGAATTGTTTTTCCATAATTTAAGCAATAAATCAACTAAGAAGTTCCCTTCCTGGAGAATGCTATGCCATTTAATGTGTTTGGAATATAATTAGGTTGGATGTTATGCTTAAATCTAAGGTCTCTTACTTTACAATTAGGATCATCTAACACTGTTGGTAGGAGTTTTTCCCTATAATTGGATTGAGATTCTCTATTTAATTTGTTGTAAAGATGAAAGTCATTATAGCTTTTTAGAAAATTTAAGGCAGTAGGCTATTCTTTAGTGTTGGTTTGTAGTAATCACAATTTTATTTTCGCTTAAAAAATCTAGCACAAGATAACCTGATCTGTCTGCCGTGGTGTGTGTGTGTGTGTGTGTTATATTTTGATACGTTACTTTTTTTCTTGTTTTTTTTTTAAGATTTTATTTATTTATTTGTAAGAGACAGAGATAACAACAGAGATAGAGCGTGAGTGGGGAGGAGAGGGAGAAACAGGTTCCTNTATTTTGATACGTTACTTTTTTTCTTGTTTTTTTTTAAGATTTTATTTATTTATTTGTAAGATAGAGACAGAGATAACAACAGAGATAGAGCGTGAGTGGGGAGGAGAGGGAGAAACAGGTTCCTCGCTGAGCAGGGAGCCCAATACAGGGCTCGAACCCAGGACCCTGGGATCATCACCTGAGCCAAAGGCAGACACTTAACCAACTGAGCCACCCAGATGCCCCTATTGTGATATATTGTTAATAAAAATTATTTTTTGTTTGTAAGGAAACCATCTGGATTGAACCAGTGTTCTTTTGCACTGAAATGTCTTAGCAAACAGTAGGGCTTTATAAAGAATTTTCTTTTTTAAAATAAGGGAAAATTAGTAGAAGCCTCAGATGAAAGTTAAATAAGCAATAGTTGACTTACCACTTCACGAGATAGAACTTAAATTTCCCACTAAGTGCTATGTATCACTTCAAATGGAAAATATAAGAAAAAAATGAAGACAAAAAGCCTTTCACTTTATCATAGGTAGTCAAGCACCTTAACAAAACTCAAGGTGGTCAGTTTACTTATAGCTGCATCAGTAGAGACTGGTATGGGTGAAAAGGACACCTTTCAATCAAATTAGACAGAAGTTGAATTATTAAATCCAAGAGGTGCACCTCTTTCCTTACACTATCCCTTGTTTGCTTCTTCATCTCTGCTTATCTCTTATCTCCTATCAGACTTTGTCTTTCCATGACCTCATTGATTTTACTTTCCTCTGATTCCCTTCCTACCTCTCAGGCCACATATCATTTAACTATTACTGGCTAACACATCACCTTAAAACTCCCTGACTGAAAAAAGAACCCATTAGGATTCCCCATGATTCTGGGAAGTTCCAGTTCAGGTTTCACCTGGGCTCATTCATGGAGGTTTGGCTATGACTGGAAGGTCCAAGATGGCCTCCCTCATGTATTTTGCAGTTGGTGCTGTGTGCTGAGGCACACTGGTGCTTCTCCACACAGGCTCTCATCCTCCTATAAGCTAGACCAGCTCTCTTAGATGATGGTTTTGGGGTACTGCTCTGACAGGACAAAAACAAGCTGGCAGACTCTAGCACTGCACATTGTCACTTCTACCACATTCTCTTGGTCAAAGCAAGTCATAGCGATGACTCAGATTTCAAAGGTAGATAAAGAGACTCTATCTCCCAATGAAATACATTACAAAGAATTATGGCAAAAAATTTAATTTACTACAGTCCACTCTCTTGTCTTAATTGTTTTCATTCCTTCGATAGGCAAAGTACAACCCCTCCTAACCCAAACACACCAAAATTCCCATACAGTTAATCATTCACCATCTCATGACCTGTGTCTAATTCTAATATAGATGAGACTTGTCAGATACAGCAGTTGGGTGGGGCTATTCTTTTTTTTTTTTTGATCCATTGATTGATTGCACATATTAACTTTGAGCTCTTATTTTCAGAAGAGCTGTGGCTTTTTCCCCCACCAGGAAACTTGTCATAAAGTCTCTTCTGTGCACTTCAAAATAACTTAATATTATCCTTCAGTCATAGATTTTTTTAGAGGAAAAAAATATACAATATGTAAAATACATACAATATTTTTTTAAAGATTTTTTTTTTTTTAATTTATTTGACAGAGAGATCACAAGTAGGCAGAGAGGCAGGCAGAGGGAGAAGAGGAAGCAGGCTCCCCGCAGNTATACAATATGTAAAATACATACAATATTTTTTTAAAGATTTTTTTTTTAATTTATTTGACAGAGAGAGAGATCACAAGTAGGCAGAGAGGCAGGCAGAGGGAGAAGAGGAAGCAGGCTCCCCGCAGAGAGCCTCATGCAGGGCTCGATCCCAGGACCCTGAGACCATGACCTGAGCCGAAGCCAGAGGCTTTAACCCACTGAGCCACCCAGGCGCCCCTACATACAATGTTTTTATGTACAGTCTTGTTTGACTTAGAATTATAGAACTTGCCATCTTAAACAGAATTGTAGTTTGTATTTTCCACATAGTACCACACACATACACCAAAATACATTATTATTATTTTAGAAAATGGGATTAGAGTACTTATTTTTTAAAAAAACTTTTGGCCAGTGTTTGAGTGCTTTTAGTCCCTAACTGGTATATTTTCCAGTCCTTTCCGTTTTCTAAAAACGTATTTTTCGTGGTGCTTAAGTTTTCTTCCTACTAGTTAAATCCTATATCCATAAACCTTCCCTGTGAGCTTACAAACATCTTTTGATTATTGTTTTTTTCTATTTTTTTCCTCTTGAAAATAATCCAATCTTACAGAATCTTTTAGTTTAACTGAACATCTGCAGAATTTTTTAAGGTGCCAAAACATGGAAAATATGACCTTCATATTAAAAGATACTTTAGGGCGCCTGCGTGGCTCAGTGGGTTAAAGCCTCTGCCTTCGGCTCAGGTCATGATCTCAGGGTCCTGGCATCAAGGCCCGCATCGCGCTCTCTGCTCAGCGGGGAGCCTGCTTCCTCCTCTCTCTCTGCCTGCCTCTCTGTCTACTTGTGATCTCTCTCTGTCAAATAAATAAATAAAATCTTAAAAAAATAATAAAAATAAAAATAAAAAGATACTTTAATTTCTGGATACAGTAAAAATTTAAACCATTCAGGTAATTTATTAAAAAAAAAATAGAGCCCTTTTGTCCTTAATTGAAGGTACACATGTTTTCAAGGTCTTATTCTGTACAAGTGTGGTACTTTACACAAAGTGATATCTGAAAAATGGTTCCAAGATAATGACTTCATATAATCAGTTCATGTTACTTATCACAAAGAACCTGATTTCAGATTGAAATTGGAACTCTATTGTTTCTAGGGTGTGGCCTGTTAACTAGAATCCAAGGCCTCTTAACCAGAAAGATAAGCTATCTCCGCCTAAATCTCTCCACATATGCAACATATAATGATGTAACAGACCAGAAAATCAGAATGGATTCTCCCATTCAAAAATAAGAAAAATGGGAAACATTCAGTAGTGTCTGGTCTTTACCAGTTCTGAAATCCAGCCTGTTCCCTCTTTATCAGGGACAGGGGGATTCCTTGATCTCAGCCTATGTTTGTTCTGAAAGTCATTCTCTAGTCCACTATCCTCCTTGGCTCTTTGTTCTTCACTCTGGGTTCTTGGATTTTCCATGGATGTCTTTCCCTTTTTATAAGAAATGGCTTTTATTTGAAGCTGATGAGCTTTCTCACTCTGAATCATGCTCGCATAAATCACAGAGCCCAGGGGCCGGTCTTTCATTTTGAACTGTTTCAATTTCTCTAAGACTAAGTTGGCAGTGTTTTAACAATACAACACTTAATGCTTTGGGTTTCTTATGAATCTCATTGGAGATCACTCCATGCCCCAAAAGCCATATCCATAATTTATTAATTTGTTTTTGAGAAAAGCCTCTCTTTACTTTAGACCCTATTTGAGGGTACTGTGGAAAATGGCTTTAAGATTCTTAGAAGCCTTTTATATAACTCAGAGTGTCTTCTAGGAATCACTTAACTATTTTTGAGGTTTTATCAAAAAATTTTTAGCTACAACCTTAAATTGATTTTTACCTTAGGCCCTTTATTACTCTGAAAATCTTTTGCCAGATGACTAGAGGTGAAAAACCATTCTATTTTCCATTTCAGCCATCATGGCGACATATAAATTCCATTTGCACACAGAATTATTCCCTCAGTTTATTTCTTTCCTTATAGCATATCATCCTCCAGAGGAAAAATTAAATGGACATTTTTAACATTTTTTCCTGAAAGTATCCTTATCTGTATTCATTAGACTACATTTTCCATCTTGCAAGTTTCCATAAGTAATTGTTTTGCCAACTTTTCCATCCATATGTGACATGAGACTCTCTGTCTCCATTCTCCATTAAACATCTTCTCACCAACTTTCAGCTTTTACTGTCCCCCCCTCCCCCGCCAAGTCTCAAAGTCATTGCTACATGTTTTAGGTTTCTGTTAAAGCAGCACCCCATTTCTAGGTACTAAGTTTTGTGTCAGATATATTTGCTGCATAACATACCACCCTACATTTAATAATTTAAATTTTTTTGTTTTCTCAACTCTGTTGCTTGGCGGGGCAGTTCTGGGATCATTGGTGCAGCTGTGTTCAGCCAGAGGGCTGGTGTAACTGGGGCATCTAGGTTGGCCTCATTAATATCAATGAAGTTACCTCATTTTTCCTCCATGTGTTCCCTCATCATCCAGTAACCCACACTGGCTTCTCTTCAAGGTGATCTCAGGCCACTGTTCCAAAAGGGCAAAACAGATGAATGATCTCTTCATGTCTGAGTTTGGAACAATCATAAAAGCACTTCTACCATGTTCTTTGGGTCAAAGCATGTTGCAAAGCCAGCCAGATTCAAGGGATAGTAGAATCAGTTATACATTTTGATAGGAGGTACTCATCAGAATTTGTAGCTGTATTTAACCTATACAGGCTACTCGTTCTGTTTCATACTTTTTTTTTTTTTTTCCTCTGCTTCTTCCTTAAATGTTAATATTCCCTTTCAACCTTCTGCTCTAAAGCTCTATTTGGAAACCCCAACTGAAACCTACAGATATTTCAAAATCTGTATGTACCAAAGTCAGACCCATCATCTTTCCTCCAGAGTTGGTTTTTCCTCCAGTGCTTCTAACCTAGTTCGTAGCACCACAATTTGCTCAGTCCCAACAGAGTGACACCTGTGAAGAGACATGAAGGAAGTTGGAAAGTCCTATGAGAATCTGGAAGATAATATTCTAGGCCTAAGGAGCACCAAATGCAAGACCTTGAGGTAGGAACGACTTTGAATCTGAGAACAAGGCAGCCAGTGTGTTTGGAGTAGTGTGAATTAGAAGAAGAATAATCAGGGATGAGGTCAGAGAGGTTATAAAGGAGTGAGCCCATCCGTCTTTGTCTTTCACTCTAAGATGAGAATCTGTTGGAGGGTTTGAACTAACAAGTGTCAGAAGTGACTTGTGTTTTTAAAGAATAACTCATGTTGCTTTTGCTTTTGGTATCAGGTTTTCCTTATTCTGGAATTACAAGTCTACTCCCATAAATCCTCTCTTGATTATGCCACTTACGTGCTTAAAATCTCTTGTTGGTTGCCTCTATGTTGCGTTTTTACATAAAGTTCAAAGCCATTTGGGAATGACAGAATGTCTCCTCAATCTCATCCTCCCTTTCACCAATTGCCTTTTCTGCCCTCCTGTTGGTAACACCATTGTACATTTTACAGAATTTGGTTGTTTATACTTTATTGTTGCCTACTATCCCTTCTATACTGGTGGTTACTATGGGGTAGGTATCATGCCTTAATTTAATTTTTATACCTATTTCCTAGCACTGTTTCACATTGTAAATTGTCAATAAATCTCTGAATTATGGCTAATTTCTTGCTTTCTTTTATCCCTAAACATCACATCTTTTCAGGAAATGACTCTCAGTTTGTCCTTAAGTAAATTTTTGTTATTGCTCTCACCACAAATTCAGACTTTGCCTACCAGATGTCAGACAAAGCATGACACCAAATTGCACACTCTATTGCCATCTCAATACGCCTTCAAATTCTATTACACTAAAGTCCCAGAACACCAGAGCAAAACAGCTACTGCATTTGCATAAAGAGAAAAAAACCCAGAAGGTTCATAAAAGCCTATAATCTGGAGATTCCTCTCACAGTGTTTTATCATTTGACAGAGGTTTTTGTTGAGACTCAATTTTCTGGAACTCAGTCATTGAAGCACTGAGTATAGGTTCAAATTCTAACTTTGGTACTCTTTTTGTCAGGTAATTTAAATCCCCTGTGACTACACTTTCTCGTCTGTGAAATATAAATAGTACAGTTATCTACTCATAATATTGTTGTAGATTATACATGAGTTAATATACATTAAGTGTTAAGAAGTGTGCCCGGCACATAATAGAAACTATTTTAAGTATTTGTTATCTATCATTCATCTGAGATGAGTTCAGTAGTGGAAAAGTTAACTAAGCACAAAGACTGTTCTTTTTTCTTTGTTTGGCTAAGCGTAAGAATTGTATTACGTACCTATATCGATCAAATGATTTAAAGTCCTTCTCATTTTCTAAATAGCACCCTTACTAAATAAGTGTGCTTATTTGAAAAGCATATGTATGTATGCATATGTCTATATATTGCCTTGAAGAAATGGGTGCCTAGTTTTTATTCTCTTAGATATCAGAAAACAATAAGTATAAAATGGTAAATTCCGGATAGAAGATCATGTTACCTATTTCACTTGTTAAATTCCATAATAAAAAAAATCTTTTTACCTGTTTCCTAGGTCAAGGAAATAGATCTCTGAGTTAATGTTTCCTTTTTTTCCACTTGACACATATTATTGATTGATTCAGACTAGTATTGAGCTAATAATGTCTTCTGAAGAGAACCAAGATTATTGCAGTGCAACCAAATTTTGAAAATTAATTCTTGTAACAATTTGCTATTAATTTTAAAGTAGATTAAGACTGTGCATTTTTTTATTTGTATGATGTTAAAAATGCACTAAATTTGTCACACAAAGCTGTAGTCTTTCTTTCCATAGCACAATAACAAGTTACTAACTATAGCCAGAAATTGGACTTCACTTATATAAAATCAGACAAGCTTTTCATGGAATGGCAATTAAATATAATGAGAAAAAAATCTGTAGTAATCTTTGAACATCAAAACTACTGGTACTTAGCACTGCATTATGTGGAGCTGGAGAAAATATATCTTCCCCCCCAAAAAATCACAAGATTTTAAATATTTGATCAAAAGAAATTGCTAAATTGATAGAAGAATCTTAAAAGATATATATTAATCACGTATTCTTTGCCTTGTCAACATTCATTCATTCTCTTCTCTGATCAGCTGTGCCGTCAGATTTTTCTTTGAGGAATTCATCCATTCCTAAACCTATTCACAAGACATGCTAGGATTGATCACATCTCCCAGCCAAAGCTGTATCCCATCTACCTAGCTATAGTGATCGTTTTAAAGATGAATATGACCCAGTTTGGGCTAAGGCTAGCAAGAGAGAAAATACCCAAGAACTTGTGAAGAAATAACTAAAAGAAGCATTGGAGCAGTCCGGTGTCACTACATAACATTGACAATATAAAAAGCAGAGAGGAGAGGTGGAGGTGTTTATTGGTATGTTTTGAGCTATTGGCTCTATCTTCACCTGAAGCCATTTTTAATCCTTACCCAAACCATTTTTTAAGCCAGGAAAGTCTCGTCATTATTTTTACCCCAAAGAGGTCTAGCTGATATAGAAAAAGACTGGAAAGACTAGTCTTTTTGCTAGTCTTTTGCTTTGATTGAGTGACTACCTGGGTTGTACTCCCAGATGTTTCCTAAATTCACCACTAAACAAGTATTCACTCTACTTTTTCCTTAAGAATGTATCTATGAAAACATTTGCAAAATTCCTAGATTAGGGCGCCTGGGTGGCTCAGTGGGTTAAGGCCTCTGCTTTCGGCTCAGGTCATGATCTCAGGGTCCTGGGATCGAGGCCCGCGTCGGGCTCTCTGCTCAGCAGGGAGCCTGCTTCCCCCTCTCTCTGTCTGCCTCTCTGCCTCCTTGTGATCTCTCTCCCTCTGTGAAATAAATAAATAAAATCTTTAAAAAAAAATAAAATAAAATAAAATTCCTAGATTATAGTAAAAAGGGTCTAATAAAGCTCTTCCATATGAGTTTTTACAGAAGGTTTCTCAGTAGAAAGACTGCAGGGTAACGGTCTGGTTGGAAGAAGAGAAAATTGTTTTGTCTCTGCAGAACATTTGATGTTAGATTAAGAAATCAGTTCTTACCAAAACAAAAGTAGGCCAACAGAAGCGGTGGAGTATCTAAAGTGCCTCAAGCAATCTTTTTTTTTTTTGGTTACTCTTGTTGTAAAAGCTTTTTGCATTCCTATTCTCTTCCACCTTTTTTAAAATTAGTAGTAATATATTTTTTACTTGTAGTTGATACAATGTTACATTAATTTCAGGTATACAGCATAGTGATTCTGCAACTCTACATGTTATACGATGCTCACCACAAGTGTAGCTATAATCTGTCACCAAACAACACTATTACAATACCACTGACTGTATTCCCTATGCTGTACCATTCATCCCCATGACTTAATTCATTCCATAACTGGAAGCTGGTATCTCCCACTCCCTTCACCTATTTTTCCCATCCCCTACCACCCTCCCCTCTGGCAACCATCAGTGTGTTGTCTGTATTTTTGGGTTTGGGTTCGCTTCTGGTTTTTTGTTTGTGTGCTTATTTGCTTGGGGGTTATTTTACTATATATATATACACATATATATATACATATATATGTATATATATGTATGTATGTATGTATATATATAAAGTCCTATTTATTTTTCTTTCCTTGGCTCATTTCACGTAGCATAATGCCGTCTGAGTCCATCCATGTGGTCACAAATGGCAAGATTTCATTCTTTTTAATGGCTGAGTAATTGTGTGTGTGTGTGTGTGTGCGCGCGCGCGTGCATCAATCACACCTTTTTTATCCATTCATCTATTGATGGACACTTAGATTGCTTCCGTGTCTAAGCTCTTGTGAATAATGCTGCCATACCCATAGGGGTGCGTGCATCTTTTTCAAATTAGTATTTTCAGTTTTGAGGTGTAAATACCTGGTGGGAGAATTACTGCGTCATATGGCAGTCCTATTTTTTTAATTTTCTGAGGGACCTCCATACTGTTGTCCACAGTAGCTGTGCCAGTTTGCATTCCCACCAACAGTACATGAGATTTCCCTTTTTCCACATTCTCACCAACACTTTTTAGTTCTTGTCTTTTTGATGCTTGCCATTCTGACAGGTGTAAGGTGATATCTCATTGTGGTTTTGATTTGAATTTCTCTGACAATTAGTAATGAGCATTTTTTCACGTGTCTCTTGGTCATTTCTATCTTCTTTGGAAACATGTCTTTTTAGGTCCTCTGTCTATTTTTAATTGGATTGTTTGTTTTTTGGGTATAAAGTTGTATAAATTCTTCATATATTTTGGATATTAACCCTTCAGCAGTTATATCATTTGCAAATATCTTCTCCTATTCAGTAGGTTGCCTTGTTGTTTTGTTAATGGTTTACTTTACTGTTGTTAAAGCTTTTTATTTTGGTGTCATCCCAATAGTTAATTTTTGCTTTTGTTTCTCCTGCCTGAAGAGACTGTCCAGAAAAATGTTGCTAAGATAAACATCCAGAAGATTACTATGTTTTCTCTAAGGAGTTTTATGGTTTTTAAGTCTCACATTTAAGTGTTTAATCCATTTTGAGTTTATTTTTGTGTATGGTATAAGAAAGTCCAGTTTTATTCTTTTGCATGTAGCTGTCCAGTTTTCCCAACACCATTTGTTCAAGAGACAATCTTTTTCCCATTGCATATTCTCGACTCCTTTGTTGAAGATTAATTGACCATATAATCACGGGTTTATTTCTGGACTTTCTGTTCTATTCCATTGATCTGTATGTCTGCTAGTACCAGTGTTTTGATTACTCTAACTTTGTAACATTTCTTGAAATTTGGGATTGTGATTCTTCCAGCTTTGTTTTCTTTTGTCAAGATTGTTTTGGCTATTCAGGGTCTTTTGTAGTTTCATACAAATTTTAGTGTTATTTGTTCCAACTCTGAAAAATGCTATTGACATTGGATTTTGATAGGGATTCACTGAATCTGTAGATTGCTTAGGATAGTATGGACATTTAAACAGTATTAATTATTTGGTTCCATGAGCGTGGTATATCTTTCCAGTTGTTTGTGTCATCTTTAATTTCTTTTATCAGTGTTTTTTAATTTTCAGAGTACAGGTGTTTACCTCCTTGATTACATTTATTCCTTGATATTTTTCTCTTTTTGGTGCAATTGTAAATGGCATTGTTTTGTCTCTTCTACCCCTTTGAGATTAGAATATCCCATTGCAGGAAATTGTTGCTGAAATCATGATAGAAGTGACATGATGTCACAAAATGTCTTCTTGATTTTTTAAAATAAGATTCCAAAATAACAGCTTTGATTCAGAGCTATATCATGATTTTTAAGCAAAAAATTCCACAGGGAGCCTTATGAATACTTAGTCTGGGCTTTTGAAAGAGCCACATCCAGGAAACGGCTATATTTGAAGAGAGAGCTAGAACCCTCTAGAGAAGCTCTGATTTCATAAAGAGCAATTTGACTTGGTTCGAACATAGCTTAGATTTTCAAGTTTGCTACCTAGGCTGATTCATTCACTGCTTTCATAACATTTATTGTATCTGCTCTCTTTCAGACATTATAGTACGTGCTAGTGATATTCGTATTAATAATGACAGTCTTGGAGAGGGAAAATGTATAATCAAATTATTTAAACAGTACAATAATTTTTAAACTAGAAATATTTTCAGGTGCTCATGTCAGCAGCCTATACACTAAAATTGAAATATATTCAGGGCACTAAGGGGCAGAGCAGGTAGTTTACTCTCTGACTCTGCATTAGAGGGGCACTAACGGCTTTAGAAAAAAGGATGACTTATGTGTTAACTCGAAGGGTAAATAAAAATTCTTAAGGTCACTATATTTTAGGTTAAAAGCACAGCTTTACAAGAACACAGAAATGTGAAAGAACTTTGAGGTCCCTGGGATCTGCAAACATTTGGGCTTGTCACAAACTCTTCAGTGACTCTTTCTTCTTGGAAAGATGGAGGACATGAATCTTTATGGATGGTACCAGACATGAAAGAAGCCTAGTTAAGGAGACTCTGTTATACCCATTGGAATTAAAAGTGTTCTGCTAGGGAAGTGGTATGATCAGATCATTTAGAAATAGAACTCTAACCACAGAAGGGGGAAGGAAGGGGGAGACAGACACTCTTGTTCTTTTTTAAACTAAACCAAGAATTCTGTTTGGCTATAAAACAAAATTTGATCTAAGCATAACCCTGCAAATTTTATTGCAGTGAAATTTGTTTTTAATCCGTGATGTTGATGTTCTCTTGTTCCCCTGTCACACATTAAATTTAGAAAGTGGGGAAATATATCCATATGTTTTAAATTTATGTTTTACATGAAAGACTTTTTATGGGTTGTCATAATGCTAATGAAAAGAAGGAATGTTCCAAATGAGTATAATCTGGCAAGTAAATGAAGAATGAAGTTATATTGAGCACTTTATTTATTTATTTTAAAGATCCCTGATAATGTAGCTATAAGAATCTTTCATAAGTATTGGAGAAATTTGTATTTGAACTTTTTGCATTCATACCTCTGACATCAATCTAAGAGTATGAAAGGTTGATATAATACTATGGGTGAAAACTGTAATTTTAAATATATATTTTATGTGTTGGGAATTCTTGAAAAAATAGTAATACAATTGTATTAATTCTGTTACTTATACATTGTAGGTTTCTTAAGCTTCCTGTTCCCAAAATTGATCTATGATGTTTTTAACAATGGTGAAAATTTCTTTTCTCTTTTATTTAAAAAGCTTATTTTTATATATTTTCAATTTGATAAGAATATTACATTTATTTTATAGTATGCTAATACATGCATGTAATGCCATTTCTTAGCAAGTGGATTTAAATTAAGTGATTTTAGTGCTGTTTGGATCAACTGTACTCTGGCATGATCTATTGACTGCAGTTAGGGAAAAAAAAAGTTGCATCTAAGTCATAAAAGAATCCTTTACCTTTGTTCACAGAGTACTATCCTCTTGTTCTAATTTGGGAAAAGCATTTCAAAATGGATTTACTGATGGTTTAAAGTATAGCTTCTGTCAATAGAAAGGTTAAATGTGAAAAAGATGATCATGTGTATGAGGAAAGTTTCTTGTATCCCCAGAAAATGGAAGTACTTATCTTCCACTAGAATTAAGAAAGGCAAGGCTGGTTCCCTGCTGTTTTTTAAAAATAATCCCATCATCATTTAGTAAAATTCAGGGAAAAGAACATTTCTTTTTTTGAACTCTTCTTTTACAAAATTCTGTTTCATGTTGATTTAGAGTATGCATTAACCATATGTTCTGAATTAAGTATATTTTGATTTCTTTCCACCTTCATTGAAGAGAATGGCAGTAATTATTTTGAAGTAGAGTGGCCCCTGTTTTCCTGTTATGTACAAGGAGGAAAATAGAGTTTGGGGGCCATTCAGAGCAACGCTAGAGAACTCAGACTATACGGACCTGTGCTTTTGGCTGGATGGGTACATGTAAAATATAAACATTGAAAACATTTTCACAACCAAATCACCTTTCTACTTACCTTAAATATCCATTTGTCATGTAAAGTTCTTCAATCCGTTCAAAGATTATTCCACTGAACTCCATTAATTTCAGCTAACGTTTCATTAAAACACTCAGAAGTGTTCCTGTAAATGAATGGGATTCATGCTTTTTTGTAAAGCAGTACATGTCTTAAATCTGCTCCAGCTGAGTGGTCTAGAAGATCATGAGCCCTGCTATACTAGGAATGGACGACATGGCACAAGCCCAGGATCCCCACCCTGTTCTGGGAAGTTCTGTAGGCAGACAGTCATTATCTAGACTGTAAGGTGGGAGGTGCTCCTCTGGAGTCCTCCATGCCATAGGCTTTCAGCCTTTCATTAGGGCTAGATTGTGAGCTCCACCACAAAACCCATTCATGTAAACACTCCAACAAAGAGATGCATATTGATGAGACAATATCTATTTTCCTCTATAAAGAACACCTAGTCCCATGAAATAAAACTCTTAGGAGAAGCTATAAGTCATTATATCTTTAGAATGTTGTTTAACAATGTATATTCTAAACCTCAAATATGTTTGTCTATACCACTTCTAGTAAGTTATTGTAAGGGCTAATACCCCAAATGTGGATTTTTTTTAAATTAACATATAATGTATTATTTGCCCCAGAAGTACAGGTCTGTGAATCATCAGGCTTATACAATTCACAGCACTCACCATAGCACAGACCCTCCCCAATGTCCATAACCCAGCCACCCTATGCCTCCCCCCAACCCCCCAGTAACCCTCAGATTGTTTTGTGAGATTAGCAGTCTCTTATGGTTTGTCAAATTACATACAAAATTTACTAAAGAATTAAGAAAGAAGTAGCCAATAAAGAACACCTAAAAGGACTGCAAGAAAGGGTAGGGAACTATAAAAATATCTTTATGTAGATAAAATGCATTAGTTTTACTAATCCCTTACATAGTAGGACTATATAGTATATTCTGGTCTGTGGATCTTCCCATCTGTTACTGTTTTCTAGTCCTTTCTTTCATTAGGACTAGACTACTTTTTCATAGTCTGAGCATTTAAATATTTAGGAAAGCCATTCTTTCTCCTCTTTCTTAAACTTTTAAAACTTCACCGATTAGGCATTTTTCCAAAATAGAAATTCACTTTTTTTTTGTAATTTTTTTGACTGGGTTTCTGGGAATTCTTGTACAAATTTAGGAAAAACTGATCTCTTTATCACATTATCCTGTCCACCCAGAATGTTGGTGTGTTCCTCCATGATTTGTCAAGTTTTCCTTTATTTTTCTTGGTAGAGATTTAAGTTTTGTTAAAATAAAGATACTCTCAAAGGAAGAGATGGGGTTGTATGATTATTGTATTACCTTCATTTCAAAGTACCTATGTCTCTCATTTCTAAAAGCAGAAGTCAATATGCTAAAGACTGAAGCCATATTTTTTATTATTTATTTATTTATTTAAGAGATTTTATTTATTCATTTGACAGAGAGAGAGCACAAGCAGAGGGAGCAGCAGGCAGAGAGAGAGGGAGAAGCAGGCTCCCCACCAAGCAGGGAGCCCGATGCGGGATCGATCCCAGGTTGCTGGGATCATGATCTGACCTGAAGGCAACCACTTAACCAACTGAGCCACTCAGGTGTCCCTAAGCATATTATTTAGAGACCAAGGAACAGGAAGCTACATTTTTGTTATGATTCTGCAACTGAGTAGTTTTTAATATAATGCGTTGAACTTTGTGAACTTTCCAGTCACTAAAGTACAAAATCAGCATAGAGCTGAAAATGGTGTGTTATATATTTTTAAATCTTAAGAAAGTAACTTTGTATTAAAATTTGTGTTGTTACTAGAAAAGCACCATTTTCCTGAAACTTTTCTTTGTAGTTTGGGCATTGAGAGAATTGATCTAAATTTGTCAACCATAATAATCCTTTTATTTCCTTCGCATTCGAAGTCTACAGAAATACATAAAATGCCTTAATAAACCCAGTGCAGATTATTCTGAAAGAGACAGGGTATGTTTAACAAAAGAAAAATACAGCTTACCCTTGAACAACATGGCTTTGAACTATGCAGGTTCACTTATATGAGGATTCTTTTAAATAAATATATTGGAACATTTGTTAGAGGTTTGCAACAATTTGAAGAAACTTGCAGAGAAATCACATAACCTAGAAATGCAAAAAAAGTTAAGAAAGAGGTATTATTGTAAGAGTGCAGTTTATAATACATACACAATATATGTGTTAAGCAGTGGCTTATGTTACTGGTAAGACTTCTTTCTGATCGAGAGTAAGGTATTAGTAGTTAAATTTTGGGGGTGTCAAAAGTTACATGTGGATTTTCACCTGGGGTGGGGGTTAGTACCCGTAAAGACTGTGTTCTTGTTCAAGGGTCAGCTGAATTGTATGTACATGTCTATAGTTTTGACTTAATGTATGCCATACATTGATATTTTTATTTTCCAAGTACTTTCACATTATGGTGGAAACCAAATGAGCATTACCACACTAAATATCTTCCCATAAGAAAAGTGTAAGCAATGAGCTGTTAGAAACTTTTAAAGAACTCCTATATTATTGTTTTCACAGCCTTAATGTGGTTCTTATATTCATTATTTTACCACTGATCTGAGAATTATTTTATCTTGTCTTTATCATTTATTTTAATGATGCAGGATGTCCTTATTGGAATAAAATTATCTTTTAACTGTCAACAAGAGGTTTTATCTCAGATTATCTGATACAGTAGTAAACAAAAATTAAAGAAACAATTAAAAAATAAAAAAAGCCCATGGGTAAATGAGCAAAATACTGAAATATGTGAAAGAAAACTGGTATAAATCAATATGATGAAATATTTATCCAAAGAACATTTTAAATAGTATTGATCTCTGCTAGTTCCTATTTAGGCAAAGTGACCTACTACAGCTGGGCATTTGCCTAGTGGCCTGTGGGGAAACATGCACTTTTAAAAGGAAATGGGGAAGCAGAATCTTAAATCTTGGGCTTCTAAATAGTAGTAATTTTGTCCTAGGAATAGCAGAGGATTATGAATGTCCTAACTCACAAATAGTGTCATTTCCTTACCACTCTCCCTAGTCAAGTTTTTCCCAGATGGTTTCATGGAAAACCCTATTACCAAAATCCCCGAAGCCCTAATTTTCCTTTCCTTTATTTCAGTCGCACCTTGCCTAGATTTAGGAGCTAAAAAAGCTTAGAAACATGAAAGTTTCCAGACTAATATCAGAAATCTAACTCAACCCTGTATCAGGAAGGGTTTATGAAATCCTTTTTGAATATAATTATTAGGTATAATTTTTTCACTGGAAAATACATTTTGAGTTTCTCTATACAATTGCCTTTTCATTCAATTTTTTTTTACTTAATAGTGTCTGTATTGAAGGCACTATCACAAAACCCATGTTGATGTTATTACATTTTTTTAAAGATTTTATTTATTCATTTGACAGAGAGAGATTACAAGTAGGCAGAGAGGCAGGCAGAGAGAGAGGAAGAGAGGAGGAAGCAGGCTCCCTGCTGAATAGAGAGCCCAATGTGGGCCTCAATCCCAGGACCCTGGGACCATGACCTGAGCCAAAGGCAGCGGCTTTAACCCACTGAGCCACCCAGGCGCCCTGTTATTACAACATTTATGCATTAATAAATTTGATAATACCTCCTTTATAAAAATTATAGGAAGAAATTCACTTGTCTTAAAATCAAGAAAAATTTTATATCTCCTGAAAATTCTGGATGAATTCTATAATTAGCCCTCTTTTGTGTAGACTGCTAAAAATGATTACAAAGAACTTATAACCAAGGTATGGGATTTCATTTATGCAAACATTTCTATTAACCTCATGTCTCTAGTGACTCTCTCTACTTTGTAAATAAATTTCTCATTTTTAAAAGTTACTCTTAGCTAAGTCTCAGGTGTTGCAAACTACATTAAAACTCTTGGGGGGACAAGATAACATAAAAATAATGTAGGGCTCAGTCAGTAAAGCATCTTACTCGATTTTGGCTCTGGTTATGGTCTCAGGGTCATGAGAATCAAGCCCCACATCGGGCTCCACCCTGGGCGTGGATCCTACTTAAGATTCTCTCCCTTTCTCTGTGCCCCTCCCCACTGCACACAGGCGCATGTACTCTCTCTCTCTCTCTCTAAATAAGTAAATCTTTAAGAAAATTAATGTAAAAACTCCCATTTCTAGACATCTGTGTTACAGCTTTTAAAGTAAACCACTCAGAAGGCAGTGGCTGCCTGTACCTGCTATGTGGCAGTCCTCTTTTCCTCCCACCTCCCAATCAGTCATTTGAAGGCAAAGTTCTATAATAAAAACATGGTGCTCTGAAAACTTTTAAGCATGTGGCTCTCTCTCACTGTCCTAAGCTTGTAACTTCAGTGACTCTAGAGAGCTATATCTTAAAGATCACACTTGCCAATTAGCAAATGTATTTTTCAGAGTAGTGATTATACCTGCACAGTTTTTTGAAATAACAAGGCTATGCATATGTACTTGACATGTTGAACTCTTTAAATTTTGAAGAGACTAGAAGGCGAACTAGGTGACATTTTGTAATTGTAAAGTATTATTAATGGGACGGCTCAAGTTGAGTACTTTTTCTGCATTTGTGTGTCTGTGTGTGTGGATGTGCTCTGTTGTATGAAATGTCTGAGTGTATAGTGTGTGTATTTTCACCATGTTCCTTATGTGATCACCAATAGTGATTGGTGATGTTCTGAAAATTCTCTAATAAAAGTACAGAAATTCTAAATGATTACATTTTGGAGAGCAGTATTTGTGGGCTTTTTAAAAAAATATCACAGTCATCATTTTGATTTCCTATAAAAACTTAAGTGTATTTGTAGACAGGTGGTCTGAATATTTATACTCCTGCTTCCATAACTAATATTGATTTTCACCTCCACGTTTGAGACATTTGTCTGTCATCAAACTTACTTTTTTCTTGTGCCAAATGACATTTGATTGGATTGTTCAACAGAAGGCAGCTTACATTGTTGAGCACAATCAACATGTTGAGCACAATCAATACGTTCACTGATTTTATAGACTTTTCAGCGACTACCTTTGTAAATGAAAGCTACACTGGCTCAGGTTCTAGCCACATTATACCAAAACTTGAAGATGCTTTACAACTGTAACATCTTTTATCAACCTAAAATAATACTCATCAAGTCTGTTCCTAAAAATATTATGTACTCATATGTAAATAATCAAAAATTTTCAAACACTTATTATTTGCAAGATATGCAAGGGGACATGCATGATACTTATCTTAAAGAACTTTATGTACCAGTGGCATATATGGAATATTTGCATAAATGGTAATTGACAATAAAAATAGCACATAATTAATTTTATATGAGTCATACTATCAGTAATGATAGAAGTAATATCTCCCACTTATTTTAACAGCTATTACATACCAGGCTCCTTATACTGTGTTCAGCTATTATATCATTCCTATATAATTTTTATAACTGCTCTCCAAAAGAGTCAGTATTAACTCTTAATCCATTTTGCAGACAAGTACTTCAAAAGTTACTCAAGATTGTGCATCTGAAAAAGAGTTTAAAATTCAGTTGCATTTGACTCTAATTCAGTCTGCAGTCTCTCAAAGCACCACATTGAATCCCCAAAGATGTTACAGGTTTTCAGAAGTTAGAGATTGCCTTCAGCAATGTGGACAGGAAGACTCGACAGAGATGGTACAAATTCATTTAGCATTTCATGGTATGAAGGATTCAAAGAAGTTGAGAGAAGGAAAAAAGGGTTTTAAGTTGGTGATGAAAGACAAAAGAGGAGGAGCACATGTGTCCTGAAGAATTGAGTACACTAATATGTACAGAGGAGAAATTTCATCTGATAAATCCGAAGGGAGAGACAATAACGTAAGATTATAGAAGGGCTTGCATGCCACCTAATGGCTTGTAATTTATTCTTGAATGTACCACACTTAGTTGAAGGCTTTTGGGGAAAAGTGTAAAACCATTAAATGCTATATGGAAACTACTGTATTAACTGACAGGACTGCAGGATAGAAGGAATGCATGAACATCTGGAAATAAAGAGAAGAATTAGGAAACATTTAAACTAATCCAAAGATAGGGGGCTAAGTTTCACAATATTCATGCACTGGAATTAAGAGTATAGGTGAGAGACATTTTTTTTTAAGGTTTATTGATTTATTTTAGAGAGAGTGAATGAGCGGTGGGATGGGGCAGAGGGAGAGAGAGAGACAGAGAGGGCAGGGGCAGAGGAGAGACAGAGAAGCAGACTCCTTGCTGAGCGGGGGGCCCGATGAGGGGCTTGATGACAGGATCCTGAGATCATGACCTGTGCCAAAAACCATGAGTCGGACGCTTAGCCGACTGAGCCACTCAGGCTCCCCATAGATGAGACATTTTTAAGAACTAATGAGATTTTCGTGACTGAAAAACTCAAGTAGAATGTTTATTCAAATATGTCTGCAAGATTTGTGGGCTAAGTAACTCAAAAAACAATGTTACCATGAAGAGATTTATCTAAATTTATGGGAGCAAATGCCTTTGAGGAAAGGGGTGATTTAGGTGGATCTCTTCTATATATGAGATACTGGCAGCATAAGCAAGTTAAAAGCAAACAGCAAATGATGAATATAGGATAGAACATCAAAAGAGATGTCAGGAAATGAAATACAGCTTGTCAAATGTATAAAGATATATAAAGCCAGCAGACTAGATCAGATCTCTCAGTAAAGAAGGTATGGTTGAAGCCAAATATAATTCTTGTCTGAGTTACTACTCTATGCAAAGTATGCCCTAGAAAATTTTGAAGGTAGTAATATATTTCTGTTCCATAGAAAAGTGAACTGAGACTCAGGTTAAGGCAGCTTACTAATGTCATACCTAGCAACACTTCCACCACAGGTGATAGAAGAGTAATCATTAGGATTAATGGTATTTCTGAAAAAGAGCCTGGGAAAAATATGTTTGTAGAACGTTTGAAAGTACTAGGGAGCCAAGAAGGTAGTAAAGAATGACAGTCAAAGATCTGAGAGAAGAATGACCAAAATGTAAGTTTGATACTTGGATACTTGTAGCTGTGGGGATATCTGCAACTCCAGAGGAGAAGGTTGAGAAGATTCACAGAGCTTTTAATAGTTTCAAAGTGCTATGGAGACAAAAATTAGAATTCGGGGCCCACTAAACAAGGAAGGCCTTAGTTAACTCATCTGTTTCTGGTGTGGGACCCTTGAAGAGCTCTACCCTGTGATAAAGCAGAAGAATAAATAAAAAATAGACCAATGCACAAAGAATCTAAAGCATAGTTTCAGTTCGCTTCAGTCATGAAAAGTGGATTATGTTGTCCAGGATTACAAGATGTAAGTACATAAATATTATATGAGATTTTAATAGACTGCTCTCAAAAACTGATAGAATAATCACCAAAAATTCAGTAAGGATAACCAGGATTTGAAAACCACAATTAACAAATATGAACTAAAAGAACACTACAAAAATTACAGAGTACTCTTCTCAATAAATGTGCAATCTTTATATATTACAGGACATAAAGCAAGTCTCAATGTATTTTTTAAAATACCTTAATTTTTATTTTTTCATTGTTCCAAGATTCATTGTTTATGTACCACACCCAGTGTTCCATGCAATATGTGCCCTCCTTAATACCCACCACCAGGCTCACCCATCCCCTCACCTCCTCCCCTCCATAATCCTCAGTTTGTTTCTCAGAATCCACAGTCTCACATCTTTCCTTTCCCTCTCTGATTTACCCCAATTCACTTTTCCTTTCCTTTCCTAATGTCCCCCATTTTATTCCTTATATTCCACAAGTAAGTGAAACCATATGATAATTGACTTTATCTGCTTCACTTAACTTCACTCAGCATAATCTCCTCCAGTCCTGTCCATGTTGATAACAAAAGTTGGGTATTCATCCTTTCTGATGGCTGCATAATATTCCATTGTATATATGGGACACATCTTCTTTATCAGTTCATCTGTTGAAGGGCATCTCAGCTCTTTCCACAGTTTGGCGATTGTGAACATTGCTGCTATGAACATTGGGGTACATATGGCCCTTTTCACTACATCTGTATCTTTGGAGTAAATACCCAGTAGTGCAATTGCAGGGTCATAGGGTAGCTCTATTTTTAATTTTTTGAGGAATCTCCACACTGTTTTCCAAAGTGGCTGCACCAGCGTGCATTCCCACCAACAGTGTAAGAGGGCTCCTCTTTCTCCACATCCTCTCCAGCACTTGTTGTTTCCTGTCCTGTTAATTTTGGCCATTCTAACTGGTGTAAGGTGAATTTCCCTGATGGCTAATGACGATGAACATTTTTTCATGTGGTCTGTTAGACATTTGTATGTCTTCTTTGTAGAAATGTCCATGTCTTCTGCCCATTTTTTGACATGATTATCTGTTTTTTGGATGTTGTGTTTGAGGAATTCTTTATAGATCTTGGCTATCAGCCCTTTGTAGTGTAATTTGCGAATATCCTCTCCCATTCTGTGGGTTGCCTCTTTATTTTATTGACTGTTTCCTTTGTTGTGCAGAAGCTTTTTTTCTTGATGAAGTCCTAAAAGTTCATTTTTGTTTTTGTTTCCTTTGCCTTTGGAGACTTGTCTTGAAAGAAGTTGCTGTGGCCGATGTCAAAGAGGGTTACTGCCTACGTTCTCCTCTAGGATTTTGATAGATTCCTGTCTCATGTTGAGGTCTTTCATCCATTTCAGGTTTATCTTTGTATATGCTGTGAGAGAATGGTTGAGTTTCATTCTTCTATACATAGCTGTCCATTTGTCTCAGCACCATTTATTGAAAAGACTCTTTTTTCCACTGGATATGTTTTCCTGCTTTGTCGATGATTATTTGACCGTAGAGTTGAGGGTCCATATCTGGACTCTCTACTCTGTTCCGTTGGTCTGTATGTCTGTTTTTGTGCCAGTACCCTGCTCTCTTGGTGATCACAGCTTTGTAGTAAAGCTTAGAATCAGGCAACGTGATGCCCCGAGCTTTGTTTTTCTTTTTTAACATTTCCTTAGCAATTCAGGGCCTTTTCTGGTTCCATACAAATTTTAGGATTGTTTGTTCCAGCACTTCGAAAAATTCCAGTGAAATTTTGATCAGGATGTCATTGAAAGTATGGATTGCTCTGGGCAGTGTAGACATTTTAACAAGTCTCAATATGTTTAAAAGATAAATCTTCTAGAATATGTTTTCTTTCTTTTTTTTTTTTTTTGAAAATTAACACTGATGTTCTTTTTTTAAGTTTTTACTTGTTTAGTTGACAGAGACAGAGCAAGAGAGGGAACACAGCAGGGGGAGTGGGAGAGGGAGAAGCAGGCTTCCCACTGAACAGGGAGCCTGATGCAGGGCTCAATCTCAGGACCTGGGGATCATGACTCAAGCTGAAGGCAGACGCTTAACAACTGAGCCACCCAGGTGCCCCTAGAGTATGTTTTCTAGTCGTAGGACTATTAAGCTAGAAATTAAGCTAGAATTTATATTTTTTATAAATTCTTCATATGTGTGGAAATGAAGAAATCATTTTTTTAAATATTTTATTTATTTGACAGAGAGAGACACAGTGAGAGAAGAAACACAAGCAGGGGAGTGGGAGAGGGAGAAGCAGGCTTTCTGCAGAGCAGAGAGCCTGACGTGGGGTTCGATCCCAGGATCCTGGGATCATGACCTGAGACGAAGGCAGACGCTTAACAACTGAGCCACCCAGGCACCCCAAGAAATCATTTTCTAAGTAACACAAAGAAAAAGTCAAAATGGAAAGTAGAATATATTGTGAACTGATTTATAATGTAAGTGCTATATATCAAAACTTATGAGATGCAGCTAAAGCCATGTGTAGAGAAATATATAATCTTAAAGACAAATATTTTAGAAGTAAAGAATACTGAAAAAATCAATGAACTAAGTATCTTTCCCATGCACTTAAAAAAATAAAATACACGAGTGCTGTTGTGGCTCTGTCGGTTAAGCCTCTGACTCTTGATTTCGCTCAGGTCATGATCTCGGGGTTGTGAGATCAAGCTTCACATTGGGCTCCACTGCTGGGCATGGACCCTGCTTGAGATTCTTTCTCTCCCTCTCTCCCTGCCCCTCCCCTACCCTGTGATCTCTAAATAAATAAGTAAAATAGAAATATAAACTCAAAATTATAGGAAGGAAAACATTTAAAGAGGAAAAAATTTATGAAGACAAAGCATACACTGGATAAGGAAAATGAACACAAATGTGGTTTTCTGAAAGGTCTAAAAGCATTTATAAAGCCATACAGAGACTAATGAAGAAAAAGAAATGATAACTCATATTACCAATTTTAGAGTGAAAAGTGGGACATCATTACAGATCCTAAACATCCAAAAGTGGTAAAAGGATATGATAAACAATTTCATGCTGATACATTTAAATTTAGATGAACAGATTCCCAGAAAAATACAACTCACGAAAACTGAATCCAAAATAAATGCCTTCCCATAAGGAAAACCACAGACCCACATGGCTTTACTAGTAAATACTGCCAAAATATTAAGGAAAAAATACAATGCCAATCTTATAAAAATTTTTGAGAGAATCAGAAATGATGAACATTTCCTGAGTTATTTAATGTTACCAAACATAATATTAAAACCAAAGTTAAAGTGAAAATTAGATATCAAAATTAGATATAAAAATCCTAAATAAAAATTAGCAAATAATATCCAATTATACATAAAAAGGGTAATACGTAGTAACCAGATGGCCTTTTCCAAGATGGCCTTTTCTATTTATCATTCAAAAATTAAACAGTTGATTTAACTAATTACATAGTAGATGAAGAAAAAACATGCAATTATCTCAATAGACTCAGGAAAAATATTTGATAAAATTTAACTTTAATTCATGTTAAAAAAACTGTAATAATGTAGCCATAAATGGACACTCTTTAACTTCATAAGTATATGATAAGAACACAGAACATACATCATATTTAATGATGAAATATTAAAGCTTTCCCTCCTATAAACAACAATGAAGAAGGTACATTATCCCCACTCATATTAATTATCAAATCAAGTCAGTTTGTGAATTAAACATATCCAGCAACTATAAGATTGTAATAAAAATTATAACCTGTTTACTTAATTAGTCACCCTTCAGTAGGAAATCTAGAGCAAGTTTAAAATTCATATGGAAATTCAAAGGACCAGGAATAAGCAATACACTCTAGAAACAGAAAGTTGGAAATATATGTTGTATCAGAGAGCAAGACTTTTCATTAACCTAAGTAAGACAATGTTATTGGGACAAGGTATGAGATTAGGTCAGCTGAACAAGAGAACCACATGTTTGTGGACAGATAAAGTTGGCAAAGCATGGAGAAAAATTTTTTTTCAATAAATGATACCAGATCAATGGGATAAAAATAAGAAAAAAAGAAACTTGATCCTTTTCTCAAGCAATACACATAAATCAATTGGAACTAGATTATAAATCAAAAGATAAAACAGTAAAGTTTTTAATCTAGAATATAGGAAATTAACTTTATAAACTGGTATAGAGAAAGTTGTCTTTAACAACATATGAAGGGGAAAGATTCATAAGCTAAAGCCAGTAAATTCTATTAGTCACAAAACATTATGATCATGGAAAGGCAATGGAAAGAATGAGAGAACACGTTTGCCGACAAAGCTTTTGTATTCAAAATATATAAAGAACCACTACAATTCAATAAGAAAAATAAATAAGAAAGACACAGTCATATCAGTAGGGGAAAAAAAGGACAGGAGACTTGAACAGATTTTTTTTTTCAAAAGGGACACCCTAAGCCAATAAATATATTAAACCATATTCTTACTAGTAGCTGGGAAATGCCAATTAAAACCACAATGATATACCACCAAACATTCACCAGAATGGCTAAAATTAAAAGGTTAGACAATTCCAAGAGTTAGTAAAGATATAGAGCAAGAGAATTCTCAACTCCTGCTGGAGAAAAGTGACAGTTTGCCCATTACCTAGCCAAAAAGAACACACTCAACACCAGTGACTTCGGAATCCCACTCCTAAGTATATAATACCAAAAAGAAATGTATGCATAAGCACACGAAAATATGTAAAGACTGTTAGTAACTTATATGACTTTCAAAACCAAGCAAAACTGAAAGATTGAACTAAAAATAACGGTAGTGTTTCCTTGGGGCACCTGGGTGGCTCAGTCATTAAGCATCAGCCTTCAGCTCAGGTCATGATCCTGAGGTCCTGGGATTGAGTCCTGTGTTGGGCTCCCTGCTTGGGGAGCCTGCTTCTCCCTCTCCCTCTGCCACTCCCCCTGCCGTGTTCTCTCTCTCTCTCTCTCTCTCTCTCTCTCTCTCTCTCTCTCTCTCTCTGTCAAGTAAATAAAATATTTTAAAAAAGAAGGAAAGAAGGGGAAAGAGTTGGAAAGGTCATGAGTGGGGGTAGAGGTTCTTCGAGGCTGCTGGCACAGCTCTACTTTGTGATCTGGGGAATGATTACCCAGATATTTGCTTTGTGATAATTATTGAGTACATTTTTTGAGAATGTTTTATGTCTATTTCAATAATATTAAGAGTAAAATGAAAATGTTTTGAAAAATAAGTCTTCTTGCTGGAAAATGGAAGTAAAGGATTCAAATTCAGATCTACCTAACTTCAAAAACTAGGAAGGATTTGGGAGAACAGATACTAGGAAAACCCCGGGGCATATTCAGATTTGGTAAACAGATTCATCAGAAAGTCTATATTAGTGAACTGTAAAAATGGAAACATCAAAGAATACCTGTGAATGAAATACGTTCCTACATCCTCTGCCATTCTTAGCTGTGACTTCATTTATAGTCAGTGCTGCGAAGTGTGGTTTACTATTTCACGTGGGTTCATTTTGTCCACTGGCCTTGACTGTATATTTCTGGAAACCACAAGTCATATTTAATTGGCTTTTAATTTTCCACATCACATAGTTCTGAGTAAATAGCATGATATGGAGAATATTTCTTGTGTAATACAATTTCAGAGAAAAATATCTGATAGGTACTTCTGTAGGGTTTTTTTTTCTACTTCCTCTTTCTTGCTTCTACTAGGATAATGGATTGATTCCCTTTGTCAGGAAAGGAATGTTTGTTTGTCTTATCCTCTTCGCTGGTGCACCCACTGTACCTAAAACAGTGCCAGCGCACTCATGAATGAAGCGTGGTCCTTACCAAACCGTTCAGTCCTAAATGCACTCTTGTGCTTCTCCATCAGCTTAGAATAGGCTCTCCTGCCAGTCTCTTTGTATTGAAATTCTATTCCTTTTTCACAAGTCCACTTGAGCAATCGCCGCAATTTTCCTTACTCCGTCCAGTGACAACCAGCTTTCCCCTGGTATTCCAGTCGTGATTTCTTTGTATCCCTATAATAGCTTGTATGATGCTCCCTTCACATTACTCTTAGTCATATACATGTCTGCCTCTCCAACCCAAGTTGTAAGAAGGTGAGGACTATGTGAGGAAAGCAAAAGGCAACAGACACTAATATGGTTTAGTCATATTAGTCATACTAATATGTCACCCTGTGGTTCTTAAAGCTCCTATCCCAGTGTCCCCTGTGGGGTGGTCGAGAAGGATCTGTAAATCTGAATCGTCTGTTGGTTCTTCAGTTACAAATGTTGAATTTCCCTGAAGAGCACCTGATTCTGGATGGGAAGTATGTAGATTAGCATATAGAAATGATGCGTCTGTTTTCATAAAGCATCAGAAAAATAAACCAACTATAAGAATTTCTTCTCTGTATTTGAGTATATGCATCTTTAAAATGTGCTTTCTGTACAAGACGTTTATAAAGTTGTATTTAAAATAGTGTAGTTGTTGACAGCTCAGATCAATAGAAGGCCCTTAAAAGAACTTGAGGTAAAATGGCAATCAAAAGCTCACACCAAAATCTTTTAGTATGTTGGGATTTTCTTTTTTTCCCCTCTTATCTGATTCCCTTGTGCTTATTTTTTACTTTACAACCCGTACTTGTTTTATTCCATGCATCTATTTTTAATGACATAGCTGTGTTTCAAGAGTGAAAACATCTTTTTTTTTTACTATCTCAGTATAAGTAGGTTTTGAAGTGTGGTTTTCTGAATTCTTTAATTATATGGGAATATTTCTACCTTGTCCTCCTCAAACTGATGATTCTAGGAATGTGACAGATGGCAATACATTTTACATTTAGAAATAATTATTGGGATGGGGGAAAACATACTGTTGCTTTCTCTCTTCTATCCCTTTGCATCATAGAAAGGCTTTATCTACGTGAACATTACTGTAATTCTGATAGAAAACAGCAATGTAAATAAAGATCATATGTCGTCCTCTTATCAAAGTGCTAATGAGGTTACAAAACAATTGGCACCATATCCCTTAATTCAATTTCATTGTTAAATATATATGGAATTCCTTAATTATGTGCTGATTTTCAATTAAAAATTAATATTTAATCTTTCAAAGATGCTATTTACATTCTGCTTGCTTATCTCTTCTGTAAAGAATAAATCATTGTTATATGGAGATTTATATTGTCAGTAAATAGCCTACTTTTTCTTAAGAAAAGAAAAACAAGTTTTGCAGACAATTAAGAATTTAAAACCAAAGTATTATGTATAGCAATTTAAAATGAAGCCAGACATTGGCCTGAGCACCTAGACAAGGTCATCTCTGCACACCAGCAAGGTCGACTGGCTGGTGGAAGCTTCATTCTATAGGAAGGTGGGGGTGGGCAGCTCTATTGCATCAGCAAAGTACACTTAGTAATTTCTCTTCTGGCAGAGCCAACAAATCAGTAGTAGGTCATCTGGAGTCATGAATCAATTCTCACAGAGTCATTTCTAGGGTTCAGGAACATTATCCAAGCTTAATCAACCACCCTACTTTTCTCGGATTCTGCCTTTCCTATTTCAAGAAATGGGTCAATGCGTTAGTTTAAAATTTCTGACTTTATGAGTATATTTTATGGTAGGTGTGTATGTTATGAGTGCAATCCCCTTAACTTTTGGATTTGGATTTCTTTTCAGTAGGTTTCCTAAATTGCTGATTAGATATTAAACTTTATTTTAGCTAGAATAGGCCTAAAATAAAAATGCATAGCAATAGTAGCTCCTAGAAATCTTTAATTTAAGAAGGGGAATTGACAAATAACTTTAAAAAAGATGATCACAACCAAAATTTCTCATATTTATATAGTTTAAACAATTTTCATCCATTACTTATTCACTAATAGTATATTATAAATCATGATTGATACTGCTACTTGAAATATTTTGGTAGCCTTTTGATGGGGTTTGGTCAGTCACAGTTCTGAAGTTCTAGTTCAGCCAAAGCAGTATGCCTTCTTTTTTCTCAGCTACTTGTGAGATTCTATCCCTGGATAGTACAACCAAAATATTACGCATGCAAGTCATCACCAGAGATGTACTGGAAAGATTATTTAAATATAGTTACAGAGAACTGAATTCTAATCCTTATTGTGGTACTTACTGTAAAACACTGGTCTTTATCTCATCCCAAGCTTGGTTTATCCATCTCTTAAAAAAAAAATCATGGGTAAGATCCTTGAGGTTTTAATTGTCTATAACAGTAACTCAGTATGTGGTAATGAATCCAGCTAAATGCAACAGCAATATGTTACTTTCATGATCATAGATAATGAATGAAATTTTCAAATTAAGTAAGTACATCATATTTGATTGTTGCTATTTATGCTAATTTGTGGCACTCTGAATTATTAAATTGTCTGCCTTGAACTGGGTCAAAGAGAATTTCTCTCCTTTCAGCTAAAAGGTAGATGTGCATAGTGTGAAGTCAAGTAGAAATTGTCAGAGGTCAACCAGAGATATATCGAGTAAATAACAGGTTGAAAAATAAAATCAACTTGCCATCATCCTCTCCTGTGATTATTCAATTCCAGTCTTTTTGGAGCTATGAATGTTAAGGTAAAATATTGCATGCCTAGCAACTAACTGTAATATTTGGAGGCCAGTAGGGGCTGATCCAGAGTCCAGCAAGCAAGCAAATTTCATTATTAGAACAGAGACTAAAATCATGGCAGCATTTTTCCATTTTCAGTTGAAACCGTGTGTTTTAGTATTTTCTGATGGGCTTTCTGATGTGATTTCTGATTATATGTAAAAGTTTTTCTCTATTACTGGTGTTTCTACAAATTCATTTATCACCTTTTTTTTTACCATTCAAAGCAAAAGAAAGGGGTTTTAAATGAATATAAATATGAAGAAGCTGGTGTCGTGTTCAGGATTGGATCAAAGCCTCCTTCCTGGTAAGTTAGGATGGAGTAACAGTAGTGAAGGCTTAATTCTCCCACAAATATTGGTGATTATTAGTTTTTGAGTCTCCATGAAGTCTTAGCCAAATGTCCCTATATTCTTCTAAAGGATATAAGAATATTCTTGAAAGGAGAAAGCAAGTAACTTATTTATTTTAAGTACACTTAGTATTTTTAAATGTTACTAAATAATTATACTGTTGACCTGTTTAAAATTTTTGTGTTTGATGTATATAAAAGATCACAAGTATTGTTCCCTGTCATAAGATCGATTGAGTCTGTGTCAGTCT
This sequence comes from Ailurus styani, assembly GCA_002007465.1. NCBI lineage: Eukaryota > Metazoa > Chordata > Mammalia > Carnivora > Ailuridae > Ailurus > Ailurus styani. The sequence goes on from LNAC01000552.1 coordinate 771,541, forward strand.
CCTTGCTCAGCAGGGAGCCTGATTCTTCTTCCACCTGCTGCTCCTCCCCGCTTGTGCGTTCTCTCTCTCTCTCTGACAAATAAATAAATGAAATTTTTAAAAAATAAAATAAACGTATCATTTCATAAAGTTGAGGTGCAATGCACACGATGTGAAAGTAAACATTTAAAATATACAAATTAGTGGAATTTAGTACATTCACAGTGTTGTGCAACTACCATTTCTGACTAGTTCTAAAACTTTTCATCACCCCAAAAGAATACCCTGTAGCCATGAAGCAATTTCCTTGTCCCCCCAGCCCAGCCCATGGTAACCACCTTCTGGTAACCTGCCTTCTGTCCCTACAGATTTACCTGTTCTGGATATTTCTATGAGTGGAATCATACAGTATGTGACCCGTGTGTGGCTTCTTTCACTTAGCATGACGTTTTCAAGATTCATCTATCTTGCAGCACATGTTAGTACTTCATTCCTTTTTAAATGTATGCGTAATATTCCACATCCCCCACTGGTCTTTTGATGGACATTTGAGATGTTTCCACCTGACTGTTGTGAATAGTGCTGCTGTGAACATTTGTGTTCTCAATTCTCTTGAGAATTTACCAAGGAGTGGAATTGCTGGGCCATATGGTAGTTTTAGGTTAACCCTTTGAGGAACAGTCAAACTGTTTGGCAGTGTTTTGTGGAATTTCCACAGACTGTACCATTTTGCATTCCTATCAGCAGTGTAATAGGGTTTCAGTGTATCCACAGCCTCAGCAATGCCTGTTCTTCTCCTTCTCTGCCTTCCCCTCCTCCCGTTGCCCCTCCTCCCCTTTCTCCCCCTCCTCCCTGCCTCCTCCTCCTCCCCCTTTCCTCCTCCTCCTCCTCTTCCTCTTTGTCATGACCATCTTGGTGAGTGTAAAATGGTATCTCATTGTGGGCTTATTTGCATATCCCTCATGACCAGTGCTGCTGAGCATCTCTTTCTTGTGCTTCTTGGCTATTTGTTTATTTTTTGGAAAAACACCTATTCAGCCCTTTGACCATTTCTTTTTTAAGATTTTATTTATTTTTTTGACAGAGAGACAGCAAGAAAGGAACACAAGCAGGGGGATTGGGAGAGGGAGAAGCAGGCCTCCCGCTGAGCAGGGAGCCCAATGTGGGGCTCAATCCCAGGACCCTGGGGTCATGACCTGAGCCAAAGGCAGACACTTAAGGACTGAGCCACCCAGGCACCCCCCCTTTGACCATTTTTTGATTAGGTTGTCTTTTTATTGTTCTTTATTATAACTGCCTTGTGTCTAGGTATCATAGTCATATGTGTACTCAGCAAATGTTTAATAAGCTTGGACTTTACACCCAATCCTTTTTTGATCCTTAGGGATACAGCAGTGAGAGGTGAACAAGTAATATCCCTGACTTCGTAGTATTGCATTCTAAAGGAGAGAGAACATAAACAAAAGATATAACGCATCAACGTATGTTAACAATTGTAAAAAGTATCTGAGGGCGCCTGGGTGGCTCCGTGGGTTAAAGCCACTGCCTTCGGCTCAGGTCATGATCCCAGGGTCCTGGGATCGAGGCCCACATCGGGCTCTCTGCTCAGCAGGGAGCCTGCTTCCTCCTCTCTCCTCTCTCTCTGCCTACTTGTAATCTCTCTCTCTGTGTCAAATGAATAAATAAAATCTTTAAAAAAAAATATCTGAAAACAAAATAAAGAAGGTATAGTGATGGAAAGCTATGAGTGGGAGAAGAGTATTTTTGTCAGAATGGTCAGGCAAGGCTTTTCTCAGGGAAGGGTCAGAGACTTGTCATGAAGGAGCAAAAAAAGTATGTATCAGAGAGAAAGTGTTACATCCAGAGGAAGAGCCCAGTCGGGAGAAAGTGTTTCAGGAGTATGGAACACAAAGGCCAATATGGCTGAAACAGAGTGAGACAGCATGGAAAGGGTGTAGAGGGAGCCAAGAACCAGATCAGGGATGGCCTTTTGGGAGTTGGGGAAGAATTCCATGTTAAATGGAAAGCCACTGGAAGATTTCAGTAAAGGAATGATGTAATCTGAATTGTGTTTTAAAAGGACTGTTGCCGCTACTGAGTGGAGAAGAGCAACAGTAGAAGCTGGAATATAGAAAGGAGCCAAATCAGTAATGACATAATCAGGATACAAATGAGCCAAATGCAATCAATAGGCATATAAATCAAGTAGAGTCCTTAAAATCAGTAGTAAAATGCATTCTCTCTGCTAAGAAAATACCTAGTTAATAGAAAAACCTTTTTTAAAAAATCAAAACATCAAAACATTTGGATTTTGTAGTGCCTCTTGGGGAAGTTAAATTGTTTTTACATACTGGTATCTCTGCTTTAGTCCTGCTTCAGGAACTGTGCCTTTGCTCCAGGACTTTCTTATGCCTGTCTTGTTCTCAAAATTTTATCTAATTTGCCTCAGGGGTACTTTTAAAAACAGATACTCTTTATAAAGCACGCTCAGATTCTCTGTCCTGTAAATTCTAGAATTTCATCAAGCCAAGTGACTACCAAAGGAGAAGAAACTAGATCATAAGTCCCACAGATAGATAACTCTAAAAAATAAATAAATAACTCTAAATCTCTAATGCATGTCCTATTAATGCAATAATTGCACAAATGGTATTCGGTTAGCATGCTTGATTTCCTAATTATTCTGAATCCTTACTTCACTTTGAAACATTTAAAATTTTCCATAACCCTATTCACTAACTATGCCAGTGTTCTATAAATTCCTGGGTTTTTAAATCTGGTGGGAAAAGATGATTCTCCCTGAATCTTAAGTCATTTTATTTTATTATTATGTTTTTAGATTTTATTAATTAGAGAGTAAGCAAGCAGGGGAAGAGACAGAGGGAGAAGGGCAAGCAGACTCCCCACTGGCTGAGCATAGAGCCCTACGGGGGGGGAGGGGGGGCCCAATCTCAGAACCTGGAGATCATGACCTGAGCCAAAATCAAGAGTCAGACATTAAGCCTTTTTATTTTGCAAATTCTGTAGTATATTTAATTTTTTTGCCTTTGAGACTTCTATCCATGGCAGAGCTTCTTATTCCCAATTCAGGTGCGACTTTACCTTCTACCCTTATAAGTCTTCTGCTCAAATCTTTTGCATTGAAAAAAAAAAAGTTGCTTTACAATGTAATGTCAGTTTTCAAAAATGCAAATTGTAGCTGAGTTCTTTTGAATACTTAAATCATTGCTACTTTAAATTGAAAAGGCAAAAGGAAATTAGACTCTCATATCAAGTATTAGAAATGGATGTTCAGAATTAGTGACCATTTATTTGTAGGACAATTGAAGGAGAAGAATTAGGATAACTGATGAAATGAACCTCAGAATTTTAATTATTAGTTTCTTTTATCAAAGTATTTTAATCCTCTGGTATTGAAGATACTCAATTCTACTTCCTTTCAAAGCATAATTGAATTTTGTTATCCTCTAAAGCTTCATAAATTCAAGACTTTTACTAAGCAATTATATGCCTATCAAATCCACTTAACTGCCCGTTGAACCAAATGAGCCTGTGATGGCTACAGTCAGGAGTTCAGAAACATACCTGCATCCTGACAGTCTGACTCACTGCCTCCTACATAAAACAAAGATAAACATTTTTTGAGTAGAAGGTGCAAGTAAGTATTAAAAATCATTGAAAGCACATCACCCTACAAAGATGCGTTTACCAAAAGGATGCTGCTAATTTTGAAACAATGCTAGATTGGGCACTGAGTTTGTTTGAACTGCATTCTTGGGAACTACCTTATTTCTAATGTCTCCTGGTGAAGTGGAATGGGGTGATTTATTATCAATACCATGAATTTAATTTTATCTTTTAAAGTATTTTATTTATTTGTCAGAGAGAGAGAGCACAAGCAGGGGGAGGAGCAGGCAGAGGGAGAAGCAGACATCCCACTGAGCAGGGAGCCCAATGTGGGACTTGATCCAGGACCTGGGATCACGACCTGAGCTGAAGGCAGACGCTTAGCTGACTGAGCCACCCAGGCATCCCTCAATACTATTGGTTTTTAAATTTGGGAAATATTCTGAACCATGTTGCCTATCTCAGTAGATAAGTATCCAATAAAATTACTTTATTTATTTTGGGTACTTAATTTCTGGATTCATGGCACTGCTGCTGTCTTCTGTCATGAAGTCTCACAATTGTAGCTTCAGTCCCTTTATTTTCATAGATTTCAATGAGTGTTTTACAGCCTCTAACATTGTGTCTTTTCCACCCCCCCCCAACTTGCTGACTTCAGTTTTACTCTTGATTGGCTGAATTTCTTGGTTCTGTGCTGCTTTCAAGAAAAATTCCATTGTATGTTTGTAATGTGATGCATATTTTAGTGAGATTTCTGGCTTTTATATTTGATCCATACAGTTTCCTTACTTGTGAAAATGAGATGATACTCTGTGCTTCTCAAGACTATTGTAAGCAATTGACATAGCACAGGTATCTGGCCCTTGGGAGAAATGTAATTTATTTGTGTCTTCTTGGTGCATCAGATAATTGAGCACAATGCTGTGAGGTAATGTCAGAAATCTCTCTAATGTCTTTATGCATGGGAAAATAACAGATTTTGCGTCTCTAAACAGCAGCACCATTAGGTCCCTGGATGAATCCTAGAAACCCAGCTCTATCGTTAACTTGTAGTTAACTTGGATGAGTCTTGTCTTTTCTTTGGGCCTCATTTCCTTATCTTTAGACTAGATTTCCCCCACAGCTGTGCTTCCCACATTGCTCTGATGATACTGCACAGAATACTGTTTTATTGGAGAATCACACAAAAGAGTAGTTAAATCAATCAGGTCACTCCCACTAGTAAGAAAGGCAGCACAGTGTAATCTTTGCCACATTACTCAACTTCCACACCTTAGTTTCCTTCTCTGGAGTGTGGGTATAGTAATCGTATCTTCTCAAAGGATTGTTGGAGAATCACATCAGTTAAAACCTGTAAAGCAGTGCCTAAAAAACATAGCAATGCTCATAAATGTCAACAATTATCAGTTCCACATTGTGATTTTATGTTCATGTTTTTTAGACTGGAAATCAGAAGCGTGATATTCACATAAGAATATAATATTTCTTTATACTTCTGACTCATTGTAGAATTTTATCACTTGCAAAATTTATAATCTTAGAAGAATAGCTGACAAGATTCTCCTGTTTGGGTGTCTTTTGTTATTCTTTGCACTGATTTCCCAGTAACTTGTCTGAAAATGTGAACTCCCCAAATCCCCTATTATTTTGATTCTGTCTATTTCATCTCATCCATTTCCCCCCCGGCTTTGTAAGTCCATCCAAACCCAAGCAGAGTAGCTTATTATTCGTACCCTCAGGATAAAGACTTCAAAAGTCTTAGCACATTAGCTATGGAATTCATTCTGCCTGCATCTCTTCTCCTTGTTTGATCAAATAGGCAGCCTCCATTCTGTCTTTCGGATGTACACATAAGCCAAGCACTTTTTAAGATTTCTCTAATTCGATAGTGGTTTTGATATTTTTTAATGGCTTCTAGAGAGTATTATCTTGGCATACAATGGTAGAAGATACAGTTCTACAATAGATAGGATTCAAATCAATTTTGTGCTGTCTTCATTGATGCTGTTTAGCAGCTACTGTAGAATTGGGGAGTAAAAGAGCTGCTGGTTTATAAGTGATTGTGATCGTGGTTTCTGTAGTCCTCAGGCTGATTTTCAGCAGAGTTCTGTGTAAGTGCTATTTATTTCTTTTCTTTATTTGCTTGTTTATTCAGTTATTAGTTTTAACATTTATCTTTATGAGTATTTAGAGCCAATGCCTCCCCAAAGCTTACTTACCTAGTTATTGCATATGTTCTGAACCATAGATTACGTAGCTACAAGGTAAAGCAGCATACACATGGAGGGTGTTCAAAAGAAATCAAAATGAATTCAGAGTCAAAAAAAATCCAATAAAATTTCATCTGAAAAAGCATTGTTTTGAAAGCTAGAGTTATTTTGGTTGTTTTATTTATTTTTTTATAACTCTCCTCCCGAATGTAATGGCAATTTATCAAGCTACAAGCTTGAAAAGAAAAATGTATCAAAGGTCAAGTTGCTCATAAATGCATTGCTGAAATGTCAGAAACAATTACACTACATAGAAGAATAAACCCCCAAAGAAATTAAATACCCATTTCTGAAAAGTTTTCTCTGTAACGTGATTCCCTTTCCCAAATTTGTACTATTGATGATTTCCAGATTATAATCTGCTACATATAACTGGTACATTTTAAGAGTAGATTATGTTTAAAAGACCAAAGAAAAGTGTGTTTTGGAAAACCTTGTGGAAACCTTTGGAAAACATAGATGTAGGTAAAATCTAAGCTCCCTTATTTTACCAGTTTTTAATCAGGTCCCTGCCAGATGCTTATGCCTGAACTACATCATGTAATGATGGAGAAAACATGAACTTTGGAGTCTAGGAATATGGGTGTGAAATCCCGCTTCTGCCACTAAGGAGCAGATGACCTGGAGCAAGGAGGGAGAGAAAGCCGTTTGATTCTCTATTTCATATGCTGCAAAATGTGATTAAAAAAAAATTCACCTCTTGACTTGCTATGATGATCATTTTTGTGGTACATAGTAGGTACTTAAACATGTTTCCTGTCTTTATCTAGGATATAACAATCAGTGTAGAATTATTACAGATTTTTAAACAAGGACCATCAAAGAAGTATGTTAGGTCATCTTACCTTGATTTGCACTTGTAGGTAGATTTAGACTGGGAAGAAGTTTAAGACTCTTGAGTTCAAATGTGGGGGGAAGTTATTTGTTTTACTTGTCTTCTTTTAAGTTGTAATGAGAACACTGAAAATTAAGAGGACATGACTTATAAATCAGTCGTTGATTGTACTCAGGAATCTTGTTCATAACATTTAACAAAACATTCACAAGCACAAGGCACAAGAACTGACCCAATCGTTGAACAGATGCGTTGACCAGTTGGTTTGGTTTTAAAACTCAGTGTGCCATTATCTGTTCAAGCTAACACATGTCAACTGAATAGGAACCCCATAGTTACATGAGAAAATTGTGTATCTTTAGCCTAATCTAGTTACTTTCCAATTTTAGAAAGTATTTACTCTCTCCTATAAGAGCACCATTCTCATTAATATACACCTATTCTTGCTTTTGGGTTTTTGCTTTTTGGTCACATTATATTATGTATGTATTGATATAAGTGCATGTGTGCGTGTGCATTCTTCAGAGCAGCAGTTCTATTTTACTGATTCATGATTAAATAATCCTCCTAACACTCATCAAAGAACATTATTAACTAGAAGATATTGCCCCCAAAAGTCCCTATTAGGAAACCACTGCTATAAAACTTCACTACTTTTTCATAGAAGACTATGAATTATAAAGGCTCCCACTCTGATTTACTTATATCTCCTTAAAATACCTAAATCGCGGCTTCAATTCAGGGCTCGAGATGAACAACAAAAAGAGTTATTTTCAATAAATTAAGTAGTACAATGGGCCAAAATTATTTCTTTTTAATTAAATATGTATATATAAATTCTAGTTACAAATAAGTTTATGAGAATTTGGTTCCATTAACTCCTTCTTCCAACATATTGGAATATAATCAGAAATAAGTAAGGAGAATACCTCCTACACACTGATGTGTTAGAATCATTTGGGGATCTTTTTTTTTTCCCTCCTACTATGTCCATATATAATTGACATATAGCATTTTGTAACTTTAAGGTGTAAAGGGTATGTATTTGATTGACTACATAGTGCAATAAGATTACCCCTGTAGTGTTAGCATTATGTTAAGTGAAGTAAGACAGGGAAAGACAAATACTGTATGATCTCACTTTTTAAAAAAAATATTTTATTTATTTATTTGACAGAGAGAGAGAGTACAAGCAGTGGGGAGCAGCAGGGAGAGAGAGAAGCGGGCTCCCCACCTAGCGGGGAGCCCGATATGGGGCTTAATCTCAGGACCCTGGGATCATGACCCGAGCCGAAGGCAGATGCCCAATGACTGAGCCACCCAGGCACCCCATGATCTCACTTATATGTGGAATCTAAAGAAGCTGAACTTGTAGGAACAGAGAATACAATGGTGGTTACTGGAAGCTAGGGGTGGAGGAAATAGGGAGTTATTAGACAAAGTACGAACTTCCAGTTAGAAGGTGATTAAGTTTTGGGGACCTAATGCACAGCATTATGATTATAAACAGTCTATCTGTGTGAATTGCTGAGAGAGTAGATCTTAAATGTTCTCCCCAAAAAGAGAGAAAGAAAGAGAAATGGTAATTATGTGATATGATGGAGGTGTTAGGATGTGTGATGGAGGTATTTCGAATTTTTTTTTTGTAACTAAGGAAATAGTTGACATGTATATTAGTTATACAACATAATGATGGGATATTTGTATATAGTGAAACAGCACAGTAAGTCTAGATACCATCCATCTTTTACATTGTTAAAAAATTTCTTTTTCTTGTAATGAGAACTTTTAAGATTTATTCTCTTAGCAGCTTTCAAATATACAATATAGTATTATTAACTGGAATCCTGCTATAATTACATTCCCATGACTTATTTATTTTCTAACTAGAAATTTATACCTTTGGACCCCTTTCACCCATTTTGCCCACCCCACACCTCTCCCCTCTGGCAGCCACCAATCTGTTCTCTGTATTGTTGAGCTTGTTTGGGTTTTTTGTGGTTTTTTTTTTTTTGGTGTTTTTTTTATTAGTTTGTTTTGTTTTTAGATTCCATGTATAAGTGAAATCATATGGTATTTGTCTTTCTCTAATTTTACTTAGTATAATGTCCTCAAGGTCAACCCATGTTGTTGCATATGACAAGATCTTACTCTGCTGTCACTAATATTTCCGTTGTTTCATGTACCGCATTTTTGTTATCCATTTGTCCACCAATGAACACAGGTTGTTTCCATGTCTGGGCTATTGCATATAATGCTACAGTGAACATCAGCATGCATATGTCTTTTTGAATTAGTATTCTTGTTTTGGTTAAATACCCAGTAATGGAACTACAGCATCATATGGAGGTTCTATTTTTTATTTTTTTTATTTTTTGAGGAATCTCCATCCTGTTTTGCACAGTGAGTATATCAATTTACATTCACCACAACAGTGCGTAAGTGTTCCTTCTTCTCCACACTTGTTATTTCTTGCCTTTTAGATTTTAGCCATTTGACTGATGAAAGGTGATAATCACTTCGCAATTTTGATTTTTATTTCTCTGATGATGAGTGATGTTGAGCATCTTTTCACGGGTCTGTTAGCCATTGCTATGTCTTCTTTGGAAAATAAAACACTATAATCAATAACAATATCAAGAAGTTTACCAATTATGTTTTCTTCTAGGAGTTTTATGGTTTCCAGTCTTACACTGGAGGTATTTTTATTTTGTTTTTTGTTTTTCTTATTAACATATAATGTATTATTTGCTTCAGAGGTACAGGTCTGTGAATCCTTAGTCTTACACAATTCACAGCACTCAGCATAACACTTACCTTCCCCAATGTCCATCACCCAGCCACCCTATCCCTCCCTCCCACCCCCCAGTAACCCTCAGTTTGTTTCCTGATATTAAGAGTATCTTGTGGTTTGTCTCCTCCCTGCTCCCATCTTTTTTTCATTTTTCCCTCCCTTTCCCCCACAGTTCCCCGCCCTGCTTCTCAAATTTCTCATATCAGAGAGATCATATGATAATTGTCTTTCTCTGATTGACATATTTCCCTTAGCATAATAACCCCTAGCTCCATCCATGTCATTGCAGATGGCAAGATTTCAGGGTTTTTTGATGGCTGCATAGTATTCCGTGTGTGTGTGTGCACGCGTGCGTGCGCGTGCGTACACACACACACACACACAGAATACTATGCAAATGATATATCAGATAAAGAGCTAGTATCCAAAATCAAAAAAGATGTTATCAAACTCAACCCCCACATATACACCACATCTTTATCCATTCATCTGTTGAAGGATGAATGGGTTCTTTCCATAGTTTGGCTATTGTGGAAAATGCTGCTATAAACATTTGGGTGCACGTGCCCCTTCGGATCACTACACGGATATCCTTAGGGTAAGTACTCAGTAGTGTGATTGCTGGGTCATAGTGTAGCTGTATTTTCAATTTTGAGGAACCTCCATACTGTTTTCCAGAGTGGCTGCACCAGCTTGCATTCCCACCACCAGTGTAGGAGGGTTCCCCTTGATCCGCATCCTTGCCAACGTCTTTAGTTTCCTGACTTGTTAAATTTAGCCATTCTGCCTGGTGTGAGTTGGTATCTCACTGTGGTTTTGATTTGTATTTCCCTGATGACGAGTGATGTTGAGCAATTTTTCGTGTGTCTTTTGGCCATTTGGATGTCTTCTTTGCAGAAATGTCTGTTGGTGTCCTCTGCCCATTGCTTGAGTGGACACTTGGTTTCTTGGGGGTTGAGTTTGATAACATCTTTTTTGATTTTGAATACTAGCCCTTTATCTGATACGTCATTTGCGAAAATCTCTCATTCTATCAGTTGTCTTTTGGTTTTGTTGACTGTTTCCTTTGCTGTGCAAAAGCTTCTTGATGAAGTCCCAATAGTTCATTTTTGCCCTTGCTTCCCTTACCTTTGGCGATGTTTCTAGGAAGAAGTTGCTGCGGCTGAGGTCAAAGAAGTTGCTGCCTGTGTTTCCCTCAAGGATTTTGATGGATTCTTGTTTCACACTGAGGTCTTTCATCCATTTTGAGTCAGGTCTTGTGTGTGGTATAAGGAAATGATCCAGTTTCATTCTTCTGCATGTGGCTATCTGATTTTCCCAACACTATCTGTTGAAGAGACTTTTTCTGTTGGACATTCTTGTGAGTTTTGTCGAAGATTAGTTGACCATAGAGTTGAGGGTCCATTTCTGGGCTTTCTGTTCTGTTCTATTGATCTGTGTGTCTGTTTTTGTGCTGTTACCATACTGTCTTGATGATGACAGCTTTGTAATAGAGCTTGAAGTCTGGAATTATGATGCCACCAACTTGGGTTTTCTTTTTCAACATTCTTCTGGCTATTCGGGGTCTTTTCTTGTTGCATATAAATTTTAGCATTATTTGTCCCATTTCCTTGAAAAAAATTGATGATGTTTAGATAGGGATTGCATTAAATGTGCAGATTGCTTTAGGTAGCATGGACATTTTCACAGGTAGCATGGAACATTTTTCCATTTCTCTGTGTCTTCCTCAATTTCTTTCATGAGTATTTTTTAGTTTTCTGAGTACAGATTCTTTGCCTCTTTGGTTAGGTTTATTCCTAGGTATCTTATGGTTTTGGGTGCAATTATAAATGGGATCAACTCCTTAATTTCTCTTCCTTCTGACTTGCTGTTGGTGTATAGAAATGCAACCATTTCTGTGCGTTGATTTTTTATCCTGACACTTGACTGAATTCCTGTATGAGTTCTAGCAGTTTTGGAGTGGAGTCTTTTGGGTTTTCCACATAAAGTATCATATCATCTGCAAAGAGTGAGAGTTTGACAACTTCTTTGCTGATTCAGATGCCTTTTATTTCATTTTGTTGTCTGATTGCTGAGACTAGGACTTCTAGTACTATGTTGAATAGCAGTGGTGATAGTGGACATCCCTGCCATGTTCCTGACCTTAGGGGAAATGCTCTCAGTTTTTCCCCATTGAGAATGATATTCACTGTGGGTTTTTCATAGATGGCTTTGATGATATTGAGGTATGTACCCTCTATCTCTACATTGTGAAGAGTTTTGATCAAGAAAGGATGCTGTACTTTGTTAAATGATTTTTCAGCATCTATTGAGAGTATTATATGGTTCTTGTTCTTTTATTAATGTATTGTATCACATGGATTGATTTGGGGATATTGAACCAACCTTGCAGCCCAGGAATAAATCCTACTTGGTTGTGGTGAATAATCCTTTTAATGTACTGTTGGATCCTATTAGCTAGTATTTTGATGAGAATTTTTGCATCCATGTTCATCAGAGAACTTGGTCTATAATTCTCCTTTCTGATGGGGTCTTTGTCTGGTTTTGGGATCCAGGTAATGCTGGCCTCATAAAATGAGTTTGGAAGTTTTCCTTCCATTCCTGTTTATTGGAACAGTTTCAGGATAATAGCTATGAATTCTTTAAATGTTTGGTAGAATTCCCCTGGGAGGACGTCTGGCCCTGGGCTCTTGTTTGTTGGTGGATTTTTGGTGACTGCTTCAATCTTCTTACTGGTTATGGGTCTGTTCATGTTTTCTATTTCTTCTTGGTTCAGTTTTGGTAGTTTATATGTCTCTAGGAATGCATTCATTTCTTCCAGATTGTCAGCTTTGCTGGTGTATAGTTGCTCATAATATGTTATAATTGTTTGTATTTCTTTGATGTTGGTTATGATCTCTCCTCTTTGATTCATGATTTTATTAATTTGAGTCCTTTCTCTTTTCTTTTTGATAAGTCTGGCCAGGGGTTTATCAATCTTGTTAATTCCTTCAAAGAACCAGCTCCTAGTTTTATTGATCTGTTCTACTGTTCTTTTGGTTTCTATTTCATTGATTTCTGCTCTGATCTTTATTATTTCTCTTCTCCTGCTGGTGTTTCTTTTTTTTTTTTTAAAGATTTTATTTATTTATTTGACACACAGAGAGAGATTACAAGTAGGCAGAGAGGCAGGCAGAGAGACAGGGAGAGGAGGAAGCAGGCTCCCTGCTGAGCAGAGAGCCCGATGCGGGCCTCGATCCCAGGACGCTGAGATCATGAACTGAGCCGAAAGCAGAGGCTTTAACCCACTGAGCCACCCAGCGGGCCTCGATCCCAGGACGCTGAGATCATGAACTGAGCCGAAAGCAGAGGCTTTAACCCACTGAGCCACCCAGGCGCCCGAGACCTTACTTGTTTCTTGAGAAAGGCTTGTATTGCTAATACTTTCCTCTCAGGATGCCTTTGCCATGTCCCAAAGATTTTGAACAGTTGTGTTTTCATTTTCATTTGTTTCCATGAATTTTTAAATTCTTTAATTTCATGGTTGACCGATTTATTCTTTAGTAGGATGCTCTTTGCCTCCATGTATTTGAGTTCTTTCCAACTTTCTTCTTGTGGTTGAATTCTAGTTTCAAAGCATTGTGGTCTGAAAATATGCAGGGAATGATCCCAGTCTTTTGGTACCAGTTAAGACCTGATTTGTGACCCAGGATGTGATCTGTTCTGTCCTCTCATCCATGTGCACTAGAGAAGAATGTGTATTCTGTTGTTTTGGGATGGAATGTTCTGAATATATCTGTGATGTCCATCTCGTCCAGTGTGTCATTTAAAGCCTTTATTTCCTTGTTGGTCTTTTGCTTAGTTGATCTGTCCATTTCAGCAAGGGAGGGTGTTAAAGTCCCCTACTATTATCATATTATTGTTGATGTGTTTCTTTGATATTGCTATTAATTGGCTTATATAATTGACTACTCCCATGTTAGGGGCATAGATATTGAAAATTGTTGGATCTTCTTGTTGGACAGACCCTTTAAGTATGATATAGTGTCCTTCCTCATCCCTTATTATAGTCTTTGGCTTAAAATCTAATTTATCTGATACAAGGATTGCCACCCAAGCTTTCTTTTGTTGCCCGTTAGCATAGTATATTGTTTTCCACCCCCTCACTTTAAATCTGGAGGTGTCTTTGGGTCTAAAATGAGTTCTTGTAGACAGCATATCGATGGGTCTTGTTTTTTTATCCATTCTGATACCCTATATCTCTTGACTGGGGCATTTAGCCCATTTACATTCAGGGTAACTGTTGAAAGATATGAATTTAGTGAGGTTGTATTGCCTGTAAGGTGACTGTTACTGTATATTGTCTCTGTTCCTTTCTGGTCTATGTTACTTTTAGGCTCTCTGTTTGCTTAGAGGACCCCTTTCAGTATTTCCTGTAGGGCTGGTTTGGTGTTTGCAAATTCCTTTTAGTTTTTGTTTATCCTGGAAGCTTTTTATCTCTCCTTCTATTTTCAGTAACAGCCTAGCTGGATATAGTATTCTTGGGTGCATATTTTTCTCTTTTAGTGCTCTGAATATATCATGCCAGGTCTCTGTGGATAGGTCTGCTGCCAATCTAATATTTCTTCCATCGTATGTTACAATGGGACCTGAGCTCTTGTCCTGAGCTGCTTTCAGGTTTTTCTCTTTGTCATTGAGACTTGTAAGTTTTACTATTAGAAGATGGGGTGTGGACCTATTTTTATTGATTTTGGAGGGGGGTTCTCTGTGCCTCCTGAATTTTGATGCTTGTTTCCTTAGCCAATTTAGGGAAATTCTCTGCTATAATTTGCTCTAATATACCTTCTTCCCCTCTCTTCTTCTTCTGTGATCCCAATTATTCTAATATTGTTTCATCTTATGGTATCACTTATCTCTCGAATTCTCCCCTTGTGGTCCAGTAATTGTTTATCTCTCTTTTTCTCAGCTTATCTATTCTCCATCATTTGGTCTTCTATATCACTAATCCTCTCTTCTGCCTCATTTATCCTAGCAGTAAGAGCCTCCGTTTTTTATTGCACTTCATTAATAGCTTTTTTTATTTCAACTTGGTTAGATTTTAGTTCTTTTATTTCTCCAGAAAGGGATTCTCTAGTGTCTTCCATGCTTTTTTTGAGCCCAGCTGGCACCTTGATAATCATCATTCTGAACTCTAGTTCTGATGTCTTACTGATGTCCATATTCATTAGGTCCCTAGCTGTTAGTACCACCTCTTGTTCTTTTTTTGAGGTGAGTTTTTCTGCCTTGATCATTTTATCCAGATAAGAATAGATGAATGAGAGAACAAAATACTAAAAGGGTAGCAACGACCTCAGAAAATCAAATTGGAACCAATTCAGAAGAGACCTGGAAGTAGGGGGGAGAAGAAAGGAGGGGGAAAAAATACACACACACATACACACACACACACATATATATATAAATATATTATTATATATTAATATAATAATATATTTATATATAAGAGGTGAATATAACAGAAGCACACACTTGATTTTGCATGTAGTCTGGTCTGTTAGAAGAAACTGCCTCCCAAAATTTTAAAGAAAGAAAAACTTTATACAAAAATAATGGTAAACATGATGAAGGGATAGAATATGATTGTAAAGATGAAAATTTAAAAAGATTTTTAAAAAGGAATTGATAAAATAAGTTGGTTAAAAAGAAGAGAGGAAAGAATGTGATCAAGCTGGAGACTAGAACAAAGCCATGTGCTAGATTTAGGGTATATTTTGATCTGTTAGAAGAAACTGTATCCCAAAATTTAAAGAAAGAAAAATGTATATATATACAAAAAATAAGGTTAGATGCAGTGAAGGGATAGAATATGACTGTACCAACTTAAAAAGATTTTTTAAGAAGGTATTTATAAGATAAAATAGTTTTAAAAAGTTTAAAATAGGAAAGTGGAAATTTTTTAAAAAATAGAATAAGAAAAATATAAAATTATAAAAATTTAACTTTGGAAGACTAAAGAATCATGGGGAAAAAGCCATGACTTCTATTTGTTTCATTCCCCTAGCTCTAGAGTTCCGTAGTTCTCATTGATTCGTGAACTTGGTCTTGGCTGGATGTTCTTGCTAATCTTCTGGGGGAGGGGCCTGTTTCAGTGATTCTCAAATGTCTTTGCCTGAGGTGGAATTGCACCATCCTTGCCAAGGGCCAGGCTGTGTAATCTGCTCAGTTTTGCTCTTGGGAGCTTTTGTTTCCTGAACGAATTCCATACACGTTTGAGGACAACAATAAAAATGGCGGCCTCCCAATCTCTGGCCCTGTAGGAGCTGATACCTCAGGGCCCCACTCCTCAGTGTGCCCTCAGAGAAAAGCAGCCAATCCCTCCCATCTCCCTGGTCTGGCTGTACTCTGAGCTCACCTCACCTGTGACCGAGCGTTTCTACCTTTGGCACATAGCCATGCCTAGAGTTTCCAAACCCAGTAGATTCCTGTAGCGTAGTTGTGTGCCATTCCTCCTGAAGTAGGAAGAAGGGGGGGTCTCCGCAGATATGCCACTTGTTGGGACTCTGCTCAAAGAGCAGTGGCCCGACTGTGCCTCGGTTCACGGTTTGGGTAACCCCAAGCTGAGAGCCCACTCCTCGGCTCTGTCTCTGCAGCGAGCTACCCTGCTCCAATACCTGGGAGTTCTGCCACACTCAGACACCCCTGGTATTTCTGTGACCTCGCGGATCCTGAGACCACACTGTCCCCATGAACGCTCCACCCCCAACTCTGGAGCAACATCCTTCAGTGGAGCAGACTTCTAAAAGTTCTGGTTTTGTACTCCACTGCTCTACCGCTTGCTGGAAGCTGGCCCCTCCCCCCAGGTCTGTCTTCCCTTATATCGCCTTAGATTCACTTCTCCACACCTCCTACCTTCCAGAAAGTGGTCACTTTTTTGTTCCTAGAATTGCTGCTCTTCTTCTCTTCAATCTCCTGTTGAGTTTGTAGGTGTTTGGAATGGTTTGATAACTATCTAGCTGAATTCCTCAGACCCTATGATTTTTAGGTTTCCTACTCCTCCGCCATCTTGCTCCTTCCCCATACAGTGAAGTTTTTAATCCATTTTGAGTTAATGTTTGTATAGGATATAAGACAGTAGTCTAATTTCATTCTTTTATATGTGGCTATCCACTTTTCCCAACAAGATTGAAAAAACTTTCCTTCCCCATTTTGTTTTCAATTAATTGGCCATATATGTGTGAGTCTATTTCAGTGGTCTCTGTTCTGTTCCATTGATCTATGTGTCTGTTTTTATACCAGTACCATACTTTTTTGATTATTATAGCTTTGAATATAATTTGCAACCAGGGAGCCCCATACCTCCAACTATGTTCTCATGTTTGTTTTGGTTATTCATGGTCTTTTGTGGTTCCATACAAATTTTAGTCTTGTTAGTTCTATTTCTGTGAAAAATGCCATTGGCGTTTTGATCAGGACTGCATTAAATCTGTAGAATAATTCAGCTTATCTGCACATTTTAATATTCATTCTTCCATTCCATAAGCATGGAACATCATTTATTTGTGTCTCCTTCAATTTTTTCCATCTCTGTCTTACAGTTTTCAGAGTACAGGCCTTTCATCTCCTTGGTTAAATTTATTCCTAGATATTTTAGTCTTCTTGATGTAATTATAAATGGGATTATTTTTTTTAATTTCTTTTTCTGACTTTTTTTTTTGCTCTTGTGTAGAAATGCAACAGATTTTTGCATCTCGATTTTGTACCCTGCAACTTTCCTGAATTTTTTTATTAGCTCTAATAGTTTTCCATATATACTGTCATCCATGAATACTGACAGTGTTACTTCTTCCTTTCCAATTTTGATGCTTTTTATTTATTTTTATTGCTTTATTGGTCTGGCTAGGTCTCCCAATACTGTGTTGAATACAAGAGGAAAGGTGGCGAGTATGGTCCCTGATCCTAGAGGAAAGGATTTTAGCTTTTCATCATTAAATATGATATTAGCTGTGGGCTTGTCATATATGACCCTTATTATGTTGATGTTTGTTCCCTTTATACCCACTTTGTTGAGAGTTTTTATCATTAATGGTTTTGAATTTGTCAAATGCTTTTCCTGCATCTTTTGAGATGATCTTGTGGGGTTTTTTTCCTTCATTTTGTTAATGTGCTATGTCATGCAGACTTAATTACAGATATCGAACCATCCTTTCATCACTGGAATAAATTCCTCTTGATCATAGTGTATGATGTTTTTAATATATTGTTGATTTTGGTTTGCTAATATTTTGTTGAGGATTTTTGCATCTATGTTCATCAGGGAAATTGGTCTGTAATTTCCTTTTATGTGTGTGGTATCCTTGTTTGGTTTTGATGTCAGTAATGTTGGCCTCATAAAATGAGTTTGGAGACATTCCCTCTTCTTCAGTTTTGTTGAAGAGTTTGAAAAGGATTAGTATTAATTTTTAAAATGTTTGGCAGAATGCACCATTGAAGCATCTGGTCCTGGACTTTTGCTTATAGGGAGGTTTTTGATTACTGGTTCAATCTCCTTATAGTTATTGGTCTATTAATATTTTCTATTTCTTCACAGTTCAGTCTTGGAAGTTTGTGTATGTCAAAGAACTTACCCATTTCTTCTAGGTTGTCCAATTTGTCATCATATGATTATTCCTATTAGTCTCCTAGGATTCTCTGTATTTCTGTAGTGTCAGTTGTAGCACCTCTTTCATTTCTTATTTGATCTTTTTCTCTGGTCAGGCTAGCTAAAGATTTGTCCATTTTGTCCTTTTCAAAGAACTAGCTCCTAGTTCCATTAATTTTGTTCTATTGTCTTTTTTCCCCCTCTTTCATTTATTTCCTCTCTGATCTTTGTTGTTTCCTTCCTTCTACAAACATTGTGCTTCAAATGTTCTTTCTGTAGTTGCTTGAGGTGTAGAGTTAGATTGATATTTTTCTTCTTTCTTGAGGTAGACTTTATTGATGTGAACTTCCCTCTCAGAACTGCTTTTGCTGCATCCAATAAATTTTGGTATATTGTCTTTTCACTTTCATTGTCTCATGATATTTTTTTATTTCCCATTTGATTTCTTAATGGACCCGTTGGTTGTTCGGGAACATGTTGTTTGGTTTCTACCTATTTGTCATTTTTCCAGGGCTTTTTTTTTTCTTCTAGTTGATTTCAGTTTCATACGATTGTAGTCAGAAAAGATGTCTGATATGATATCAATCTTCTTAAATTTATTAAGACTCAAGGAAAATTGCATACATTCCTGTATGTCCTCACTCCACCCTGTGCCCCTCACCTGTGCCCCTCACCACCACCTCGTGGCCCAAGTCTCTCCTTTGCTATCCAGCCTGCTGCTCCCTTGCAGGGTATTCAATAAACTTCTATGTTCTTTAAAAAAAATTATTAAGACTTGTTTTGTGGGCACCTGGGTGGCTCAGTGGGTTAAAGCCTCTGCCTTCAGCTCAGGTCATGATCTCAGGGTCCTGGGATCGAGGCCCGCATCGGGCTCCATGCTTCCTCCTCTCTCTCTGCCTGCCTCTCAGCCTACTTGTGATCTCTCTCTCTCTCTCTCTCTGTCAAAAAAAAAAAAAAGAAAAAAAAGATTTGTTTTGTGGCCTAACATGTCATCTATCCTTGATCCTATTCTGTGTGCACATGACAAGAATGTGTATTCTGCTGGTTTGGGATGGAATGTTCTTTATATATTAAGTCCATCTTGTCTAATGTGTCATTTAAGGCCAGTGTTTCCTTATTGATTTTTCGTGTGGATGATTTATCTATTGATGTAAGTGGGATATTAAGGTCCCCTATAGTTATTGTATTGCTGTCTATCTTTTCCTTTAGGTCTGTGAATATTTGTTTTATATATTAAGTGCTCCTACGTGCAGTGCGTAGATATTTATGAATTTTATATCTTGTTGGATTGACAATTTTATCATTATGTAATGCCCTTTTTGTTTTCTATACAGTCTTTGTTTCAAAGTCTATTTTATCTGATGTAAGTATAGCTGCCCCAGCTTTCCTTTGGCTTCTTTTTACTTGGAACATCTTTTTCCATCCCTTCATTTTTAGTCAGTGCATGTGCTCACATCTGACTGGGTCTTCTGTAGATAGTATATAGCTAGCCAGCTTTAAAAGGCAGAGGAAGAATACAAGACACTTGCTCCCAGTTTTAGTGAGGCGGACAGAGCACAAAACTGGTGCCATCAGAATCCCCATCTCTGGAGAGAATCCCACCGGGCCCCTGCTCTTCCTGTAGATGCTTTAGGATTAGTAAATGAATCTCCTTCGTGTATAGGCTGGGTGCTTTCCAAACTGCTGATTCTGCACAGGGCCCTGGGACAAGTAAATCAGCATGAAGCCCTTCAAGAGCAGTCTTGCAGTTCATTGCAGCCTCAGATCTCATGGACACAAAGCCCTATTGGTTTTCAAAGCCAGAAGTTTCAAGGTCTGTCTTAGGGGTTGGAATATCTGATGTAGAGGTACAAGACTTAAGAGTTGGGATATCTGAGGTAGAGTACAAACTCTTTGCTCCTCAGGGAAAAGTTTCAGATTTGTGAGTTGCTGTGCTGGGGTAGAATTTTTTATGGGACTCTACCTCTCCTGCCTATCTTGATGTACCCTTTTTCTTGCTTGATGTGAAGCATCTGTTCAACTAGTTTTCAGGTCATTCTCAGAGAATTTTTTCTACAGGTAACTGTAGATTCAGGTTATTTGTGGGAGGAAGTCAGTTCAGGATCTTCTTATGTTGCTGACTTGGACTGCCTGGCTTAAGGATTATTTTTAAATGGAAATTTCTAAGACTTTGCTTCATAGATCCAGTTGAGTAGTTGTCTGGTGGCACCTAATATTTAGAAAACCTGTGCCACATTTGGAAATCTGAGCTAGGGTAATTTTTCTGTCTTCCTAGTGCCTGTTCTCACTGTCCTTTAATTTTGACATATATTGACTGGTTCCTGGGTACCATTTTGACCCATCTCAGACTAACCAACTCCTTCTTTATCAGTACAGTATGAATCTTTTATAGAATTCTCAGGTTTTCTTTTTTCAGATACTCATTAATCATGGTTTGCTTTCATTTAATTTTTTTTTTTTAAGATTTTGTTTGACAGAGAGAGACACAGTGAGAGAGGGAACACAAGCAGGTATAGTGGGAGAGGGAGAAGCAGGCTTCCTGCCAAGCAGGGAGCCCAATGCAGAGCTTGATCCCAGGACCCTGGGATCATGACCTGAGCCAAAGGCAGACACTTAACGACTGAGCCACCCAGGCACCCCTCATCTGATTTTAATAGAGACTTTTTATCTCAACCGTTGAACTGATGATGCTCCTTATCAGATGCATTCATTTTTATTATAAACTCTTATGATTATTATTAACTCCAAGAGGCCCTGACCAACTTTTTATAAATGTTAACTGTTGGTAAACTAAGCTGGTGATTCCTCACATGTTTGTGGCTTTCATTGTGGAAGCAAACAGCTTTCAGACCAGTTAATAGGCTAACACTTAATGCCATCATTGAAACTTCATTTTCCCTGAGATTATTTTCCTGTGATTTGCTAGCAGACATTCCACTACAACCGTGAAGGTTAAAGGGGCAAATTGTGACTTAATCTCCTATTGCTCTCAGCCTCCTATTTGTTTATGGTCCAAACTTAGTGTTTCTATATGGGGTCATCAGAGGACAGAGTAGAAGATCTTGGAAAAGTTTAATGGTGATGATTAATTCTTTGAATTAGTTTCTGCTTCAAAGCCTTCCCACATAGACCAAACTCTTACATTTTTTACCACATCTCTTCCTCATTTGCAATTCAACTTTTATTCTCTCAAAATTCTGGTCAAATTTCACTGTCTTCAAAATGTGTCCTTTTGTAAACTGTGCCATGTCTAATCATCCCAATAATCCACAGTCTATTGGTAACCAAAATTTTGCTTTATGATTATTGGTGCATGTTTTTATGAAATAAACATGGTATCTCTAAGTCATATGGTCTTCTTAATCCTGGCAAAATTCTAAAGTCCAAATATATGTCTATTTAGATTATTTTCCTTATTCATACTTTTGTCATAACTCTGTAGACTTACTTGCATATTGTGATCTTTAAATAACTATCTGTAGAATGACTATACTTTCTTTTTATTTATGTGAGTATATAAGAGATCCCAAATGTAGGAGTGCAGAAAGAGAGGTGGTAAAAATTGCAGTAAATGAAAAAATTTATGTATTGAAATTGGTTTTTAACCTAGGCCTAAAAAGTTGATAAATGTGCAGTCATTCTTCTCTAAGCAATAAGGTCTTCTGAGCCTAGTCTTATTGCAACTATCCCCAGAGCATGGGAAATGGACTTGTTAGACAAGGTATATCACATGAGGGTGGTTGGTGGAATATCTTTAAACAAAACAGACACAAAGCCATGCTTGATCTGCAGAACTACAGGGAATCATTTGGGGTATAATGTAGTAACAGCAGTGTGGCTGGGAGACTATTTGGCTGGTAATTTGCAGGACAGATTGGAAATGTAAGACTGTCTCAGAGAAAGATCTAAAACCAAGGACCTGGGACGGGTAGGCTGGGAGGGAGAGGAGTAAAACCAAAGGGAAAGTCTTTCCAAGACCCCTTATTCAGAGAAACTCCTGCAAGGTTCCGTGAGGAACTGACTGGGATAGAACCCACAAGACACCTTAGTGTGATGGAGGATGAGCTTGGAGAGATCAAAACAGGAATTGTATTTCATCATAAAACAAATGGAATTCTATTGAAATACTTGATATGGAATTATCTATTTACATAAGCTTTTAAAGTTAAATTAATTGAGGCTCCTGGGTGGCTCAGTCTGTTGCACGGCCAACTCTTGATTTCGGTTCAGGCCATGATCTCGGGGTTCTTGGATCGAGCCCCATGTTGGCCACGCTCAGTGGGGAGCCTGCTTGCAGATTTCTCTCCCTTTCCCTCTGCCCTGCTATCTCTCTCTCTATCAAATAAATAAATAAATCTTTAAAAAAAAAGAAAATTAAATTAATTAAACCAATAGATTATAATAGATGTGACTATTTTGTTGATTGTATTCATAACTCTTCAAAATGACCCTACTATATAATTTCTTTCATTTAAAAGCATAATTACTTTCATTTAATACTGTAATGTAGTTCCGTATAACCTCATCATAGCACTTCCAGAAGCAGCCTTTTTTTCTTCTTGTCAAGAAGACACTGACTGAATGTAATTGGGCGCAGCTGTTTAACTCTCAGTTTTTCAGAGTCAAAGTAAATGATTTAATCCATAGAGAGAAAGCGAAGTAAGAAGGATTATAGGATGCCATATCTTGTTACTTCTTTTCACTGTAAGCTCAATATTCTGTAGTATAACTTTTAATTAAAAATTTTATTGAGGCCCCAAAGTATTTATGACACAACTCTAAATAATTTTCAGAATATGAACTATAACATTTACTAGTTGTGATTACACGAATTGGCTTTTCCTGAGTTTTCTATATTTCCTAACAATCTTAGCACTTTAACAACAAGAAAAGTATAAAATTACTGAATGATGAAGCTTATACTATCAGACCAGTGGAATGGTTTTTACTAATACCATTCTGCAAGCCCACTTATAAGCAGAATTAGGAAATAACGATTAAGCACATTAATTCAAGTTGACTGAAACACACTGGAGCACCTCCATTCCTCTAGTGGTGGAGGAGGGATAGTCAGCTCCTCCACTGACAG
The DNA here is from genome assembly GCA_002007465.1 of Ailurus styani. NCBI lineage: Eukaryota > Metazoa > Chordata > Mammalia > Carnivora > Ailuridae > Ailurus > Ailurus styani. The sequence goes on from LNAC01000552.1 coordinate 794,752, forward strand.
GAGGTGATGAAAGTAAGCATGGCATTGTTATACTAGATGGTGTTTTTCAACTATGCACCAGACACTGAGCTAGGCACTTTTTTTTTTTAAATCACATTTAATATGCATAACAGTACCATAAAATAAGTACTATTTTTAAAGATTTTATTTATTCATTTGACAGACAGAGATACAGTGAGAGAGGGAACACAAGCAGAGAGAGTGAAAGAGAGAGAGAGAGAAGCAGTCTTCCTGCTGAGCAGGGAGCCCAGTGCGGGACTCGATCCCAGGACCCTGGGATCATGCCTGATGCCAAAGGCAGCCGCTTAATGACTGAGCCACCCAGGCACCCCGATAGTACTATTATTAGCTTCCATTTTGTAGATTAGGGAGCTGAACCTTGGAACAAGTTAAATAATTTACTCCAGGGTAAATGGCTAATAAGTGGTAGACCCAGAATTTGAACCAAGGCTGTTTGATTTCTTATTACTAAAAAAGTAAATTTGGAGGAGATGAAATTAACACTGTCGATACTTTCAAACTCAAAAACAAAAATAATGAAGTCATAAGAAGGAATTATTCAAGAATGAAAATATGAAATAAACAAAAATCTGGGGAAATAAGGACAAATAAAACTTTGTTTGATCTCAAATATTGCCAGAGATAAAATTATTTGAGTTTTCTTTATTTCCCATTATGCTTTTAAAAACATGAGTCATTTCATTTTTTAGTCATGAAAAATAAACAAAGCCAGGTAGTCTGGGACTTTCAGACAAACAAATAGATAATAGGAAAGGGCATAAAAATGAAGTATTGCTTTCAGTTAAATGAAGTTAAGTGATTGCATCTCACATCTTTATTCCAAATCACATGTGCTTTTAGTTATATGCATAACATATTACACACATAGAGAACATGCATAAAAATGTGCCATGATAGGGGCACCTGGGTGGCTCAGTTGGTTAAACATCAGACTCTTGATTTTGGCTCAGGTCATGATCTCAGGGTTTTAAGACAGAGCCCCGCGTCAGGCTCCATATGCAGCAAGGAGCTCGCCTGGGATTCTCTTTCTCGCTCTACCCCTCTCTGCCCTACCTCTCTTAAAAGAAAAAAAAAAGGTGCTATGATAATTGACATTAAATAGGGATGCAACTCATGGGCCTGATGTCAGACTTTGCAGAGTATAAACATGCCTTTTTTTTCTGCCCAACCCCAGGTGAAACCCTCAACCCAATTTATTAGGAAAGGAAGTCATGAATGTAGTGATTAGAGAGTTGTCTGCCTGTATGTGCAGTTTCAATTAGTACCTTAAATTCAATGAAGCATAAAAATGCAGAGTTATGGTTTAATTCAGCCCTAAATCTTCATTATTTATAGTAAATCATGTTATTTACTATGCTTTGTTAGAATGGGCTTCATCTCAAAAATGAAGTTAAAGTTTGCATTACTGACCACATCAGTGCATGGAGTTGGAAGGTGGATTCTGCTGGGGAGAGGAAGACGCCTTTTATACCTCAGGGTCACCCAATTCGTTTTGCGGGTCCACAAAGGAATGAAAACATGGAGACTTGAGATAACACAACGAAGGTGACAGGAAAAACAACATAGTGAGAACATAAGAGATATACTTACTGGGAATGGAAAAGTTGTGAAGAAGTTGATGAAAAAGGAAAATCCTGAAAGTAATTATACTATGAAGATCCTAGATGACTTAAAGATATTTAAAAGTCAATAGGTAAATGTATAGATTTTTTTAAAAAGGAAAGAGAAAGCTAAACTAAAGGTGATTAATTGGATAGGAATTTGTTTCAAGAATGGCACCAAACTGAGTTCCACAAGTAAGGAAGACTTTATTCTAGACTATTACAATAGAAGCTGAAATTAACTCCATGGAAACAAAAGGCAGGAATGTTTTTAATATTGGGTGAATTAGTGAGAAAGCAATGGAAAATGTTAGGGGAGAGATTGATCACTGTGATGTATTGAGTACCTTGAGTTACTCCTGAGTTTGCAAATATTTTTCTCAGTGATTAGGTCATGTGTGTTTGCTAACTGCTTACCAGTTGAAGAAGTTGGAGGCCTACCATCCTACATAGACCGAGGTATCAGGACACTATCTCCTTTGATGCTTCCTTGTCAAAAAATGGTTCCCAACTACTTGAGAAAGATATTTCCTGGGTTGTAAGACTGAGAAGAGACTAGGAGAAATTTACATAAATTTCAAAGGAACAGAAAAAGAATTTACAGTTGTAAGGTTTTTTTTAAATAAATGCTTTAAGAAAAGGGAGGTCAGGAGCCTAAAGACAGGAAGAAACCTGTCAAGTTCAGTCAAGCTAAGGGTAATGTCAACGCCATCTTGATCAGGTTCTAGTAAATGAACAGTTGGAAATATATAAACACGAGTGGCCTTTTCAGAAAAGCAAGGCATGTCCTGGAATTTTTCTTTCTTTCTTTCTTTCTTTCTTTTGTTTTGTCCTGGAATTTCTAATCCAATTTGTTTTCCTCATCCATCCGAAATTTACTGCAAAATTCTTAAGTTCTGACAGTAACTGAACCAAAGACTTGAGCTATAAAGATACTGAATGAGACAAAAATCTCTGGCCAGAAGATTCTCACAGGCGAATGGAGGTAAAGGTGAGTGGGTCAACAGACAATTAAGTCTTTAAAGTGATATGTCTGCAGTGTTGTGGGAATAGACAGTGTACAGCACAGCTCCATCTGGGGAATTTGAAAGTCAGAGAAGATTCACAGAGGAAGGAAACACAGTCCTAAACAGTGTTTAGCAAGAGGGTGGAGCAACCAGACATGGAGAACAGTATACACCAAATGGCAGAGGAGTAAGAAATCAGCATTTCAGTTCATAGAAAAGCAAATGGCTTTCTGTGGAGAGAATGTCGGGAAACCATGGGCAATGACAGACAATGAGGATTTCCTGTATTCTAGTAAAGAACCCAGCCCTCAGCTAGTAGGTATTAAGGACACTGTGATGCTTACATTTGCACCTTAGAAACACACTTTTGGGGGTCAGGGTGGATGAGGGCTGCAGAAGAAATGGGAGATAGCAGGAGGTGGGAGAAACACGCACAGTGGCCTGGAAGAAAACATGGGGTCAGGAGATAGTACATTGAATAAATCAGATTCACTACCTGGATGTCATAACTGAGAGAGTGCAGGGGTTAAAAATTATTGGGAAACTTCCCATTTATGAAGAAGAGATATGAAGCTTCTCTTCAACAAGAAGAGGGAAGAAAGAGTTATAAGACTCAATTCGTGGGTCTTTTATTTCAATAAGCTGAGAGTGATTCCAGACTTATATATATTACAGTTGTTATAAAATTCAGATAGGATGGTTATATGAAAACGCTCTCTGGAAAGATCCAGGCAAATGTGAGACTTCATTCATTTCCCATCTCAATTCTTTTTTGAATTTATATTGGCTATCAATCAATAAATATATAAGTGAACTCCACTATCAAAGTCAGTATAAATTTTGAGACAATTTCTGAAGAATACAAAATACATCAACAACTCAGAAAGAATTCTCAGGGTTGCTATAGAGTTTGTTTAGGTCTGGTGGGAGAAATCTATCCCAAAAATACAATATTAGGGGCTTTGTAAATAGCGTGCTTTTTAAAAATCTTGGCTCTATATCTGGTTTCTCTCTGCTTTAATTTCTCCTTTCTGTTTACCCCCCACCTCCAATTCCATTACATTGATGTGCTTCAGTTCTTCCATGCCTTCTGGAGGTACATCACACCTAGTACTACTACTGTGACTGTTAAAAATCATCCATAGCAGTTTTCACATTTCTATGATTAAAAAGAAATTAGAATAATGCAAGGAACATTTAGGGAATAGTGCTAAGCATGTACTTCCCTGACATTAAAATACAATAATTATTTTTTTACTGTATTAATGTTGTGTTCTTTGCTCATCTCCTAAGCTATAAAAACCTTGAAACTATAAAAACCTTCATAAACCAAGATTTATTTTTATATTACATTTAAACTCCAGTACAATGAATGCAATAAACTTTCAGCATATACTTTTACCAAGAAAAAGAAATCTATCCTCTGATCACACTTCTCATTTTGTTTTATTTTTATGGAAATTGTCATGGATTTTTAGTGTGATTACTTCAAACAGATGTTCAATTCTCTTATCCCGATAATAGGAAACACAGTAGAATGAAAGGAGACATTTTGAAAGAATTCATGAAAGAGACCAAACAGGGAAATTGGAGGGTTACTTTAAAGATGTCAAAATACATGTTTAAATTGATTAAATGAATTATTAAAAACACATTCTTAAAATTGTATATGTGAAGACAGAGATTGGAAGACACCAACTTAAATGTGCAAATCTTGTTTTGAGTTCATAAAAATAAATCCAAGCATTTTCATTTTATTTCTCAACCTTTTATATAAAGCATCACAAACAAGTTTAAGCCAGATATGCTTTAGTTAAGGCTTCACAGCAAGACAGAAGCAGTAACATGTAGACAATGGTTCATTCATTTCTTTCTGTGTTACGTATTTCATGTAAAATGTACATTTTTGTAGGTTTGCTTAAGGTGTCTAGAGCTTTTGGGGGGGGTGAATAAAAGCCATATAAATATGAAGCAGGGGCACCTGGGTGGCTCAGTGGGTTAAAGCCTCTGCCTTCAGCTCAGGTCATGATCTCAGGGTCCTGGGATTGAGTACCACATCAGGCTCCCTGCTCAGCGGGGAGCCTGCTTCCCCCTCTCTCTCTGCCTGCCTCTCTGCATACTTGTGATCTCTCTCTCTGTCAAATAAATAAAAATAACATCTTTCAAAATATATATGAAGCAGTCCCTTGAAAATTTTGTTAGAACATATATGCCAAAAAATATATATTTAATATACAATGGCAAGTGTGGAGATTCTAAATGTTTATGTCATCATGCCCAGGATCTAGCTAAGAAATTGTCCTTAGAAAGACTAAAAAAAGAAGAAGAAAAAAACAGGTTGTATTAGCTGTTGCTAAATGAGCTGTAGAACCACATCATTCAGTATAATAATCAGATTTATCTGCCCAGGTTTATTTGGATGCAAATACAGATAAAGTCTCACAAGGTTCTATAATGGGGACATACGGTAGTTGAAAATATCCTAACAGTAGGGTAATAGATATGGAAAAATGGAATTTCCAAAATGCTCAGCAGCAACTTTTTCATTCCTCTATATGGAAAGTCTGTAAATTAACCTGATATTTGGATATGTACATGTTTAATTTACTACCATACATTCTCTGAAATAATGTGCAAAAAAAGTTCTTATCTAATTAAAGTAGTGTTTATCAATCAAAAACAAGATTTAATGTGAAGAGGAGGGATGAAATTATTTTCTGAAGTACTTATAGGTAAAGACTTTATTTCCAGGGTCACTTTTTGTATTAAAAATAAGATAGTAGTTGCCTTCATAGAAAGTGGTTGAAAGTCACAAATTATGGAATTACCTGTGATAGCCATAAACCCAGATTTTTTTCTCCCCTAATGTTTCCCTGATGACTTGTGCCCTGAGTGCTCCTGGACATTTAGTTTAAAAGAGCACACTTCCTAAGGATTCCAGTTAGTGGTCAATGAATTGAGTTGATTAAAGCACCCATTGTAAGCAAAGATCTAAACAATTTCATATTTCATATTTTCATAGATCCATTGCCATTTTTTCAATGGCCATAAGCAAAAATATGTAACCTTGGGCATGTCAACATGCATACTCTTTGTATTTGAGACTGTATATGGCCGCCACTATGCTTCACTGTGTCCCGAGAAACAACTTTAGAGTGCCAGTTTCTGGACTTCTTTGTAGGAAAAATCTCATCCATTATTAACTCTCTTGGCATCCCGCATTCTGCCTACCACCATGCCAATTAAAAATAGATTGGGAATTGGTTAACACTCAGTTCAAATCTCTGCTTCTTTCATTAAACTTCTGCTCTTTGAGATCGTAAACTTAGATTTGTTGAGCTTCAGTTTCCTTTAAAGTAAAAATCAGATGTTAGTACCTGTCAAAAAATTGTTGTGAAAGGTACAAACTTTCAGTTATAAAATAAACGAGTCATGGAGATGTAGTGTACAGTATGGTGACTATAGTTGATAATTCCATAATGCATATTTGAAAGTTCCTAAGAGAGTAGATTTTAAAAGTCTGTATCAGTTGAAAAAAGTTGTAAGTCTATATAGGGACAAATATTAATTAGATGTATTATGATTATTTCACAGTGTATGCAGATATCAAAGCATTATGTTGTACACCTGAAACTAAGATAATGTTATCTTTCAATCATGCCTCAAAACAATGTTGTGGTGAGAAGTACCTGAGATGATGTATACAATATTCATAGCACAGTGCTTGACAAAAGATGGCAATCAGTAACTACCCATTGAATGTTTTTATCTAAGAATACCCTGTATAAAGAGAGGTCTAAAGGGAAGTCCCATAGAGAAACGATCGACGTTAGGTATGAAATCCATTTGAACCTGTAGCTACTCATTCAAGAAACAGTCTGGTCCTATTCAAAACACAAGAAAGGCAGAAAAATTCTAGAGCAATGCTTTTCAAATTTTATATGCACGCAGGTCATCTGGGGACCTTTATAAAAGGCAAATAATGATTTAGTGGATGGGATCTGAGAGACTGCATTTCTAGCAAACTCCAGCTGGTGCATATGCTGCCTGCCCACTGAATACACATTAACAAAGTCCTAGAGCACTTGAGTGTGTGGCAGTTTATGAAATACTGTACTTAAATCCATATTTGTCTAATGCAACGTTCTGTTTCCTGATTCAACAGGTTAAAATTAATTGATTCATTTGTTCATTTAGCAAAAGATTATTTAGTGTCTGTTATGTGCCAATCACTGTTTTAGGTTCTAAGTATAAAATAACAAGAGGGGTAAAGATCATGCCCTCATTGGGTTTTTAATCTGGTGGTAGGATTAGAAGATAAACTTGTAAACAATTCATTAAAGTAGTTTCCAGTGGTGATTAAAGTTCTAATAAAGTAAAATGCAGTTACTGTGAGATTGTGTGTGGTTAGTTAAGCCTCCTCCAGGAAAGAGACAACTGAACTGAAACCTGAGTATTGAAAAGTAGTCTGCCATGAGATCTGAAATTTTCATACAAACTGAAGGGAGAATGCCAAATCCCTGAGGCAGTGATAAGATTGGTCTGTAGGAGAAAAGGGGAAAAAACCATTGTGGCTAGAACCTAATGCCATTATATGAATGCAAGACAATGATGAGCCGTCAGGAACAATCAGAGGCAGGGGCTTACCTGGCCAACTTGGGAGGAACGCAGTAAGGGCTGAAATCAAAGGGAATTTCGAGGTTGGATCCAAGGTGGGTTTTAATAGCTCCACAGAGAATTAAGATGTACCCTAGAACAAATGCACCTCTAGGAAAATGCACCTGGCTAAGCAGAGTAAAATGAGTGAAAAGAGCTAACATAAGATATGGGACACAGGTTTAAAAAAAAAAAAAAGAATTACTCGTAAAGCAAGAAAGATTGAAATTGTACATCCCTTTAGTTTACACTTCAAGAAAGAGAAATCTACCACTTTTGCTTTGAAAATAAATTTCATAATAGCACCCACGTAGCGCACTTTCAATTCCTGCAGAATGAATTAAATTTTTCTGAGTAGAAATGATTAAATAACTATGAGCAGAAATAAAACTGTAATTCCTGGTTGATTATAGACTAGAGCACCAAACTTGCCTTCCTTTTCACAGGATATTAGAAACGAAAGTGAAAGAGAGTAGATAGACCATTAAAAGTAGCAATGAAGAAAATAAGACATATGCAAGTCCCCTCTTGCCCTCAGAAAAGTTTAGTAGAAAGAAGAGTCATCATTATTATGTAAATTGTAAAATATTAAATGCCTTGTACTATAATGATTTTTGTACTCTACCTTCAGTATCTGTAAATCTACAATCTATCTTCATATTGTTTTACTGGGATGTAAGCCAAACCCAAAAGCCAATAAAAACAGAATTAAAAGAGATCCCACAGATCACAGTAACTAAAGACTGAATGATATAGTGATGAGTCCATTGTCATTTTAGTGAGTCTTACTTACTAGTAAGCAATTCTAATCAATTAAATAAAGCCTTGCAAACTGGTGGCTTATTAATGTTCCACTTGACTTCTGATTGTGTCTAATGATTTAAGGCCCTGCCAACTAGTAGCTATTAACCTGTTAGAGCATTTCCAATTGACTTCTGATTTTCTCTCTTGTTTTTCAAATGTATGAGTAAAGGACCATACATTAACACGATGCTCCTGGCCTTCCACCAGTGAGAAACAGCTCTGAGTTGCTTTTCTAATAGCAATGAAGAGTAGCATAATTAGACAGTCTTTCTCACCTGAAAGTGTAATGGCCCAAGGCATACATTTGTGATATATTTATCCAGAATTATGGTCATGTTTTCTGGCAAAATAGATCCGTTTTTGCTTGTTTTTGTATTGTTTTGCTCTGTCCCACTGATGTCATTGACCCCCTACATTAACCAGTCATGCCATGGATTTCATTTCATATTCTGTTTTGGTCATTTATTTGTAATCCTTTTAGTTATCTTTGGCATTCATTAACCACAAAGGCATTTTCTTCCTCATTGGCCTTTTGTATATCTCATCGTATCTAGTCAACAAATACTAAAGGAGTGCCAGTCTCTAGAGCTCTCAAGGCAAGGGAGGGAGTGAAGTGAGATGAAGCTGGGAAGAGAAACCGGAACCAGGTCATTTGAAGTCTTTTTTTTTTTCTCCTTCTTTTATTAAATTTTTATTTTATTTTATTTGAGGTCTTGTAAACGTTAAGAACTCTTATCTCTAAAGAGCAACAGGAAACTACTGAAGAGCTTTATGCGCTGGAGTGACACCATCTTCTGCCATTTGCTCACCTTGTCATTTTTCTCCCCCTCTCCCAATGAGACCACTTAAACAGTAGTTTTATGTTGTTAGCCTATTATTTACATATCTTGGCTATTTCCAACTAACAAAGTAATTTTTTATGGGAAAAAAAAAGGTTGCCAGTCATACAAAAATAAATTCTCTGAGAGACACAGAGAATTTGCAGAGATACCTGAGTTGGTTCATGAAAATATATGGTACGCGCTATGGATAGAGGTGTTATTTGTAAATGATGATGTAAATGATGCATCTCCAATAATGCAATAAAAAGGGGACCATAATTCACTGATGTTCCTTACTGCAAGGTTAAGATTATAAAAGTCACTAACTGGGCAACTGTCTGTAGTAAAAAATACTTTCAGCACTGTGTTTGCTCTATACACCTGAGCTTCTGATCATAAAAGAGGCTTCACTGAAGGATATGTATTTTTTTCCTCATGTTCTTTTAACATCTGGCTGTAGTGGGCTTTGTTTTAGCTTTGTTTTTAACTAAGAACCAAATAACCTAATTTATCTTGGTGCCCATCTGGTTACAATTGCTCATTTTACATTTATTTAAAAATGATAGATTATTCGTGATGATGTCTTCCCCAGGAGAAGAAGTTGACAGACAGCTGTGCAGAGATGCCATCTTCCCCATCCCTGTTGCCTGTTATGCCCCGTGCCCGAAGGACTGTGTGCTCAGCATGTGGTCTGCGTGGTCCTCCTGCTCACACACCTGCTCGGGGAAAACCACAGAAGGGAAGCAGATACGGGCACGGTCCATTCTGGCCTATGCCGGTGAGGACGGTAAGGTTGGTCACCAGCTTCAGAAGGGAATTTAGATTCCCTTCAGAAGTTGGCATGCCCTTTCTTTTTTTTTTTTTTTTTTTTTTTTTTTGGTCTTCCGTGGTTAAGGTGATGCTGTACAAAAATCTACTTCCAGAATCCCAGCAATCCAAGGAAATTTAATATCTGTTGACCTATGGAGCAACTTCTATTCCCCAAAATTAATCTTGAAAATAGATCTTTAATAAGAAAGACTTTTACAAGTAAAGTTACTTTGCCTTTCTTCTTTCCTAATAATTGCTTTCCAGTTTGAATGCTAAACCTGTGAAAAAGTATGAAAATGGCTCTCCAAATTCTAGATGTCAGGTTTGATCATTTTTTTTCTCTATTGCAGTAATCAGTTTTTCCCTTTGAGATTACCTTCTGCCTTCTCATAAATAGGCATATATGTTCAACAATAAAAGTGTTTTGTTTTTAAAGAAACACCAGCATGACTATTACTTGATGGAAAATTACGTGGATTCTCTTCCATTCGAGTTTTTGAACATAGGCTCTGAAATCCAGAAATCTCATCCGTACATTGTGTTCATTTTTCAAATATGCTGCTCCTTAATCACCTTATCCTGTTGGGGGAATAAAGCATGCTTTGTCATATATTCATACCTCACTTCTGTAAGCTTTATTGTCGAGAAATATAAGGCTCTTGGTAATTATCTCTGAAGCTTACATCCAAATGCTAATTTGGCCTCTGTGTTACTGGGTGATATAATGTCATACTTAATCTTGTCATTCTTGAGAATAACACAGGACTTAGAAAAACATAGAAGTCATCAAGTTCTATCACATTCAGGCATGTTCTGTCTCAAGAATATAGATGTATATTATTTAAACCTTATAAAGCTGAATGACTCTTCTCCTCATTCACATTTAGCACTAGTAAATAATGATTTCTATTTGTAATTTGCGTGTGTTTCTCTGTGTATATCCCCAAATAATAAATTGTGGAGGAGTTTTTAAGCTGCCAGTTTGATTTTTCTACTTCTGAAACATTTCGGTGATAGAAACCTCAGAGTGTTTTTATTTCGCCTAACGTGCTATCTATGAATATAATAGCTATGCAAAAATGTAATTACCTTCGTCTTAAGACATGAGAGAAAAATTTAGCATATTTGACACAGTCAACCTATAGGAAAACAGAATTTTCTTTTAAAGTGCCCCAAAGTATTTTTCCGGTCACCTTAATGTAAATTTAGCCATTTGGTATCGCAAAAATTGTGTATCCAGGAACCAAATAGAAAACTAGAACATTTTAGAAAGTTATATTCCTTGTCTTGTCAAACAGTACCTCTAACCTTGCATAGATTATATTCAGACTTCAAACTCTATCAGCTCAGATTATGTCTTGGACTTCATTAAAATTAGATCTGTGGTCACCCTGCTTCCTATAAATCTATTATAGTCTGCAGACGCTTGCTGTGTGACTAATAATGAGTGACTTTTCGCCCTGTGAGTCACATGGCAGAGATTTTTGCCATGCTTGCAGAACCCACCAGATCATTATTTCTGTAGACATGATGCTTCACACTGAAAGGTCATGAAATGCTTTAAAGGCAGAAATTTATGATTGCTCTTTGATGTGTATCACCCACTTAGTTTGAAAGGGTGAGACTTCGATAATTTTTAATTAAGTCTAGTAGCTGCATCATAAGCAGGCTGTGCTGGGAAATTATAGATGTTTATATAGTAAATCATAAAGGCATGAGTTCAAAACATAATTTTAAATGGAAACCATATAGGAAGCTGTCAGTGGAGAATCTGCTGCTGCTTGTCTCTGTTAATAACAGTTATACAAACTGGTATAATTATAGGAGATAGTTAAAGAGGAATCTGTCCTTCAAAAACTATTTAGTACCCATTATTCGCTGGATGTGGAGACATTTTTTCACAAAATAAGTCTCATAATTTTGAGCTATTTTTTAAAATTATTTTAAAAACTTTGTTTGCAGGAAGTTTTAAAATATGCTTCCCTGCTAATTAGATAACACTTTTTAATTCTACACAGAAGTAGGTCTTTCTAGTATTCCCTAAGAATTAATGTTTTGTATGTGTCAAACATGTTCAAAATTTTCTAAATCAGAAAATTACTGTGATAACCTCAAGAGGAAAGTTCCCATTACTAAAAGTACATATTGAGTGTTTAGGCATACAACTTTCTGGTGAAATAAGTTACATATCCATGTGGAAAGTATTAATCTGGACTTACCAAATCAATGCTGCTTCACAAAATAAAAGACAAACTTCTATTTATCTTAGTGATCACTTCACTGTTGAACATTGCACTGAAGATTATATAACATCTTGTATTAATAAGAGCAGATCGAGTTGTTTTGTAGTAACAAACAGCTTAGAAGCTCAAAAACTTAAAAGAAAAATTATTCCTTCCTTATGGGAATTTTGCCATGGTATTGGGTGGCTTTCCAAAGCAGTCTGCCCTCCATGAAACGTCTCAACTTTCACCTCCCAACGATGACCTACTCCCCGGTGCCAGTGGAAGAAGTTAGTCAGAAGGTCTGTCTGCTGATTTCAAAGCATCAGCATTAAGTTCTTCAATACAGAAGTGACTTATGCCCTTTATACTGACATTTCATTGGCAAAACAAATTATACAATCATGGCTTGAAGCTGAACCTAACCTGCATGGCGCAGGGTGGGGGGAAATGTTATCCTAGTGTGTGCTAGAGAAAGAGGAGTGCTAGCTCCTGGTCTTACCCCTGGTTTACTTAGTTTTCTTATGGTGTGTGTGTCTGCATGTGTGTCTTCATCTGTCTCTATGTCTATCTCCATAGATGTATGATAAAGGATTATTCTAAATGCCCCCAATTCAGGAGATAAACCAAGCTTCTCCAGTTGTTGAAATGTTATGACTTTTATCGATTATTTCTTTGTTCCTACTATGTGAATGATAGGATACAGAATAACACATCCTGTTCCCCATACTACTTTCTCTTCCTTCCCCTTTCCTTCTTCCCTTTCTTTCTAGGCTCTTGCTCTCTGCTCCTGAACATTTTTATCGAAAAAGTCATTAGGTGGAGTCAGGCAGTTGAGTATCTGTCTCAGCAGGTAGGGGTCTACAGGGTTCAGAGTGGGTTATCAGAGCCCACAGTATAAATGCCAAAGTAATATTAATAACAGATTATAACCCATTACATGAACTAGGGAACCATGGATCCATATTTGATATAAATAAATAAATGTATTAATTGAACATCTAACCAAGAGCATTTTATTTAGTCTTGAGTGTCTTTCTAAGGGAGAAGTATGACGGACACCACCTTAATCCAAGGATCAAAATTTAAATTATTTGTAATGAAGCAAATAAAAATTACATGTTCCTGGTGTGATGCAATGGCATATGTCTGTGGCATCATCTGTGATGTCCTTGTCAAAGATGCATATTGTAGAATGTAGTCGTGAGGGAATATCCTAATTGAAAAACACTGAGAAACAATAACTGGTCTTTAATATCCCGAAGAGCCAAGGATCACTTAATCATGAAAATTAAGAAAAGACTGAGGAACTCTTCCAGATTGAAGGAGATTACCAGACTTGGTTCTGAACCAAATTCTTTCACTATAAAAAGGGTATTTTGAGACAGTTGGAAAATCCGAATAGGTATAAGGATTAGATGGTAATAATTTATCCATGTCTCTTTCCTAATTTCCTGATCTTGAATATTGAATGTGTTTATGTGTAGGAAAATGCCCTTGACTGTAGGAAATAAACATTGAAGTATTTACGGTAGTGGGGCATCATTTCAGCAACTTTGTCCAAATGATCCAGGGAGGAAAATTATTGATAATATACTTTCAGTTTTCCTATAATTTTGAGCTTGGTTCAAAATTAAAACATAAAGAATTAATAAAAAAATAATTTGAATATAAGTGCTTTTCATTCAGTCTTGAGGAATACTTTATAACCTATTATTACCAATAAATAAAAATTATCACAAAATGATCCTTATCCAAATGTCATTTGGAAAGCAAATACAAATGGTAGCAACTAGAGATAATAAGTATACTGAAGGAAGTAAAAATATTTCTTTTCAACTTAAAAAAACAAGTGTGTGTGTCTGTGTGTCTGTGTGTTTGTGTGTTTAAATAAAATTGGTATTTCACTTTTTGACATTGTATGATACCTCAAGGTAAAAATCTTCCCTGTTTATGTAAACTGTGGGGTGGGTCCCAAAAGGTACTTTTAAAAAAATTCGAGGAGGAGGATGTATGTCCAGATTTTTGTGGAGTTTCCCATAGCCCGAGAATCAAAAGTCCATCCAGGCCTTCAGTGGGCACTGGTTTACTGGTGGCAAAGTGATGGCTCAAGTGTATCACCAGGAGCATTTTCCTAACAGTGACCTTTCTGTGCAACCTTGACCCTATTCCCTGGACTTGCACTTGCCTCTTGTTTCCTCTCGGTTTTATAGAATGATTCATTAGTGTCTCAGGCTTAGCTACCTGGCGCGGTGATAAAAGTGCAGATGTTATTGGACCTGAGAAAAAATTGTGTTGGGAAGATCTGAAAGGAAGCAATCTTTTAACACTTCAGCCTTGCATATTTTTAATATAAATAGTAGTGCATTGAATTTGAGTAAGAAATTAAAAATTGTTAGATTTATAGCCTTCTGAATTTTTTGAAACCATGTTTAAAAAAAAGAAAATGATTTTCAAAATGTTTTCCACTGAGTATAATAACAACTTCTGTTAATTCTCATTACATAGTTAATTATCCTTACAGAGCAAGAAATGAGAGGATTTTGGGGGGGAAAGTTCAAAATGACCTGATATTATAACTTCATCAGCCAAATTTTAGTGTGTCTTTGCACCTGCTTTATAAATACAGAAAATAGTTGCAAACTGAAATGGAATTATGCCAATTTTTCTCAAATAATTAGCAGTCTTCAAAAATTATATTTTTAAAGTATAAAACATCGAAGAGAGGAATATCGGTATTTTAACTTTGGGTTTTCACAGCTAAAGGGCCTAAGGATTACTTTTTTTTTAAGGATTACTTTTATTACTGGATAAATTTGAAGAATCCAGAACCATTATCGATGTACATACTCATGGAATTCTGCCTTCGAAGTAAAAGTACTGTCATTTTCTTGTCCTCCCAATCTTTTTTTAAGATTTTATTTATTTATTTGACAGAGAGAGATCACAAGTAGGCTGAGAGGCAGGCAGAGAGAGAGGAGGAAGCGGGCTCCCTGCTGAGCGGAGAGCCTGATGCAGGACTCAATCCCAGGACCCTGAGATCATGACCTGAGCGGAAGGCAGAGGCTTTAACCTACTGAGCCACCCAGGTCCCCTCCCATTCTTGACTTTGAAAAAGAAGTTCTGTTTCAGTCTGTCCCTGCATGACCACAGCCACCACACAAGATTTAAGCAGACTCCACAGTGAATGTCTTCTTCCTCTCTCTGCAAGGGATAACAAAGGAGAGGGGATGGCATACTACAGCAAAATCTTCTGAGGTTCTCTGTGGCTAACATTCTTCCCTTCAGTTCCCCAAAATCATGCCTTTGCCAGTGTGCTTTTTGCCCCGGGGTGGTCTGCTGTCAAAGGGATCCAGGCTGCAATAAGCAGGCAAAATTACAAGCATTTTAAAACTGTAATTCATAGTACACTAATAGCCACTCCTTAGCATGAGCCCCGTCCACGTCCTTACGCGTACTGCCTGTTACTTCTCTGTGTGAACTAGGGACTCCAGTGGACTGCATCTATATTGCTAATTCTCAGCATCATGCCTGCCTGCAATGCCTCTTCTTTGTTCTTCTGCTTAAGTAAAATGTTCCCTTCTTTCTCTCCCTTCCCAGAATGCTGCTTGTCAAAATCCCACACCTTCGAAACTCACCTCAGGGCCTCCTACTGAGGCATTTTTCAGCCGCCCCAAAACTAATGGTATCTTACACTTTTGAATCTCAATTATACTACCTCTTTTAACGTGATTACTGTATTCCGCCTAAAATTATACCCATCTGTGTGCTTGCCTACCCCTAGTACTTTTCCCCACTGCCTTGTAAGATCCTTGAAAGCAGCAAAAACTATTTCTCACCTGTGGGTATCTGTCTCTTGAAGAATTGGACATGAGCATTGCATACTATAGAACTCAATACATATATATCTAATTAATGTTTTGAACAAGGTTCTTTTATCTTTTCAGTCTGCCATTTAAATTATAAGGACTTCAATGCCGGAACCAGAAACACCATAGCTCTGTTCAAATGTATGTTCATACAGCATTGATAGACTTGATGTGGGGAGGAAAAGTCACTTTTTCATTTTTAAAAGAGAAGTTTCACATATAATAATTGGTATTTTAATATAAGCATGGACATTTATTTATGTAGGATTTCATCAAAGTATTATAAAGTCTTTCCACTTGACGGAATGATAGAAAGTCTATGTAGTCACATTAGTATGAAGCATATATTTTTATGTGTCCGAGAATTTTTTTTAAAATACCATCTATCACTAATTTTGTCATAGGTGACATTTTATAATTTCCCCAGTAACTATGGAAATATTCCCACATGTCTAGAATTAGATCTTCCCATAAATAATAAATAAATTCAATATTATATCTATCAATTTTTCTACCATAAAATTATTCCCCAAACAATAGGACGATGCTGCAGTGACTGATTACCCCCAAGCCATGCTTTCGAAATTGCCATATCGTTGTTATAATTAAGACCACATTGGGGCTTATCTGCACGAGTATCCTGACATCAGACGAAAACTGCTGATGTGGCTTTAATGTGGATTGGGGCAAGAAAATAAATAGCCTTTACTTCTATAAACTTAACAGCCATCTTGCAGTTCCTTGACACGCTACGCTGATGTTGTAGAAGTTTTTTTCCTATCAGATGTTCTAAAGCCAACGAGTCAATTCCGATGTCAAAACCAATTCAGGAGTTTTAGAATCACAGTTGAAGCAGCATACCTATGCCCACAGTAAAAATGAGGTAAATAAATGCTTTTTTCATAGAAGATCAATAATTTTACTATTAAATATAAAGGTATGGTTAAAACGGTTACATAAAAGGTACACGTTTAATGTCTATAATTAGGTGTTTGTCTTAGAGATAAGATTGGATAAATCTAGAGCCTCGGGGAATGGGTTATAAGAGTGCTCATTTACTTCTCCCGGATCCAATTAGGATGTTTTAGAATCCATTCCTATTCAAATCCTAAACTTCTTTTCAGAGGCTGCCAGGGTCACTGAGCTGTGTGATGGAGGACAGGCTATGATCTGTGACAGATGTTTTCAGCATCAGGAAGCAGGGGATTTTAATGAAATGCTGCTTAATGCAGGTTATTCTGATGTTGATCCCCGGTTCAGCACTGTATAAATGATTCTGGATGGCAGTCAGATTCTCACAGACATTGCCTGCCAATGTATTTGCTGAGTTAGGGGGATTTACTTAAGAGTAAGTGAAGTGGTAAATGAAGATCATCCCAGGGTGTGGTTTTGTTTATGACTTTTACCCATATCTCAAATTTGGGGACCCTCTTCCATGTGAGGATCACTAGCTATTGAATCACCTTTTCTTGTTAGAGCCAGGTAATTTCTTTTTTAAAGATTTTATTTATTTGAGAAAGAGAGAGAGAGTAAGGGGAGGGGCAGAGGGAGAGAGAGGGTCCCCACTGAGCAGGGAGGCTGATGCAGGGCTCCAAGATCATGGACCCCGAGATCACGACCTGAGCCACTATCAAGAGTCGGTCGCCCAGCTGACTGAGGCACCCAGGCACCCCAACAACCAAGTATTTTCTGTCCCTAAATTCAAAAGGCTACATAAGTTCAAATAGATTAAATGCAAAGGCTACATAAGTTCAAATAGATTAAATTATCAATAAAAGAAGCTTCAAATTCCTCCTATACTCTACTTGTAACAATATAAAGCTTTTTATTTTTATAATTGGCATTATAAATAACATAGTGGTGAGAAACTAGGCTCCATAAATTCTGAGCTATTACCATTATATCATTTAAGTTGTATTGACTCATCCATTTTATAATTTTTAACTTGTAATGCAGATTTGGGGATAAAATGAGGATCTCCCCCTACAAAGTACTTCTAACAGGGCTAGCACATAAAAAATGGTTCCATAATGACAACTTCACACCATATTCTATTGATTAAAAGACACATCCCTTTTACCTTTTATCATCTCTGTAATTATGGCATCTTACAATGGATGCATTTTAAAACCACTGTAGCCAGATAGCAATTATAACATAGCTGTCATTGCTAGTACCTGAATTTTGTTGTTATTCCTGGTGGCAATAGCGATTCCATGATATTTCTACCAAAAATAAACAAAAACAGCTGAGAACTGTTCCTCGGTTGCTATCTTAAATCTTTTGTTGACATCTTCTGGTGCAATTAAGAATGCACCAGCATCAAACTTAGAAATGATTACCATTACCTTGGAAGAAAGCCCTGGAGACAATAGGGAGCTCTTAAGAAAAAAAAAGTCCTGCATCATCAACACTTTTGATACCACAGGGATGATTCTGTATAGGAGGGCAAACTTTGATGAGTGTGAATTAAAAAGTGGCTCAAAAGATTTGGACTCTGAATGTAAAGGAGATTTAGGAATGTCTTCCCTTTTAATGTATGCAATTGAGTGATATATTTTTTAAAACCATGTAAATGAATCCTACAAATCTATTTCAGTAAGTATACAGTAAAATTAGGATCATTAAAGAAGCTATGTATCATAGTTTAACTTGTAGCCATTGCTCTTTCTTTGACACACAAAATGATAATGTGTCTTCCAGCCAAGGACATCCTAGATTTAAAGAAACATGGTACTATCATTACTACATGGCTATTCCAGTAACACTGTGGAAGATCAGACAATATCAGTTGATTTTAACCCCCCCACCGTTTCTAATCACCCTAAAGTCCAATACATTAAAATATGCAGTACTTTAAACCATGTATTTAAGATTTTCAATTTAGGGGATAACATTTGAAAACACACTGGGTTTTCTCCATCTGCAGAATCTCAATCCCCATGTTTCCCTTAGTCAGCAATCCCTAGGCATCCCTCATTTTCTGCTTCTCTGGAGGATAATGGCCTCTGTCTTTGAAGTCCTCCATAGCCCCCAAAACAAAAATCATGTATATTACATAGCTTAAAATTTAAGCTGGAGGATGCCAAATGATATCAGATAAATTTGTACTTTGCCTTCTCAGCAGTGCACTGGTCACACAGTATGTGCTAACAAATGGCAGGTATCATTGTTATTGTTAATTCCAAAGAAGAGAGAACAGTAAGTTTCCTGTCGGCACCACGTCTAATCCTCTTCCATTGTCCATTTTTGTAGGTGGAGCTCACTGTCCAAATAGCAGTGCTTTACAAGAGGTGCGCAGCTGTAATGACCACCCGTGTACCGTGTACCACTGGCAAACTGGTCCCTGGGGCCAGTGCATCGAGGACACTTCAGTGTCGTCCTTCAACACAACTGCAACTTGGAACGGGGAGGCCTCTTGCTCCGTTGGCATGCAGACAAGAAAAGTCATCTGTGTGCGGGTCAATGTGGGCCAAGTAGGACCCAAAAAGTAAGGGCTTTAGAATGACAACGGTAAATCCTGTGGCCAACCATGCAGGGGATTGGCTTAGGCTTCACTTGCATTTTTGATGCTTGTCACACCTGTCCTCAAGAGCAAGATTTGTTTGTTTTGAATGTCAGCAGCTGATAAAGTTATAACAGCATCGGAGTCTTGTACCCAGGATCTATAAATTCTGTAGAAATATTCCTATGTGGTACCCACTTTCAGTTTTATGGTAGCACGTTCTCCCTTTATTAGGCTAGTGAGGCCGTGAAGGGAGTGCTTGCTCGGGGCCTGGCTGATCAATAATGACAGTAGATGAAGTCCTAGCAGTGCAGGTCATCCGTGACCTCCTGTGTACCCGTAGGCTAAGGAGTCTGCCAATCTAGTGTAATTGGGCTCTAGCCTTCCATGATCTGCCTTTCATTTCCCCTAGAAAATACTATATCAAAAATACTGAGGCCAAACTTATTACATCTTTTAATGGTTAAATGAATAAGCCATTTACTTCCAAGAGAGAGCCTTGGGATAGGATGAGTGTTACGATAAGTAGAAAAACCGTCGGTTTCTCACTGTGGTTACAAATAGTGTAATACAAGGCAAACGATTTGCTAGAGGGGAGGACAAAGAACCAGAGAGTTGGCATATTATATGTGCCCTGTGAGAAATATAAATGAAAACATGTCATGGCATAACTGAGCTAATCAATTCTTCGAGAAAATTAATAAATCAACTCCAAAAACGTATTCCTTTAAGGGGGGAAAAACACACTTTTATCTTTTGCGATATGGACAGCATAAATCTTTGAGAATTCAAATCTTCTTAGCCATGTGAAACATGGAAAGTCAAGCCAGTCAACTTTGGTATGAAAACGACCTTGAAATTTCCAGACACTTGGCCAGGTGCTTCAGTATATTGTGCGACCTTAAGCATGCTCCTTAACTGGTTCTGGTTTAAATTTTCAAAGTTTATTGAAAGGATTTGAGTTAAAAAAATAGGAATATAAGCACTCAGTAAATCTGAGGAAGTATTATTTTCCCTTAAAAATTTGAGATCCTTGGGCGCCTGGGTGGCTCAGTGGGTTAAAGCCTCTGCCTTCGGCTCAGGTCATGATCTCAGGGTCCTGGGATCAAGGCCCGCATCAGGCTCTCTGCTTGGCAGGGAGCCTGCTTCCTCCTCTCTCTCTGCCTGCCTCTGCCTACTTGTAATCTCTCTCTGTGTGTCAAATAAATAAATAAAATCTTTAAAAAAAAAAATTTGAGATCCTTCCTAGTGTTTCAGGGAAATGATAATAATGTAGCTGATGTATGGAAAACTTCAGGGGATAAATAATAATCCCATTAGGAGTTGTTTTTATGTGGCCAGGGTTCTAGACATTAAGGATATTTTGCTCCATGCTTCATTTGATTATATAATTTGAAATTCTGAAACATTAGGAAATATATGCCAGGAAGACTTGAATAAATTGAGAAACTATTCCATATCCTTAATAGGTAGCCCCAAACCACTATTTTAATAGAAATAATGCTAAAGTTGTAAACAATGTAACACAGGGAGTTAATGGGTAGTGTATTAAAATTCTCTGACACTAACAGCAGGGGCAGAAGTGCCGAGTCCTGGAGGATTCTGGGTCTTGCTGGGACGAGCATGCAGGTAGAAGTATTTCCTGCAGACGGCTATGACCTGACCAACCTGGCACAGGATTGCAGGTTATTATGCTGAGCTGCTACAAGTGTGTTCACTCCATTCTTGTTCCACAGTTCATCACCTGCAAATATCGTTGTTGATATTTTCCTCACTTATCCAAGTTACAGACTGTCTTCGCTAAGCTGTAGGTATACATGTGTATAAACCTATGTGTGAAAGAGCCTGATGGATGAATGTCTTTAAATCATTCAATAGGAAGGGTATCCTGAAGCCCCATGTCAAGCCACCACAATAATCCATTAAAAATTTGCTTTGCCCTTGCAGCCTTTATTCAATGACCTGGATACGTGTATAGATTTGTCAAGTTTAATGGATTTACCTTGCCATTAAAGTTCTGAAAAATTAAGCAAATATTGTGAATCCAGAAGAAGATGTTACTGCCCTTAGCCCTAAAAGCTAGGTTAAATTCAGTGAATGCTTTTCAGTGCTAGGCATTTGAAACAGAAATGCAAATAGAAACATTATTTTAAACTCCTCTTAATAAAACAGATTACTGTGCAATGGTAAAATCAATGTTATTGATCTTATCTATCCTCCGAGTAACAAACTTCAACTCCTATCACATCTGTTTAATTTGACCTTGAATAAGATTTGGGGGGAAATCAATTCCTTGATTTAAACCACAAACACTAAATACAAACAGTACAAAGGAGAAAAGAAGCATGTTGACTGAACCAATTGCTTCGCCAAAGGAAGTCTGAATTCATTTTATTGGATGTAATCTAGGCTGTATAATTTATCTTTGTGTGTTCATTTAACGGCTTTGTTGTTAGTAATTTTGTTCTCCACAGTTAGCCAAGTATCTTGCTGTGGATATTTCAAAACTAAAACAGAATTTTGGAGGTTGTCAATGATAACATTGTAAATTCCATTGATTTATAAAGGGCTAAAATGTGAAGAGTTTGCTATGAATGCTCTTCCATTATTTTTTTTTAAAGATTTATTTATTTATTTATTTGAGAGAGAGAGAGAGAGAGAGAGACTACAAGTAGGCAGAGAGGCAGGCAGAGGGAGAAGGGGAAGCAGGCTCTCCGCTGAGCAGAGAGTCTGATATGGGCCTTGATCCCAGGACCCTGAGATCATGACCTGAGCCGAAGGCAGAGGCTTTAATCCACTGAGCCACCCAGGCGCCCCTGCTCTTCCATTATTAAAGTTGTAAAATTGCTTCATTGAGAAGGACTGCCTCTAGTAATAATTACGAATCAATAATTCCATAATTCCAAAATAAGTAACAGTACTATATGTGGGGTTTTGCCATACAATGTTTCCTAGCTAAGAATGCAGGTTAAATTATATAATTCTAGTGATTTATAATTTCAGTACTAATAATTCATTAACTTCTGTGACTCACATCTAAATTTCCTTGTTGTCCCAGCAATTAGGAAAGTCCAAGATTACCCTCAACATAAACCAGGGAGATTATATCTTTTTGAAAAATTGAGTCCAATATTTTTTAAATTCACTTCCAAATAAACCCTAGTGTTACAGAGTGAAAGAGGAAAGCATGTATCTGTATAATTGAATAGAACATAATATTTATGTATGAGATGGAACATGTAGATAAATAAGTGTAATACAAGTTATGTAAAAAGTGAAGTGTCAGCAAAGTGCTATAAAGATATTATGGAAAGGAGATTAATGATGTTGATGTTTTTTTCACTCATAGTTCAGTTGTGAAAATCTGATTAATCTACTTTTTAAAAGGCACTTTATCCTGACCTATAGAAAATTTGCCTTGTCCCTTCGGGAGTGGTTTTAAATCTCATTTTTCACTAATTTGCCAAGTTATTCCAGCAACTAGTAATACTAGTGGTTTGGTTTATTTCTTCACTGCCTCTTAGCTTCCTTGTCAGAGATTGATATGACCTCAAAAGAGAACTCCTTAGGAATCAGAACAATAAGTTACTTTTAGTCATATGAATCATGCTATTATGTTTTGTTGTCCTTAATATACATCCTCTTCTAGTGTTAATGCTAGTGGTCAGTATTTGACCACTAGCAATAGTAGAATCAGATCTTGAAGATACAGAGAAGAATTAGAAAAGTTAAAAAAAAATCACTTAAGTACCCAATCAACAAGACAGGATACTTAAAACTCATACATCAGCTTCCTAAAATTATCTTTTAAAAAGTGAAAACTCTTGTTTTTCAAACAAAGTAATAAGTAAGTATAACAAAGTACTAAAGTAAGACATTTCAGTGTTTTCTCATTATCTTTCTCTTCGTTCCTAATGTTTGCTGTATTTTTGAAAATAATTTTATTTGTCAAAAACACGGTGTTTTATTTTTCTTGGAATTACTGATTGACTATTTTTGTTTTTTTAATATTTACTCTTTTTGTCCCCAAAATGTTTTAATTTATAAATATATTTAAAATCCCATAATTGGGATAAATTGAAACTGGGGACAACATGGAAGACAAAATAAGAATATAGACACTAAACGAAACCAGGAATAAAGCAAAAAACTGCTTATCATAGTGCTCTATATATATATTTTTTATTTCATTACTATGGAATATATAGCTGTAAATATCATCCTCTTTGAGCATATACTGTGTATTCAATATACTCCATTAT
Source organism: Ailurus styani (assembly GCA_002007465.1). NCBI lineage: Eukaryota > Metazoa > Chordata > Mammalia > Carnivora > Ailuridae > Ailurus > Ailurus styani. The sequence goes on from LNAC01000552.1 coordinate 818,330, forward strand.
AAATTTTATGTTATGCCACACATATTTTATAAAAATAAAGTGTAGAATAACCTGGAAACTTATAATCAGCCATAAGCCTATTTATTTATACAAAGGTACAGAATTAGTCCTTAAATTAGTAATATGAATTTCCACAAATTTCTTATAGAGCATGTTAGAAAATACGTATTTATTAATGGAGGGATTTTTAAAAGGGGATAAGGTATAACTATTATATTTTGTTCTAGTAGCAGAATTACTATTATTAAATTTATACATCCTGCCTTGAGAAGCTTTATTGAGGTCCAGTTTGGAAGAATTAATTTAGTTGTATAGTTCTTAGCAAAAATGAACAGGCTCCTGCAAGTTCCATGATACAGGTTGGTGACTGTTTAGCCATTTTAGTAATGAAAAATTTAAGGATACTAAATTACCTGGTTTCCTGAGTTACCAAAGAGGCCAAGTAATTTCCCTTTGCATTTTCTAGGTGTCCTGAAAGCCTTCGACCTGAAACAGTGAGGCCCTGTCTCCTTCCTTGCAGGAAGGACTGTATTGTGACGCCATACAGTGACTGGACATCATGCCCCTCCTCATGTAAAGAAGGTATGAGCTCCAGAGTTCTGCAGACTACTCACCTAGAAAACACACTCACCAGGCAGGACCTCCAAGTTCTGGCTGAGCAATGTTCGTGCTTCTTACATGGGGCTGGGTAATCCTGGTTTGCTGTGCATGCCATAAAATTCTAGTTTCCTTCTAGAAAATAGCACACCTTTCAAGAACCAAGCGAATGAGTTTTATGCCAAAAACTGATTTAAGGCTATATGATGGAGATCAAAATGAGTGGATTCTGGGCTTTATTATATTAATAAGGTTTCCTTTAACAAAAATTCTAAAAGAATGTATTGTGTCCTTATGTATTTCAAAAAGAATATACAGTAATCTTATCAGTACTCATGGCTCCCAGCCCTCTTACTGGCAAGAAATAGATAGCCATAGGCCCAGATTCACTATAAGATTCAATTATGCTGCCCCCAAGGCTGCAAATAAATGAGAGGAAAAAATGGCTGGATTATACCTTTTCCAACACTGATATGCATTTGCAAGATGAGGATTTCTTCCCAGTTTGGTTTGGCTTTGCTTTTATTACTCACAAAGACTCTTTAATATCATGGTAGACACTTGGATAATTCTTATCCTCCAGAATGAGGTCCTTTCTCATTGCTGTTGAGAAAAATGTCAATATCCTCCAGGTGACTTATGCAATACCTGAGCAAATTTTCTCTCAGTGTCACGGGTGACACTGTCTTACTATTTTTTTTTTTAAATTTTACTCTCCCAGCAAATACAGATAGTTTTTCTTAAATTTCTTTTTTTTTTTTTTTTAAANAAGATTTTATTTATTTATTTCACAGAGGGAGAGAGATCACAAGGAGGCAGAGAGGCAGGCAGAGAGAGAGAGGGGGAAGCAGGCTCCCCGCCGAGCAGGGAGCCCGATGCGGGCCTCTATCCCAGGACCCTGAGATCATGACCTGAGCCGAAAGCAGAGGCATTAACCCACTGAGCCACCCAGGCACCCTTCTTAAATTTCTTTTATGCTTTCTTTTTATTTATGCTTCTGGGCTCTTACTAAAGAGATTCAATTTAAGAATCAACTTCTAGGGGGGCCTGGGTGGGTCAGCTGGTTAAGCATCCGACTCTTGATTTCGGCTCAGGTCATGATCTCAGGGTTGTGAAATCAAGCCCCATGTCCGTGTTCCACACTCAGTGCAGAGTCTGCTTGAGATTCTCTCTCCCTCGGTCTTTTCCCCCCATTTATTTTCTCTTTCTCTCTAAACAGATGAAATCATTAAAAAGAAAAAGAAGAATCAACTTCTAGATTAACAACTATTTTAAATTGCCAAAAATTATTTAAATGCTTAAGATAATTATATGAGATTGTAAATTTAATAATGGATTCTTTTTACAGTGCAATTATCATTTTATACAGTTAAAACGTGAGTTTCTTTTTACACTTTTTAAAAAATTTTAGGTACCCTTGAAACATCAGTAAAATTAAACCATAAAGTGAGCAAGAATATAAAATTTTGATTTCAAAAGTCTTTTAAGACACCTAAACAAGTTTTGGTGCAAAAAGTTTTAAGCATTAACATTTTCAAAACAATGTTAATGGCATTAAACTTAGTCATAAAGCAGTGTCACTGACAGTTTTTCCATTTTCTTATTTTCTTAAAAGCTAAAAGCAGATGATATCATTTGGCTTGGTCATAATCAGCAACAGAGTTGTACTTTATCTGTCAACATTTCTGTGGTAAATATTAGTTATTCATCACTCCAATAAAAAAGTTTATTTATTACATGGAATTCATGTGCTTTCAAATTTTATTCTTAATGTTTTTATACCTAATGTTCATGTTAGTATGATATAATTATTTACTAATAATTCCAAAAATGTGCAGTTATACTTATAATCATGTAGTTAATAAGCTAATACAAATGTAATTTTTTTTAAGATTTTATTTATTTATTTGACACAGAGAGAGAGATCACAAGCAGGCAGAGATGCAGGCAGAGAGAGAGGGGGAAGCAGGCTCGCCGCTGAGCAGGGAGCCAAACGCGGGGCTCGATCCCAGGACCCTGAGATCATGACCCGAGCTGAAGGCAGAGGCTTTAACCCACTGAGCCACCCAGGCGCCTCCAAATGTAACATTTTTAAGTGAAATCTTCGAAGGTGGGAAAAAGCTTTGCCTTTTCTTATATTAAGTACTTCTCTGTGCTGAGTAAAGTATTTTAAAATAAAACTTGAAATGCTCTAAAGTATTTCAAGGAAATAAAGTTGAAAAACATAAAGTATTCCATTAAATTGATTCTAAGATAGTCACAAAAGTGAGGAATCAGGTAAATTTTTCTCATTTCTTTAGGTCTTCATTTGAAATTAGTTTGGGATATTGGGATATAGCCAGGAATTAGAAGCTAGTTTAGTAGCCTGTGAATTTTCTCCTGTAGGAAGAAGAAACAAAAGATATATGCCTGCAAAAGAAACAAAAGATATAACTTAATTATAAAAATACTGTAATTTTAAATCAAATAATATAATTTTTATTTTGATTTCTGCTTTATTTTACAGTACTAAGAAAGTGATTTGCTCTTCTCTGGCCATTTATAATTTTTTTTAATTATGTGACAAACTATGATTACTTATGTAAGGCCCTTTAATATTTAACAGACAAATAAGTAGACTGTAAATACTATGTACATGTTAATTNGAATTTTACAGTACTAAGAAAGTGATTTGCTCTTCTCTGACCATTTATAATTTTTTTAATTATGTGACAAACTATGATTACTTATATAAGGCCCTTTAATATTTAACAGACAAATAAGTAGACTGTAAATACTATGTACATGTTAATTAAATTAATACTCATCGGTATATATATATGTGTGTGTGTGTGTGTATATATATATATATGCATAAATACTTAGTGGATTTCTTATTTATTGATTCCTGTGTAAAACTGGCACATTAATGGCTCTGTAGAGAAAACACAGTCCCTGACTTCAGTGAGATTTTGATTTCATTTAAAATACAGAATAAAGTCATATGAGTTCTAAACTGTAAAACTCTTCCATTTAAAGCAAATAATGTTAAGACTTGATTCAACAAGAAGACTCAGTGGTAAAACAGAGCTCTAAGGAAGGGACGGGGAAAATATTGTGGGAAGAAATAGTAGGGAAAATCTTATTGAAGGTGGAAGCAATCTTTTTGAAAAAGGGAGCATATAAAAGAATCCCAAAGGAGGATCAAAATCATCAAGAAAACTCTTAGATGACCATGTGAAGGTGTATGGTTTGAGAGCAAAGAGACAACTAGCTCACTGGAGCCCAGAGAGTGGGGAGAAAAATCAAGATGTGAAGTTGGAAAGAAGAATGGGGACAGGTTGTGGAAGATCAAGTTGGGCTTATGTATAGCAGGACACAATTTTTAGTTCTTGAGCATACATATAAGTAGTGGGTTTTATGGTCTAATGGAATGAGTGGACTTTAAATCAGCAAATCCTGTTTGAACATCTGTCTTGGCCACGTAGCAGCCAGGTAACCTTATACAAGATACTTAAGCTCACCAAGCCTTGCTTATAACATCTATGGGTTGTTCTGTGGCACAAATGAGATAATATATGGTAAAGTGCTCTATGCTTTGTGACCCATGATCCAAATGACATATAATTTATTGGTTAGCCAGTTACTGATTTAATGACTGATTGATTGACCTATCTATTTATTCCATCCATCCATCTATCCATCCATCTCATATTTTCTTTTTGTTTAAGTTCCTGTAGGAAATAACGTTCATGCTGCATATGGTCAGTGTCTAGTGAATGTTTTAATTTGACTTACTAACTGCAGTCTTTCTTAGAAGTTTGTGTTTCAGTGTGAGAAAAGTGTTTAGATCATGAAGAAAAAAATGTGATTATTATTTGTTGAAATGTTTGCTGATGCTTGTTTTTAAATACTCATTATGTCATTAATCATCATATATATTATTTTAAGTAATTATTAATTTTTTTCTTTCTGTGGACATTTCTCAAATAAATTTAATATGCCAAGCACGATTTTAAATATAAAGGATACAGCAGTAAACAAGGCAATCAATGTTCCTTGCTCTCAGGAAGCTTACGGTCTGGTGGCTTGAGATAGACCAGGCATTTAATGATTGTTCTAATCTCTCAGTGAGTATGAAGGATCAAGGCACAGGGGCAGGGGGGTTGAGGAAAGAAAAGAAGATGTGACATCATTTTGGAGAATGCAAAAGCAGACATATTCTATATATTCTATATATCCATCTATATATTCTAACATATGGAATTTATAGGCAACATGGAATGCCTTCTTAGTTAGGTCTTTAAAAGGGATTGCTCAACACAGTTGTCATTGTTTCTCCAGCCACGCTCAGCTGCCTGAGTGCAGAAAAGTATAACCAAATAATTGGTTTTGATTAGAATTGGGCCTTTCCCAGGAGAGTACAAGGAAAGGAGAGGAACAGGGAATCAAGGGTGTTTTCCAGGGAATCCTCATTTTAATAATGGAGATGGAATCTCAGTAGGGTTGGGATGGAAGTGATGTCATGAAAGGAATGATAGATACTGAAAAAGTAATAGGGACAGTGGACTGGCAGTCTCAATTGAGTTTGAAGAATTTTAGTAAGATGAGAACTGAATTGGTTGCACTGGAAGGTTAGGAGGAATGACGGGCAAGTAAGATGTTTTAAGATGAGAGTGTGCAAGTACTAGTGATAATAACATTGAGGGATGAACAGAAAACGCTAGTAGTGGATTTGAAATGGAGGAAGAGGTCATTTGAAGATAAGGAGGTACAGTAATTCAGGGCCCAGCATCTTGTATGGAATATGTGGTTGCCGAAGCCAACGGAGTGGAGGCAGGGGTAGGAAGAGAAAGGATTGCGTGGAGGGACATTCTAAAGTTGTTAATTAACGAAATGTTGGCAACTGGCTGCTACGAGGTGGATGGCTGATGGAATGCCGACGACAGAGGAATTGGAGATTTTTAAAGATAAAAGGAGAAGAAAAGTGTAGGAAATGGCTAGAATCAGCTTCCACTGGCAAAAATATGAAGGAAATTTTCCAAGAAGAGATAGAAGATGAGAGACCATATGTTCTAATGCGGGAGGGTGGGGGGGTGTCAAGGTGGAAAGATTAGAAGATGGAATAAAATGAGAAATTAAAAATCAGCACTTAGGGAGTGCTGTGAGTCCAGATGATGATGGAAGACATGTAGGGGTGTCAGGAAGGGGGTGGTGGCAGTGGTGCTAGTTTCTTGTGGTGAGTGACAGACATGGGAGATATAGAATGAGTTTAGGTGGGCTGGTCTCTTGAAGGATTTAGTAACCGCTGTGAATTAAAATGCACGGTGCCACTGGGATACTGTTCTCGGCCCTGGAGCTCCTGGGTGGTGGTGGCCAAGGAGTGCAAGAAAACGCCAGCTCAGAAACCTGCTGTCCTGTGACGGGAAGCTCTCCAAGAGGCAGGACTGTGTTTGGTTGAGCACAGGTCATCTCAGCAGGAGCGGGAGACCAGCCCTGCTTGTTCTATTTGGAAGCTGTGTATTGAGTCTCACATAACAAAAGGCTTTCAGAAACCCTAAACCTAGGCACTCAGACTTAAAAAGAGTAACTCTAATTGTGTATTGAGGAAATAAAGCCAAGGGGGTGAGAGAGGGGGTGCTGTTGGACAACAGTGCCAAGATGCATTGTGTACCCAGAGAAGCCTTTTCTGTTTTTGCCTGTAGACTGCTTTAACTGATAATAATGATACAATGGTGTTATAGAAAACTAGCCTATTGTTGTAAGGGGAAGAAAAGCACTGACATGTGGTTAGGGTTTTTTTCTTTTCATTATTTGGTATGAAATGGGAATAATCCAAGCTTCACTGATATAACACTGACTTCCGCACATAATTAAAAATAGTAAATGGAGTTCTATGTTCGAGGACAGATAATAGCAACAGAAAATTAACTCAAGGATAGGGTGCTTATTTAATTCTTAAGGTAAATTCTAAATCTTACTAGAGTTTTAAACTTATGAAAATATGGAGCTACCCTCCCTTTAAAAAGCACTTCAAAGAGGTAAAATTGCACTGTAGTGTTGCGGAAGATGGACTAGAGTAACTTAGCATGCCAGGAAAAACAAAAAGAGTTATTTGAAATGTTATTCAGCTCTCTCTCAAGATGTGTCTTGAAAAATTAATGCCGATAAAGATCAGTATTGAGTAGAGAGTAGTTTTCATCCTCAGACCANGCACTGTAGTGTTGCGGAAGATGGACTAGAGTAACTTAGCATGCCAGGAAAAACAAAGAGTTATTTGAAATGTTATTCAGCTCTCTCTCAAGATGTGTTTTGAAAAATTAATGCCGATAAAGATCAGTATTGAGTAGAGAGTAGTTTTCATCCTCAGACCAATGTACTTGTTAACTTTTTCCAAATTTTTATAAATTTTTACAAGGGACTTTTCTAAAAAATAGGAAACATTTATGCTTATATGAACTTGTAACTATAATCTTAAAAATATCAATACTTTTGATTAAATAACACATTTCACTTTTCAGTTTCTGTTCACTCCTTTTTTCTAACTACATTTATTGACTTGGAAGCTAGAATGAATATTGCAGAGACATCTAGTCTTCCTTGATGCCCTGAAGCAATACGGCACTAGAATTACCCCCAAAGATATGAAAACTCCCTTTTACATTTTGCTTCTTGCATGAAACATTTCCCTTTCAATTTCCTAGCACTCTGCTGCTCCAGCCTGCCATCCATCCCACGTCTAGCTTAACAAATCTTGGTTTTGCCTGCCCTTTAAATCCTCCCACCAAGTAAATTATCTGGTGAAATTTATCTTAAATGTCTTAAAATAATTTGTAAAATGCTACAACTACATGAGAGATTGCATACTCTCTGAGTCTGTGTGCCTCATTATCACATAATCGTTTCTGAATATCTAACCCCTATCTACCGTAGATAGATACTTTCAAGTATAAACACTACAGGAATACTTCTTTATTTTTCCCTATGTTTATTATTTCCAATGAACAAAATGATCCCTTATTTTTTATTAATCCTCAGTGCACAAACTTCGTACCCATAGCTCCCTACTATAAGGAAGTGGATTAAAAGAAACAGAAGATGCTACCTAGCAATCCAGTTTAGAAGTGAAATAAATGTGTTTGCTCATTCAGCAAATATTTATTAAATCCTTACCATGTGTGACTGGTGTTCTGTGTACTAAGACACAAAGATAAATGGAAAACTATGTATGTCTATCAACCACATACCATAAATTGGGAGCAAATGTGTATAGGAAACTATGAAGGTTGTAAAATTCCAAGTTTGCCAGCTCAAGTTTTTAGTGAGAGACCTTCCACTTTTCTTTTTAAATATGTGCCGTAGCTCTCTCTTTGTCTGCATTCTGATCTGAGGGCTCTCTAACCTGGCTGAGCTCCACAGTGCTGTTTCTTTGAGTAAACAAGTGATTTCCTAACTGCGATCTGAGAGTCAACGCACCTCCCAGTGGATAGAAACATGGATATCATGACACTTCCTGTGTAACCCCATTAAACTTCCTCTGTCGGTGTTACAGCTTTGGAATGTGCTGCTTTCATCAGCTCACAGTCTCTGTTCTGTAGGCCACATGAGGTCAAGGTATTTGAACTTTTCTAAGAATAAGCGGATTGCCACTGTGGAATCAATTATGGAAGTGAAAAGAGTTATCGTGATCTTATGTATCAAATACAAGCTTGTGGGTGTTGTGATGAAAAGACACTAGAATGTTTCAGAGTTATACCTGAGGTGAAATCTTTGCTTTTAGGTGGAAAAATGAAGTAGGATTGAAACACTACCTGCTGCTTCTCAAATCTGAACAGCACTGCCTGTGTCCCATGTGATAGTTAGTGATGAGGAGCTTTAGTGTGAAAGGGGCCACTGAGGCGGAACTCATTGTCTCCTCCAGGTTCCACATCCCTGGGTCTCAATTCCATGTCTGTTGTACCTGCAGGCAGAGAAGTGTTGGCGAGTTACTCAGTCTGAGAATCTTGACCATCCTGGAAACAAAGACTGGCTCCTCCATTTTCCTTCTTTCTTTCCCTGTTAAACAACTACCTCCTTCCTTCTTCCAATGCTAAACAAATGATAAGAATGAATATGTAGTTTGTATACTCTTTTAAAAAGATGAAAGACTGTAACGTCAAAGAAAAGAAAAATAATAGAAAGTGTATAAAAGAGAGATGGAGCCAGGTAATACATGGAGTTGGGGAAAGGGGAGAGGAAGAGAAAAATTATACTTTAAAGTCAAAGTTAAGTAAAGCTCCTGCGATTGAGAAGAAAATTAGCCCTGAGATTTTGGTGAACAAAACAAAAAGTAGAAGCCTGTAAGAGTCTTAACAGGTTGTCAAGGGAAACAAAATTTTCATAGCTCTAAATTATTAGAGGAATTTATCACCTGAGCCTTAAAATAGGGGCCATTGGAACAACAGAATCGATGGAGGCAGCATTAGCAATTTTACTAGAAATCCCATTGGCATTTCTTAGATCTCTCCTGGGTAAATGATATTTAATATGTAAAAGTTGCAACTGGCATTCAAACTGCTATTGCTACAATTAAAAAAAAGTCTTTGACAATGTTTTCAAATGCTTTAATTCTTTGCTACCCACTACCTTCAGCCCCTATTTTTTTTTACCTGTTGTATTCTAATTATTCACTGAAATAGTTAATACCGTTGCTAATAGTATGAGTTTCTCCCACAATGGGAATAATCCTAAAAACTTCCATGCGAGCCCTAGAATCTTAAACTGGGATAAGTTACACAAGGTCATCTATTCCAGTAGATCTCAAACCTGGCTCTTCATTCACAATTCCCTGGCAAGCTTTGTAAAAATCAGATTTCCAAATCCAGCTCCCAGAGATCCTGACTTCGTAGTTCTGGGTAGAGGCCAAGAAATCTGTATTGACTTTTATTTTCAGGTTTTGAAAGAGATTCTCCTACATAGTCAGACATTTAGGAATCCTTAATCTGCTTCTTTCTCCCTGCTATTACGGAAATCTTCAGTCCACATTGCTGGGAGTCACTTGCCCAGACCATGTTGAGGGATACCCCGACTTCAGGAGGAACGATGTCCCTTATTAGAAAGTTCTGATGTGTCAAATCACATTTTTCTACTAACACAATAACTTTAAGAAAGTCTCATTTAATTGTTTATTAAGCATCCATTGTTAGGGACTGCTAACCTTTTTAATTTCTGTTCTTATATCTGTATATCAAATATGTAATGATCTTGCAAAAAATATAAATTCATCATGGGAACTCTATTAAAATAATTCTTTAGGGAATTCTAACGTAAGTAAAATTGTGCCATATGATTGTGCCTTTGTCCTTAAAGGGTAAATATTGTGAATTGGAATATCTTTTATTAAAGTCTTATACATTGTCTCTTTCAAATTCGAAAATATTTGGACATGTTTAGATGAGTAATACTGTCAAGTTGATATCCTCATTGAAGGTAAATCTTAATTATTTCCATTGGATTTTTTTAAACATAATTTGGGGTTATTTACTTATAGTAATTGCTACTCTGAATGCTTCTGTAAAAATTCTGCCTCTAGGAAACCACTTTCTTTTCACTACTTGCAGCCCTGATGTTTAGAATGTGACCTGAATGGAAGATCTTAGACTGTTTAACATGAATAATAAATGACTAGAATAATTTATGAGGTGTGCATTTCAAATTAAGTGAATAACAAAGAAATAAAATTTCACATGAAAACATTGAATATAGTCTCCTAAGAAAGATTCATTAGAACTGTATGAGTCCCATGTGGTAAACAGGACTATGTGAAATGGCATAAAAATAAACGTAAGGTAGAGGAAAATAAATTAATTAGATCTGTCATATTTCTCAAGGGGAAATAAATATACAAAAGAGCAATTACTTTGTATCTGCAATTAGCAAGGCTAGTTGACTATGGAACTATTTTCTCTGTTCTTCATGTTTTCGAATATAAATTGATTGGGTTCTCAATATAAGGGTCTGGAGAACTTGGAAAATGATTAGACTAGATGAGGCATCTCGTTCAGGGATATCAAAGCACATGTAGCTGGAAGCAATGTAACTTCTTCACACAGGCTGGCATTTGGAGATTGTTTTATCAGTGCCGGGTACAGCAGTTAAAAAGCTGCCTCATTCCAGGGGACTCCGGAGTCAGAAAGCAGTCTCGGCACCGGGTCATCATTCAGCTGCCAGCCAATGGAGGCAGGGACTGCACGGACCCGCTCTATGAAGAGAAAGTCTGTGAGGCCCCTCCAGTGTGCCAAAGCTACAGGTAATGGGGTTAAAGAACAACCATTGTAAGCCATGCCCTGAGCAAATACTCCAAGACCATTTTCTTTCTGACGATGAGAAAAGAAAGCCAAAAACCGTCCCGCCGGCTTGGTGGAATCTGCATGGGTTATGGGTGTGTGTGCCATCTCTTGCCTCTTTAGGGGAGCTTCCCCGCTACCAAAATTATCTCCAGGGAGGCAAATATCTGTGTACATCTCCAAACTGTATCACTAGCTCCGGAGATTGGGAGAAGTGCCTTATGGTGATACAAACTATAAGAAATTCAGAGAGGTGGTTAATAATTATGAAACACATGAGCAGTTCTTTTCCTGGTAGAGTAGTGCCTAAGCCTTGCTCCCCTGGCTCTGAAGACCACCTGTTCCTCATAAATGCTGGCATTCCAGTTCACAAAATGACATCTTTATTTCCATGATGCTAATAAGTTGTCTGTGCTATTCATTTGTGGCCACCTCAAGGAAAATTCAGGTTATTCAGGCTATGTAACATCATCTTGATAATTATTAGGGAAATTTTTCCTTGTAACTATTAAAAGAAAGCACCTACTTGAAACTTGATGTGGTACATAATTGCAATCTGATGACAGATGATGTATTATGGCATTAATTGATGAAATGTGTGATCACAAAGTAAGATCAATGTGATGAATCAGATGGCAAATTTGTCATCTTATTTTCTCTGTATTTAATTCCAATATGACAAACAGTACAAATGCATGTTTCCTCTGAACAGTGACTGACAGCTGTCAGGCCCAGACTTATTTATTTGGGAGATTTGTTTTTGTTAAATGTATTGTAACTGCAGTTTCTGGGTTACCCCTATGATGCCACCCCAAAGATACCATACAAAAGGCTCATGACTTGAATATAGTTTCATAATGCAAATATAAAATAAACATACCTTATTTAAATGGAATGCATCACTTCTAGTACTATCTGCTACATCTGATGGCAGTCCCAATTAAAAAAAATCTGACAAGTATTAACTACACTTCAGTTTTTAAAAAAAAAAAAAGCTAAATGCATCTATAGAGTTCATTTCTATAGAAAGTGACAGTGATGAACTCTTGTCTCCACGGCCCTAGAAACTGCCTGTATATTTAATGCTGCTTTTTACCATGTCTTGATAGAGATCTAAATTACAGTTAGATAGGACCGAGCATTGTGAAATAAATTCCCGCTTGCAGTGGTCAAAGTCGTGTTTCCATGCCACCATCCCTCTATGGTTTGCCTGGGATTTTTGCTTCCTCTCTATGAAGCTTCCATTCTTTCCTTGCAGGTGGAAGACTCACAAATGGCGCAGGTGCCAGCTGGTCCCTTGGAGCGTGCGACAGGACAGCCCTGGAGCGCAGGAAGGCTGCGGGCCCGGACGCCAGGCACGAGGTGGGAAGCTCCGTTCCACACTTGATTCGCTTCTATTCCTCCCTCATCACTCACTTAACCACTAGCTTGAGGAGTTTGTCGCTCTGAAGCCACACTTGGCGACCAGAGCAGCAGATGTCAGTCCACTTCCGCCCATTCCATCTGACACGGTGACGTGGAAACTCATCCTTTAAAATCGTGTCCTTTGTTCTTTGACCGGAGCCTGTACCTCCTCTGGTTGAATTTTTCCTCCATTCGTAGTTAGAAGATAATCAAAGCAAGCTCTTGAGGAGGTTACGACTAGACTGCACCCTCAGCTTGTTTGGGATTTTTTGCTCAGTTTTTGGATCATGGCATTCCATAGCCATTAACTTGTCACCCTAACCACCCCTGAGGTCCATACGTCCTTGCCCATGTGAACTCCGTATGTGCGTGCATATAACGTACTATAGTTGGCTAGCTTTCCAGAAAGTCTCAGCAACGACATTGCTAATGTTGCCATGGCTAGGCCCAGTCCTGTTCGTATTCAGTACTGATTTTTAAATGGCAGATTTATTTCCTCAGAACCTGTCTTATGTGGACTGCAGTGTGTCTGCACCACTAGGTAAGGTGGGGTCTTGCAGAAGTGAGTGACGGCAACGTTTCCAACATTTACCGGGTAGTGTGGTTATTTACTAGATATTGTTCCAAAGCATGGAACGTATTGTTTATACTTGTGGCAAGTTCAGCTTTTAGAGAACCTGACTGTTTTTACTTATATTGACTTTGAGCATGTAGTTCCTGCTACATACTTAAAATGTAGCTGACTCTGTAATTAAATTTAATTCATAAAATCATGTTTTGCCCCCTCATTTGTAGTTATGTATGTGGTGATGATGCAAAAGTCTGAACATACAGAATCCCAGTTTTTGTTGATTTTGATCCTTGACGTGAAGAGGTTGCTTTTTTTAACTTGAGAAGAATGGCTTCTTTTTGGTAAACATCTTCTATTTTTATCATCGTCCTTTTAGAAATCTTTATTTGAAATCTAAAATTTAGTTTATAAAGAATATTAACTACCTAGCTTTTTAGAATTTTATTTCATATGCTTAATTTTCCTTGTTTATCCTCCACCATTAGCTATGCAAGAAAATAACTTCTGTTACTGTTAGAGAGACTTAGGTATTTAGAATTGAAAGTCATTCTCCCCATTTCAAACCATTCATCGAGAAATTGAGTGATAAAAGAGCTTCTTGTTCTACCTTGCTCATTCCTCCTGAGTCAAGCATACTGTTGCATACAACTCTGGCCCTACAGAGAGTTTATAATGAAACAGACTTGAGTTTGGGACTCGGGAAACATGAGTTTTAGTCTGGTTCTTTCACTAACACAGGGTGAGGCTTTCTGCTCCCTCCTCTTTCCTGGGTCTCAGTTAATTTAAATGAAAAAAAAAAAAGGGGTTGGACCAAAAGATCTTGCAGGATTTTTCCAATTTTCATATTCTACAATCTATGCACAGATAATACCCAGGGATCAAAAGTGTGAAATGAAGTTAGGTAAAACAGATGAAAGCTATATTTTTATAGAATAGCATGGGAGGAGACCTCAGATACGGTAACAGCAGCACAAGTGTGAAAAAAGCGTCGGTTCCAAATTACTCCTTAACCACTGCACAACTGTGGTTCATTCATTTCCCCCCTCAGAGACTGAGAACCTAAGGATCCCCACAGTGCTTTGTACATATTGTCTTCCTTCAGCGTTATTTCCTTCCCCCTTCCCATTAGATCATGGCTCCAGGGAATGTGCACAGAGGTCATAGTACGCATAAAGGCAACAGTATTTACACGGGCTTTTTGTTTTTTGACGCACAATCTGCATAAAAACTTCTTTCTGTAATTACTGGCAACCGTCTCATTTCCAAATCTGAAAACCTCTGTTCATCCCTCCTCCTGGGTGTCTGCTTTATTGTATCTAATACAGTGACCCACCCCCAGCATGAAAAGGGGAGCTTCCTCTCACTTCCTCAAGGCTACTTTCTCCTGCCTTTCTCATTGTTCCATTCTTGGTATCCTGTTACTGGTGCCTCTTCCTCTGCCTGTACTTAAATAATGTTTCCTCATCTTGGCATATTTATTGTACAACTTACTCTACCTTGTCAATGTCTTCTAGTCTCAGGATATCTGGGAAGAGAAAGTTGCATTTATAACAAATCATTTCTGCATAAATACATTCAGAAGAACCCCTTCGACTTCCATATGAAGATAGCCTTTTTCTTTGTTACCTTGGGAGATTAAAGATGCTTTTTCTTAGAGCCTGTATTCCTACAGAAACATGAAATGAGGAGAATTAAGGGGATAGAAATACCATTTGCTAGTGGCAAAAAGGCAGAATTTTCTTCCTTTGATGGTCATGGCTGTTTTCAGAACTCTGCGTGATTGACCTGTCAGATTCTTGCTATTCCCATCTTTGTTCTTATCTGATCAGGGACTAAAATGCCAACTCGAGCTGTTGGTTTTTTTTTTTCCGATGATTAAAATAATTATATGGTAAGGATTAGGATCAATCAGCAAAGACTATAGAGAAGCTACCCCCTGTCCTCTCCTGTACTTCAGACTTTCTCGTTTCAATCACTCATCCAACTGTGACTAAATTCAGAAGACAGTATAGAAAGAGCCATGAATGTCAGCAATGGATGCGTATGTTCAAGCCAGGGGGCTTATATTCGGTTAGGGAAACGGGATCACCAGTAACATCACCCAACGAGTGGGAGTTAAAGACTGAAACGGATTCTTTGCAAAAGCAATCATTTGAAGCCAAAGCACTGAAGAAAGACCTAAAGAATGGGCTGGGACTTGACTTGTACCGTAACATTAGAATAAATAGGAAGGAGAGAAAATAGGATCAATTATACAAGGTCAGTGTGTGGAGAAGGAAGAAAAACAAAAACATTAAAAGTGTTCGCAGGAAATTGGGTAGGTGGAAGCACCAGAGATGTGAGCTAGAGCCTGGGGTGATTTGGTAGGCGGCTGTAAATGTCAGGATCAGTATTTTCAGCCTTGTTCAGTAAGTGGTGGGAGCAAGGACCTGATGGAAGCACGGTTTTATCTGTCAGCCTGTACAGAATGAACTAGGAAGATAAGACTTGTGGGTCGGATGGCAGCTGGCACGGGGCTTTGGCAATATGAGGCTGAAGTAATAGGGGCTCAGACTGGAACCATAGTAGAGGGACTGGGCAAAAAGAAGTAGATTTTCAACGTGCAGTAGAGGAAAATAACTTTACGACTTAGTGGCAAACTGTAGAAGCAGAGATGGAAATAAGCGACTCAAAGATGACTATACGGTCCTTTTAATCCAGTATTTTCAACTTGAGAGTAGTTGTAATATTGGTGAAAAGTCTTATGTCCGAAAGAACTAATTTTAGAAATTATATTTTTTATATTGTGCATTAGAGAGGATGGCATGGGAGCCAACTGGAAATACCCAGGTATGCATTGAAATAGAAAAATGTCACTCTAGAGATAGCTTAGGACAGCAGATAGAAATTTGGGTAGCATTTCCATAAAAGGATTTGATGAAGCCATAGGAAAAACTAAGATCTTTACAATATATTGTACATAGGAGGAGAAATGGTTATTGTATTTTCCCATTAATAGGTTTCTTTTTCCTCTACTCCGTTAGCATTTGTGTACTCTTTAAGTATTTCTCTCACCTAAAGAACTTTAATGGTATTAGCTTTAAATTACCATTCCCTTGTTTGGGTGGGAATCACACCATATGAACTAAAATATGAGATTGCTAACTTTACCACTCTGTGATTCTAAAGATAAAAATGTTTATTGCATGGCTTTTATCAAACTCCTGGGCTAGACCAGCTGTCAGCAAACAGTAGCCTGTGCACCCAATCTCACCCACAGCCTGAGTATATTTGTTTGTTTTTGTTGTTGTTGTTTGTTTGTTTTTTCTTTTTTAGCATCTAAAGTTTATTGGAACACAGGTGCACCCATTTCTTTGCCTATGACCTATGGCTGCTTCCATGAGGACGAGGCAAAGTTGAATAGGTTGTTACAGAAACCGTATGGCTTACAGAGCCAAAAATATTCACTATCTAGTGCTTTACAGAAAAAGTTTGCTGACCCCTGGTCTAAACTCTGAAGCCAGGTAATCAATGATAGAGTCACAATTTCTAATAGTATCGAATAGTCATTACTCAGTAGGATCAGAGAATCCCAGAATTTCATCTGGTCACTTGGGAAGAAGTTTTTCCATTCAATTCAACATTGAGGTAACTATTACAGTAGGAAAATAGACACCTTTAGAATGAAATTGCAGCATTCTTTCTTTGGGGGGGTGAGAAATAAAATTTTGGCTCTAAAATTTTATTAGTAAAAATTTTTTTAAAAAAGTGTTAAAGGTGAAAGCAGATAATATATGGGATATGGAAAGCAAGCGAGAAGACCCTCACAATTACCTAGCAGCTGATAAATCATACCCAAGAACTGAACAGTATGAGTTTCTTTACTAAGTATGCAGAGAAAGGACAGAATGTGTGTGTCTCATATAATATGCGCCACTCAGCAGAACACTTACAAGGTCACCTATTATGATTCAGATTTTCTCATATGACTTGAACCTTACACAGTAGAGGAAAAATAGAACTCTAAATTCTCTTTTATCAGTTTACTAGCCAGTGGTCCTAAGTCTCCTCTTTTCCAGTCACCTACACCCACTTTTAGACAACTTTTTAACATGAAGTGGCCATTATGGACAGACTTTCATTTTTGCTATTAATAGCATAATTGTTCCAGTCGTAAGAATTGTCTGTGTTGATACACGGCAAAGGATTTGGGAAGCAATTATGGTCCCAGAGTCTCTTTAGCAAGTGACTGTAACTGCTTACCACCCCAGCATCGACATTCCCTATAAAGCAAATTATTGAGAATCAGCCTTACTCAGAAATGAGTTACAATGACACGGATAGAAGAATATAGGAAGATTCTACTCCAATCAAGTTAATGCAGTCTTGACCAAGGCTACGTTCTCTATATTTCAGAACTATGTGAAAATGCTCTCAGAACTATTACATCAGGACATAAAGAGCTTTAAAAGAAAATTGATATGCTCTGAAACTTTGAACATGTTTATTTATGACCCAATCCCATTACATTTCAAAGGAAAAGTAAAATAATGGCGAAGGGAAATTTTGTATCAAGCATTCCCAGAACCACATAATTTTTGCCCAGTCTTCTCTAAATTGAATTAACTGCTCTGGTACGAAACATGATATTTTCCTTAAGTTTATCAAGTGTATCTATAAAAACATTAGAAATCCTCTATAACATAAGTGCTTAAAACTATGTGTTGAAAGCTTTATCAGTCTTCCTAGACTGCTATAACAAAATTCAATAGCCTGGGTGGCTTAAACAGAGAAATTTATATCTGATAGTCTGGAGTCTAGAAAATCCAAATCAGGATGCTGGCCAGTTATGCTTCTGGTAAGATCTCTTTCTGACTTACCCATGATTGTTTTCCTGCTATTTCCTCACACGGCAAAGAGAGGGAGAGAGCAAGCTCTCTGGTCTCTCCTGCTAAGGGCACTAACCTCATCATAAGGACCTCACCCTCATGACCTCATCTCTGCCTGGTTACTTCCGAAAAGCTACATTTCCAAATGCTTATCACATTGGTGGTTCAGACCTCAACATATGAATTTCCAGGGACACAGTTCAGTCCATAGCAATAACAAAGGGCCAGTGTCTTGAAAAAAATTCCTCTTCCAATGAACATGCTGTAAGTCTGTGGATACTAGCTCTCTCAGGAAGCTGTGAGAATGGGTTAACTCCAGTCCCTAAAAGCCAGTTTAAACTTCCTGACTATCATTCAGCACAATTCATTCTTTCATAAAACAAATATTTGTTGAATATATACCACATGTTGCCTCTCGTGTACACGGTGGTGGGCCCAGACTGTTGAGGGAATAAAAGTATATAGTAAGTAATTTTCACTTATTTCTTAGGGTAGGTAATATTCTGTATTATAATATTATATATAGTGTGTGTGTGTATATATATATATATAATGTTACAGTACCTATTCTGTGGGTATATGTGATTCAGGTTTTAAGCATATTAGTAATACATTAGTAATGTGTCTACACAATAACCACTAAAGAATTAAGAAAAGATAAAAAGAGGTAACCACCGATAGGCCATAGTGACAGAGGAAATGACATTTAAATCTAGGATGACAAAAGCAAAAAGTCACAAAATAAACTCTGTACATGTAGGGAACAGTGCAGTGAGCAGTTTGCCTGTAGTTCCTACGAGTGAGTTGGAGGCAAAAGGCAAAGGGCTCGGGAGGTTTGGAATACTAGAGCACTAGAAGTGGGGCCAGGAGAGGAAGAGAGGGAGAAGGAATATTGTTGCAATAGAAAATTAGACACAATGAAGAATTTTAGCAAGGCTTTGGATATTGAGAATGTTATGGTCCAAGAGACTTCATGCAACGATATAGGAAATAAAGAAAGAAGAAATACTTAAAGAAGGATTTGAGCAGATTTGGCAACTTTAAAACTGGAATCATTCTAAAATGTTATAGGGAAATTTTAGAGGGCCTTTAGAAAAGGCATCTTTCCTATAATATTGTCAATAAAAGAAATGTAAATAACATGAAAGTACTTTCACATTCCATTTAATTTTTAGGTGAATAGACATTCCTATTTGTTTCATACTATTTGAGTCACTTGTATATAAACTTTTAATAGAACAGTAATTGCTACTGTCTTTTCTCTCTGCTCACGTGTCTACAGTTTGGAAGGCTAACTTACAGCATATGAGTCAATGAGTATGTCACTGAAACCTGACCATAATATCAACAGCTAGACTTATCATTAGAGTTGTATTCCAAATTAAATACATAGCTCATAATAATAACAATTTTGGACAACTGTTTTTTTCTCTATGTCTGCCCTAAGGGGCAATGCCAGTCCCTACTACTTAAAATGTATATGTATTAGTCCAGTGTTTATTACCTTATGACACATTTATACCATGAGGATGAGGTAAACCTATCATAGGTTAGATGCTGAGTTTCATAATATAACTTCAGATTTGCTCTTGTTCAAACTCCTTGTTGATCTTCATGCTATCTCCTGCCAAGTGTACTTCCTGTGAATTAGATGGCTCTATGGCTAATAATTCCCAGCGTCAACCCTGCCTATCCTAATGCCCATCCCTTCTGTATCCTTGCCTGCCAAAGAATATCTGTTGTAATGTTGACCTGTCACCAAGATCTGACATCTGTCTCTTTATATGGAAGCCAGTAGGATTCAGATGGATTCTCCAATACATCACCAAAAAAGGAGGAAAAAAAACACAAAACCTTTAATAACAGGCTTCATATGGCTGAGACCCTCCTGGTCCCAGAAGTACTTACTCTGCTTCATCCGTTGGTTGAAAGTTTATAAAAGGAAAGTCTAGGGAGAAAAAGGAAGTTCTAATTCTCTGTCTACCAGAATTAAATCTAAGTGATGTGAAAAGTATTTAATTTGTGGTTGTGTGTGTGTGTGTGTGTGTGTGTGTGTGTGTGTGTGTGTGAAAGCAAAATCTTTTGCTGAAATTAAATGGCTTAATCTATTGATGCCGTTGGCATCATTCCTTTACTTACACTCTGGCCCATTTTGTTCTTTTTAAAAGATTGCATTTTGGAAGCATTATCAAAGTTAGGTCCAGAATATCTGGGTTAACTTATCTCAGTCATTCACATGAATGTGTTGATTTTCAGAGATTACTGTGCAAAGAGAAGGAATGAAAGTGGAAAACGAATGAGGTAGGAAAGAGCCATACTCATCATAACTCAAAGAGCAAAGGAACTTGCTTTAAAGAAATTTTGCAGAGATGTGATTTAAAACATTCTTTAGATGATATACATATTAGTTACTACCCAATATTTTTTTACAGTTACAATGCTACTTTTTAGTTACAAAGCTATTTTTTAAAAAGTTCTAAAATTACTCTTAAATTTAAATGGTTCACTCTAATTGCCTGTGACTATGAGTGTCCTAGGTGATTTGGCGATTTTGGTCTTGTTTTATATCTCTGTAAGGGCCCTGTCATTAAATTATTATTAGCATGTGCTATTTTTGAAATAGCTCATAAAATAAGCTTGACACTGTGCTGTGTCTAGGTTGGTTCCTCAGTGATGCAGTTAGTTAGCCCTCCTCTGGTCCCTCGTCTGAGCTGCTCCACTGGGAGTTGATTACTACTTCCTAGTAAGTCCTCATTCAAGGACTTCCACATATATTCACATATATTATTAGCCTCAATGAGACTGGGGAATCATTGGTAACTATTTAGGATCAATAAAAAAAAAGTGCATTTCTTTCCATTCTGCCAGAGCTATACTCACAAGTTGTAATTAGAAAGTAATTTGGCAAACTTGTCAGTGAAAATCTCTTCTACACAGAGAAAGCCCGGGATCATTACATCCACCTAGTAAACAACTGGAGCCCTCTTGCATTATTTATGGGCTGGGTCTTATTTCTAAGCACAATTAGGTCTCTTGGTAACTAGTTTTCACTCACATTAAGCTTTTTCTTTTTCATTTCTACATGATTTGTTCTCACTTTTGCCATTTTTTTCATTAACACTGTAGGAAAAAAATCACTCCTGTAAGTATTCAGTCCACTGAAACATACCCACACGCTGTTGCTGTGAGGTAAACCATGTTAATATTATTCAACTTAATGAATAATGTCTCAGGGCTCCTTGAACTCTTTGTTTACATACAGTCCAGCAGCTTTCACTGCACTGGGGCATTGATCTTCTTCTATTTCCTGTAATGAACTTCTATGTGCACATTTTAGATCTAGTCATTTATTTCACTGATTATTCAAACGAAATGACATGGTCTTGCATGCTGAAGGGTAATCTGCAGACCGAGAGAACTCCTTCTTTTGTGCATCCTGAATAATAAGGGAGTTTCACTCCTCTTCAAGAAAATGAAGATGAGCAACTGCACTTGGAATTCTATTAGATTTACTTCAGGGCTGCATTGGTAACGTTCCATTTGCATAGCCATATATGCATAACACAGATATCCGTGTTCTTTTAGCTCAAACCAATGTTATCTATTCCCTTTCATTCCAGGAACCTTGATTATTCTCCTCTTTAAAACATAGCTCAAAATTCAACCTACATGAAAACATTCTAAAATTGACTTTACTTATTCGACTGATTAATTTTTTTATTTAAATTTATGGCAAGTTTCAAAGAGACACAGAAATAGGAAGACTAATATAATGAGCACTGGTAGCATGGTCTTCATTTTTGTAGCTTCAACAGTCTTTAGCAGGTTGCCGTTTTCGGTCATCTGGCACTCCGTCCACTCTTAAAAGATTTTGCTGGAATATTTTAAAGCAGCTCCCAGATAAGATACTGATACATCCCAGATAAGATAAGATACATCCATAAATACTTTATTGTTTCAAATGTAACAATAGTATTACTATAACACTAAACACAACGAACAATAATTCTTCAATATCCTCTATATTCACGTCTAACCTAATCATGTCTAATTTCCCCCCATCATCTCAGAAAGGTCCACACTTTGTTCAAACCAGGGTTCATAAAGGTCTCCACATTGCATTTAGTTAGAATACTTGTTCAGTCACTTCTAATCTAAAAATTCTAGCTCCCTTTTCCAGAGCAGTTATTTGTTCAGGACCCTCACTCTCTTACTTATCTTTCCATCATTCCCTCAGTGTTGATGGGCCCAGCGTGCCTCGCCTAATTCAGACATAACCCACAAGGCACCACATGGATGTCTCTCAGGCTTTGAGCCTGCTGGAAGCAGCCCATCCATGACATGGAAATAAAAATTGCTGTGCCTCATATAAGTAAAATAAGATTATAAACAAACAGATATAATCAATGTAGAGTTAAAGAATTTTTCCTTAAAATAATTATTTTAATATTTGCTGACCTCACGAAGATGTTTCATGGCAAATGAAGCAGATGGGGGGCCATGGGTTTTGGCCCATCTTGTGCACAAGACCTCAGCCCGAAGGAGAACTTGCATAATCATCACACACCCTCTACCTATAAATACAGATACAACTGTCTGGGTGTGTGTAGCTCTCTGGTGTGCTAGGAAACCATGCTTTGTATGATGCATCTTTTCTACTGTTAAAACCACCCTGTTTTCAGTATTTTAGAGGTGACTTTTAAGGTTTATAAAGTTGAGAGACCAGATGGTTTCCTTTCCAAGCATTTATATTTTCCTCACCCTAATAGCAGGAAGTTCATTTCAGATTGCATTTTTGTGCTTGAATTGTTGTGTTTCCTCTAAGTCAGAACAGAAGCAAGTTGAGATGTATGATAAATTTTCAATATGTTGTGCAAATATTGCTGTCGTTATGTGTTTAGATAACATTGCATGAGTAATTCATTCAAAGTACACTGTCTAAAATCTCAGATAAGGGCAGCGGAATGTTGCGTGGATTTCTGAGAAGAGATGTGGGAAATTTACATTTTTTTTCTTTTCCACTAATTGAAATACTTACGGTATATAGGGAAAAGGGCTTCACATTTATGCCAATAGTATAGATCTGCACAAAATAAGCTAGGTTGTTTCTGGAATTGTGTTGTTAGTGGTTTTATTTTATCTTGGTTTTTTGGTGTCACGTAATGTGATAAAAGAGCAATTCTGAAACAAAACGTGTGAGAGAACCTTAGAAAGTGAGCCTTAATGGAGAACCTAAAGCAATTTCATTTAGTTTCTCAAGAGATTTCTATTCAGGTCTCTGTTTCAGAGAGTCAGGTTGGATGAGTAGATAAAAGTAGTCTTATTTCAAACAACCCAGATTTAGTCTTTTAATTTTTTTTTTTTAATTATAAACAGTGGGACCCTCTTCACAGCCTAGAGTTCTGATATGGCCAAATCTCTGATTTTCCAAATTAATCATTCTTCAGATCACTACATATCCTGATAAATAAGTCATCTAATATCTCCCTCTTTGTCATTCCTTTCTCTCGAGCTTCCTTGGAACAGCTTTGCCCACAAACTAGCAGAGATTACTAAGTTTATAATGTTTAAGGAATCAGCTCTGCCTCCATGTGACAGCAGATTGCAAAACCACATCATTAGCACCTCACTTCATGGGGAGTCCTGCAGTACCGATCCACGGGTAACAGTCTCCCCAACTCTGTCGATGTTCCTTTGGTTCACCGTTTGTACGAGGCCCCTTGAGTCCCACTTTTAGAGCTCCCTTAGTGCTCATGCATTGTTTGCCATGGCACAGTGCCAGGGTGACTGAGCACCAAGGCACTTTCACTCTTGGTCCCAGATCTCAGTCAGACCCTTCCTGGTGCCTTGACGACTCAAGCGAACGGGTCTCAAACTTAAATGAGCATAAGGAACATCTGAGCAGCTTGGAGGAAACAACGACAACAACAACAGACAGACAAACAAAAGAAAACCCTCCGCATACTCTCTGACCCTATGCACAGAAACCTCCTTCGGGAGTTCTGGGATGAATCCGCGATCTTCCACTTTAACANGACAACAACAACAGACAGACAAACAAACAAAAGAAAACCCTCCGCATACTCTCTGACCCCTATGCACAGAAACCTCCTTCGGGAGTTCTGGGATGAATCCGCGATCTTCCACTTTAACAGTATTCCAGGTGTTTCTGATGCAAGTACAGGACATCACTTGCTAGAGCGGTGGTCTGAATCCACTGCTGCATATCTGAACCACAAAGGAGCTTTTAAAAAGATGCTAATGTCCAGGACCCTGTCCTCAACCCCTAAATCAGAATGGTCGCTTTTGGCAGGGGCCAGGTGTCTCTCAGAAGCTCTCCAGGTGGTGGTGACCGCAGCCTGCTTTGAGAACTCTGGCTAGACCAGCGGGATAAACACAGCGCAGCAGACAGCTCCTCTCCTGAGTGCGGGGAGTCTCTTCGGGGCCCTTGTTGCTGTCTCCTGTCACGGGACTTTCATAACCGCCACCTCTGTTCACTCCACCAGGTTTTCATATATTTAAAATTCAGGGAGCCCTGTCTCCTCTTCATACAAATTGGCCCTTTCGGTGTTGTGCACCTTAAATGAAGAGGTATCTTTAGTTCAAAACTAGATGAATAGGGCGCCTGGGTGGCTCAGTGGGTTAAAGCCTCTGCCTTCGGCTCAGGTCATGATCTCAGCGTCCTGGGATCGAGGCCCGCATCGGGCTCCCTGCTCAGCGGGGAGCCTGCTTCCTCCTCTCTCTCTGCCTGCCTCTCTGCCTACTTGTAATCTCTCTCTCGCTCTGTGTCAAATAAATAAATAAAATCTTTAAAAAAAAAAAAACTAGATGAATAGTGACCTACATTTGCACAGTCAGGTAACTTTCCCTGCACCAACTGTGACAAGTTGTATTCGCCTACACAGAGAAAGTCTTCCCTTGCTTAACCGTTGCATCCTTTAGACACCTCATCACACACCCCTACTACCAGGTGTTAAGTTTTACTCTACAGACCTGGAGAGTGTTGTCTAACCTGGGACCCCAGGTGCCCTGACTATACCTCAGGATCAAAATGTCTGGCTCCTTCACCTTAGTTTCGTGATGAATAGACTCCTGAGCAGGAAAGAGATCAAGTTCCAGTCTAAGCCATAAACCTGAACGGGCCACGTAAATCAGTCTGATGGGGGCCATGGAAGATAGTTCAGGGGAGACACTTTTAGGACCAAGTTCTAAATGTTTCATCTTCTTCCTCAATAAATGAATAAATTATTTTTAAAACCATGGGAGAAAAAGAGAAAGGGGACTTTAAAACATCACTTGCTCTTTTTCTTTGAGACGTGATAACTTAAAGCAACTTTATGACTGTGTTCAATAAGCAATAAAAATATGATTTTTTTAGTAGAACAATATCTTGGGGGAAATCACATATATATATGTGGTGTGTGTGTGTGTATACACACACACACACACACACACACACATATATAAGTTAGAATTACTTGACCATTTTTTAGAGCCTATATGTAATTGTGGAAATGTCAATTATGGTATAATAAAGATTGCTAAAATTTTTGTTTTTATTTTTAAATTCATGGTTGATATTTGTGCATGTGAAGAACTTGTACACAGAGCTGAATGGGGGACTTGGACACAGTCCCCCCATCCCCATTAACCACTCCACAGCCATCCCAACAAACTTCCAGTGTAGTAAAATAACATGCTTTCCATGCAAATGCAGCTACAAGACGGGCTCCATAAGTGTCCCCTCCTCACCCAAACCTTCCAGTTTGCTACCACTAAGAACCTTCTATATAGAAATCCTAGAGCAGTCAATATTATATTAACAATATTAGAGGTATGTGGTGTCTCCCAGAACTTCTCTGAATAGTCTTTGTTCAGCATAAACTATTATCAGAACCCATGTGTTGTCTCTTACATAATTAATTTCTAAATAAGGACTTGAAATCCTTAATAGCATGTAATAAAAACTGCTAAATGCTGTGCGTGTGTGCGCATGCGTGTGTGTGTGCGCGCACGTGTGTGCTTTTCTGTGTAAAAAACCACTGAGGGTTATCTGTTATTTAAAAAAAAAAACCTACAGGATCAATTTAATGACTACTGCGATTATTATAAACACTCCTCCCAGGTTTCTGCTGCAAATAAAGAATTAAAAGAGGATTCCTCTGACTGCATAAGAAAATGTTAGGTTAATTCTGAAATTGTGGAATAATTACAGACATTCAGATTGTTTTAAACGGCTCTATATGCTTTTCCTTTAGCTATTACTTGTCGAAAGCAAGATGGAGGACAAGCTGGCATCCATGAATGCCTTTGGTATGCAGGCCCCGTGCCAGCCCTCACGCAGGCCTGCCAGATCCCCTGCCAAGATGACTGTCAGTTTACCAGCTGGTCCAAGTTTTCTTCGTGCAACGGAGACTGTGGTGCAGTTAGGACCAGAAAGCGCACTATTGTTGGTAAGAATAATTGCGATGCGAAAGCCAATACTGTCAACTTAGAAAACACGTTAAAAGTTAGACCAAGAGACTTCCGACAATGTATTTGGAAAATACATAGATATGCCTATTGCTGGTTTACTGATAATACGCCATTGGATTCGTATGTGTATTTTCATGTAAGTTGGAAGTGACAGACGTGCTGTGTACTTGGAATAGAAAGGAAAAGTAACCCTGAAAATTGAGCTGGCTCCCTACACAACAGGTAGATTGTTTTTTTTGGTTTAAATATACACTTCTGGCAGATTGCCTACAGACTGTGAGGTGTTTGGGGAACAAAAGGAAATGTTGCCGCTTTGTTTTCTTAACCCAGTCTCACTGTCACAGCCTCAGATTATTTTTCATAGCCTAGAAGAGGAATATGACACTAATTTTGTCTGAAAACTGCATTTTAAAAGGCAGTCACGATGACAAAAACTGGTGATATAATGAGCAAGAACGGGAGCTATCATACTGAACTAAACCTGGTGCATTCAAACATATTGTCAGTGGCAAAAAGAAACCTTAAAAAAAAAAAAAGCCAGTAGACTACTCAGAATTTAAAAGTTATACAATGAGCCACCTGTCATAATGAAGTCTGTTGAAAACTATGTAAGGCATGTTCTGAAAGTTAGAAATAAATATATGTAAAACATATACAATTAATTGTGTGTGATATAAGTAATATTAGGATATATGATATATAACATAATAAATATATAATAGAAATGTGATTCAATTAAAATAATGATATATTCATTTTCAAGCATGTATTACTGTTAGTTTTTTATTTTAAAAGGGAATTTATTTAAATTTATATACAGACCATTCCCAGCAATTTTTTCTGACATTCAGTATTTCCACTGTGAATATTATTTACTACACTAATCACTGAGTATGTCAAAGTGATGACTCTTCAGAAATAATGAAAGATGCAAACTTTTAATCAGAAAAGTAAATGTAAAAATCTCATTTTCTGAATTGTAATCATATATAACCATCCCATCAATTTGGAATTAACAAAAATCTGTACAGTCCAGTACAGTGACTCTCTCTCTCCATTTCATATTTTTGCACATGTTATAAAGGAGAGATTTATACAATTACCTTAAACTCCCCTAATCAGTGAAAGCCCATGATCATTTGAAAGGATTTTAATCACTCGAAGAGCATAAAATTCACAACAGTGAATGCCTTTTGCAAAATGGTGATTTTAAAACGAGAAAATAAGAAAAATTTAACTTTTGCAAGACACCCAGTATTAATAAGAGCCTCCAGAGAAAGCACTGTGGAGTGAGAAAATAGCATTCATTTGTAAGCTGCTGTTGGATATGGTTAAAAAAGGAGAAAGGAAGTTTAGGAAAGGAAGAAAATTAGGGATGCTTGAAATGAATAACTATATTTTCCAACTGAAATTTCTCCACAGGAAAAAGTAAAAAGAAGGAAAAATGTAAAAATTCTCATCTGTACCCCCTGATTGAGACTCAGTACTGTCCTTGTGACAAGTATAATGCACAGCCTGTGGGGAACTGGTCAGACTGCATTTTACCAGAGGGGAAAGTGGAAGTGTTGCTGGGAGTGAAAACACAAGGAGGAGATACCAAGGAATGTGGTCAAGGATATCGTTACCAAGCAATGGCATGCTACGACCAAAATGGCAGACTCGTGGAAACGTCCAGATGTAACAGCCATGGTAATCTAATTTTTCTTCACTGTTATATGTTTGCTGTCTTTGGGGGTTGGAGGTAAATGAATGTGGATCAGAATGGAGGGAAATGAAGGTTTACATATTGTGCTCTAAATGGAACATTTTGGGGGCATTTGTCTTGTCCAGAAGTTGGCAACTAAGTCCCAGAGTTGGTGGCAAGAAAGCCTTACAGGCAGACAAAAATGGTGCCAGAAACTTCCCTTGGTACACATAAAGGGTCTTTTGAATGGGCCCAACTATGCCCCACAAGAGAGGGGGGAGGACAGTAGATTTGAATTTAATCTGAAAATAAAGTTATAAACTAGACAGTCTTCTAATAACCAAACCGGCAAGATTTGAAATATGCCTGAAATGTTAAGTGGCAGAGAAGAAAGGCTGAAAGTCATAACTGGTGAAAACTCAAATATCTCTTGTTTATTCCTCATTGTGTTGAGATTAGCAAAAAAAGGGGGGGAGGGGAAGAAGAAAAGAAAAAAAATGTACACACTTGTTGTTCACTGTGCCCACTCTAGTTTTCTAAACCAAACGCAGTGATAATTGCCGGAAGTTTGTGAAGAGTGGCCATTTTTGATCAGAGGATATTGTAAACTCCTTGGTACTAAATCTTAATATAGTAGTCCGTAAGCAATATTTTCCATTCTTTTATTTTATTTTCAAGACATATTTTTATATGTCTTTTTGTATCAGACTGAGATTAGTTTATAATGGGTCAGCCTAAATCACAGATGCCATATATTTGCAAACCTTGGACAATGATCCTCCTACCTTCTTCATGCAGGTCACCTCAGAAAGATGAGGTAAGTTGCTAGGAGGGAGAGACATAGCAGTTACTCTCAAATCCTGCTGAAATAACTTCTGCTGTTGGAACAGTGCTCCTCCAGTTTTATTTTATGGTTCAGAAAACAACATGAACTAATAGGACCATCTCTATTTATAAACCATCAAAGTACCATTGGTGATACATTTCTTGGAATCTCTTAAACCTCCCCCCACAAAGAAGTTTCCAAAATTCATTTCCCTTTTTTCCCCCTTATGTCATAATTCCTCTTTTATCAAAGTCTAGTGGAAATAGCCCCAAAGACTCCATAATATTGAAGCTCTAGATATAAGTATCTTTCAGATTAATATATTCAGGTTACTACATTCTGAACTTAAAGATAACCAATGCATTTAGAACAATAACTCCAAAAGAAAAAAGAATTTAATATTTCTAATAGTTGTGCTTTGAGAAACAGGTGGAAGGGAAACTATTTTATTCTTTGTTATCAGTAACATCAGTGCTATGAATTAAAGACCAGGAAAAATGTAAATGCACTTGCCATTTTGAGATATATGATAATGTAGATCATAATTAGTCATTAAAATATAAAATTGAAGATCACTTTTAAAAATGTTTCTCCTAGAATGTAGCTTATAAGAGTTTGTTCACATTTTAAATTGTTATGACTAGTGAATCACCAAGATAATAATTTGTTTGTAATATAACCTTTGAGTTTTCAGAATGACTTTTGTACATTCTCACTTTTATCCTGATCTGTTAATTAGATGCAGGAGAGTGTCAGTAAGCCACTTAACAGTCAATCTTATTTTTAGAAAAAAAAATCTTAAAAATATACTGCAAATCTCATAAAGACGTTTGATCACTTAACAAAAGTCAAAGTACAAAACTAATAAAAATTGAACAAAGGCAGTAAACTTAATACTGTAGCATTGTCGATTCAAAGCATGAAGAATGCAGTACTGTATTCTAGAACAGAAGCACAAAAGATAGATTCCTGATAGCACTGAACTTCACGGGGTTTGTGGAAGGATCTGAGACCCTTAAATAAGTATATGACTCCAATTTAGTTCCTTGTGTCTGTCCAGCATCAGTTCTTTCTCATTAAATCTAATCTACGGTAGCTGTCCAGTGGGATATTTTAGTATTTACCAATACATTTACTCAAAGTGACATCCAAGGAAATTGAATCTCTGTTGCCTGATTTCTTTGGAAATTACTTCTTTGTTTATATATGTTCTATCAAGTTCTGATGGTGTTGGTGGGAGACTCTAACTTTGGTGTTCTATGCGAGGCACATTCTAAATTACAGTCTCAGGGACCACTGCCTTCTCTCAGCCAAACTAGCTTTCCACTGGATGGTGGAAAAAGTGGCTTTCATAAAAAAGTGCCTTTCTGCTTTTGGTTTAAACATAGAATTGATCCCCACGTGTATGCAGTGCAAAGACGCTACTCTTCCCTGTTTGATAGAGGCCTTAGGGAGTTTCTGTTTAATCTGTGCTGTCTGTCTGTGGATCATATTACCAGTTATTATACTGATAAAAGAGTTTGACTCTCACCAGTTTAATTCTGTTATTTTAGGTCATTTCCCATGTGGTCACCATTATTTTAATGTCTTATCCTTAAGGCATAGTTCTGTTATATCTGGAATTCTTTGTAGTAGTCAACTTTGTATGACAGATGATATACCTGTTACTGGGCTTGGGTTCTGGGACCCAGTGACAGTAGAAACAAGGCTGGACCCAGAATTTAAAGGCACGGCCAAGGCTTTATTGGGGCAGCACCTGCAGGCAAAGAGAGACACAGTCTCAACAAAAGTGTCAAACTGGCTCTTAGAACAACAGCCAGGGAAAGTTAAAGGGTCTGAAGTGGGAAAGGAGTCTTACTTAAGCATGGAGAGGCTGGGAATCCCAGGCAAGTGGGCACATGGGTGCAGTTGACATGCTTCTTCATACATCAGATGTTTCATTTGTACGTCAAGTCTCCACCTCTGGGCATGTTTTCCAGCATTAAAATGAGAGGAAAACCTGATAAAAGGCCAAATTTGGTGGCCATCTTATCACCAAATGTTTTCCTAAATCTCCAGACAACAACTATTTTAGGCTCTGTGGACCAAAAGTTCTCTGCACAAGTAGAGACACAAGTGGTCTATGGACCAGCAGCATTGACCTCACAGGGAAACCATTGGAAATGTGAAAATTCAACCCATGTTACAGACCCCTACTGAGTCAGAATCTGCATTTTGACAAGATTCCCAAGAAGCTTTATTACACATTTTTTAAATTTACATTCATTCATTTATAAGTAAGCTCCACGCCCATCAGGGGGCTTGAGCTCACAAAGCTGAGATCAAGACTCACATGCTCTGTAGACTGAGTCAGCCAGGTGCCCCACACACTTAAATTTTAAGGATTACTTTTCTGGACTGTGCAGATCCTCACAGGGTTCGATAGGAATGTGAGGTTAAATCTTTGTAGGAAATGCCTGCGGAGATCGCCCCCTAGAAAAGCACGATATGCTGACTTAGGCAAAATAATCAGCACCTCCCATGTCGTAGTTCACTTGATCACCAGTTATGAGGAAGAGAATATTAGGATTTTTTTTTTTTTTAAAAAGGATGGGTCTTCAAAAGGTGAATGTCTGTTTAGGTATAATTCTGAAAACCGAACAATTCTACAGGGCCCTCTGTAGAAAGGATATTGACAATTTAATGATTGCCAGTAGTCAATTTACAAATACATTTTAGTTCAAGAGCATGTACTTTGAAGACATTGTGTGGAACCCAGGGTACACCTGATAAAAAGAAGTATGAATATGGGGAAAGTAGATTCTGAGGATAACCTACATAAGCACTCAACCATAATGTAACTAGAATGTATTACTTTTGTAATAGGATTCTATAGAAGGTTATATAAGTTTAATATGAGAGGTTAATTAGAAACAAAATTGAATGAGAAATTTTCCCTTATCGTGGTGGATGGTCGTATTTGAGGAAGAGCATGTTTAATTAAACCAGGCAGAAAAGGCAATAAATAGAGTCTTGTAAACAAGCTGAAATGGAGTGCTAAGTTCTCGGAAAACCTTTTTTAGTTGGTCTTATTTGTTTAATGTCTAATTCATTTCAGAATTTAAATCTTTCATTTGATAGCACAGGTACAGCTAGTATGACTTTTGCACTTACCATTCACAATTGAGATCTTTTTCTTTTTAAATGTAAAAGAGAGGCAGGGTTCTAGGGACAGACTTTTCCTGAGGTAATAGTTGCAAGTTTAAAGAGCCAGGGAAAGAAGGAAAGGGCCACTGTGGATACTGAGTACAAAAAGAAAGCAGTAGCCTAGGGTCAAATTTAAATAAGGTATGGAGACCAGCATTATTCTCCAACAGGCTCCCTGAAGGAGGACTGTGGAGGTGATAAGGGACAGACTTTCACTGGAACATTTCCTGCAGCTACCATTCATGTTGTGTGTGACAGAAAAACATCTGGCGTTATTATTTAATTCTGTGTGTTCCATGTTCCGGAGACCTCAACTCATCTATTACTTAATAACATGGTTTTCAAACTGGGCTCCACGGAGCCCCTCAGGCCAGGCTGTCAAACATAGCTTCCAATAAATCCCATAAATGTACTGGGCTTTCTTTTCAGCTTTTTAGAAAGAAAGTGCTCTGCGGCTTAAAATAAATTTAACTGCTAAAAATAGTTCATTATTTGTAACAATCAGAAAAAAAAAGAATTTTGATCTTTACCTTAATTAACAACTTCTTCCATTATATTTTATTTCACATCCTTTCTATAGGCCTCTGGCCCTTTATTCCCCCTAATTCTTTGGAGAAGTGATAACACTAATTTTCAGCAAAATGATTATAGAGTGGTAATCTTGCTGATATCTGTGGCAATTTTATTGATTTAACCATAGGATTGTTCATTCTTTACATTATGTTACAAGGTTCATAATTCATAAATGACCTGTGTGAATCCACATAGAGATTTTTGTTGTAAGTAGTAGAAGCCTGCAAATCCAAAATAGTATTAAAGTTCCATATCCCATTAGTCTGGTCTCATTCCTTCAATGTAGGTCTTTTTCTACTTCAAAGAAGTAGAACCTTGTTCACAAGGTTTATCCATAAAGAATTTTTTAGGCGTACATGAAGAAAGTATTATAGGTTAGACATAAGCCCTATCTGTGGGCTCAAAAAGCCACCCAAGAGCGTACAAACAAATTAATATGTATTTTAAATTTAAATTTTGAAGAAAAATCTTTACTTGTATTTACTGTCCATGTTTATCCCATTTCTTCATAGTTGCATTGAAATTCAATTTATCTCTTACAGGAAATTTTAGTTAATTTGCATAAAAACAAAATTGAGTCCCCTTTTGGTCTTTTTAAATAGCCATTTAAAAAAAAAAAACCCTCAAAGTTTTCCCCTCCCTTGGCCATTAACTTGACCTTTAAAGCCTTAGAACTTTAGAGTAAATATAATTTAAGAAAAAAGAAAATTTCTTAAGTTTGGGAGATTTAGAGGTTTTTTATTTGTTTTTCCACTTTTGCATTTTTTCCCCATATCTGGAAATGGACAGGAAAAGTCCTACTTTAGGGTGCCTGGGTGACTCAGTGGGTTAAAGCTTCTGCCTTCGGCTCAGGTCATGATCTCAGGGTCCTGGGATTGAGCCCCTCATCGGGCTCCCTGCTCAGCGGGGAGCCTGCTTCCTCCTATCTCTTTGCCTGCCTCTCTGCCTACTTGTGATCTCTCTCTCTCTCTCTCTCTCTCTCTGTCAAATAAATAAATAATCTTTTTTAAAAAGTCCTACTTTTTACATATTAAAACTCTATATACCTTATAACATGAATACAATTTTAATGCATAATTACAACCTCTCTGAATGATCTATTTCTTACTGGTTCAGTGAGATGCTATAGAAAAAAGTCAGTATAGGAATGTACTATCCAAGTCATTCTAGAGATTCACAGTTCATATTAGCAAAAAAGGAAAGACCAGGTAAAGAGACCTAGTTAATTTAAATGCAATAATTTTCCAGGTTGACCACAGAAAATTTTTTTGTTAAAATTATATTTAATGCTTATTAGAATGCAACAAACTAACATTTAAATATCATCCTTTGGAAATTTTATTTACTTATTTATTTACTTGACAGAGACACAGAGAGAGAGGGAACAGAAGCAGGGGGAGTGGGGGAGGGAAGAGCAGGCTTCCCGCTGAGCAGAGAGCTGGATGTGGGGCTCAGGACCCTGGGATCATGACCTGAGTAGAAGGACTGAGCCACCCAAGGTCCCCAGTCCTTTGGAAATACTACTGAGGCAATATATGGTTTCCATTGATTGAATGAAAAATGTCCTACTTTGGATCAAGTTAAAAATCATTCTAATAAGTTTCAGAATAAATTTATTTCCCATTACTTCATAGTCTCAACATTCCACCAAATACAGTTACATTGCTGACAAAGCCTTTTTCCTAAAGTGAGTTTTTAGCACTGATGTCTCATTTTGAATACAGTATTAGTTAAAATTATAAATGTTAAATCTGGAGAGAAGGTCCATAAATGCTTTAATGTATGTAATTATTCCCAAGGTTTTATTTTCATTGAATAAGTAAACTATAGATACAGGGTCTTATATACATAAATTTATCTACTTTTTAGATAAAAAGGTATGTCTGAAAGTGCAGTGTAATTCTGGCACTAACTACCTGGAGTTAGTCACCAGTTGAGGGCTCAGTCTTCTACCAGACTGCTCGGCCCTTCAGACACCAGCGGCAAGTTCAGGGCTCCCCAGGCCACCCCTACTACTGAGATGCTGGCTACAGATCTGGATGTTCTAACCACCCTTCAGGTTTACTGGAACAGCTCAGAGAACTTAGGAAAGCACTATACACTCGACCCTTGAGCAACATGACTTTAACCATGCAGGTCCACTTGAACATAGATTTGTTTCGATTAGTACAGTACAGAACTGTAAGTGTATTTTCTCTTCCTTAAGATTTTCTTAACATTTTCTTTTGGTCTAGCTTACTTTAAGAACACAATATAATATACACGATATACACAATACATGTTAATCAATTGTTTATGTTATCCATAAGACTTCTGGTCAACAGTAGGCTATTAGTAGTTAGGTTTTGGAGGAGTCAAAGTTGTACAAGGATTTTCAGCTGCACAGGGAGTCAGTTCCCATAACCCCCATGCTGTTCAGGGTAAACCGGACTTATAATTAGAGTCTTATTATAACAAAAGGATGCAAATCAGAAGTAGCCAAGGGTGCCTGGATGACCAGGCAATTAACCTGGATGACCAATTAATTAAGCATCTGACTCTTGATTTTGGCTCAGGTCACGATCTCAGGGTTATGAGATCAAGCCCTACCTGGGGCTCTGCACTGGGCATGGAACCTGCTTAAGATTCTCTCTCTCTCCCTCTCATTAAAAAAAAAGAAGAAGAAGTAGCAGCAGCCAGAATAAGAGACAAATAGGTGAGGTCTATAAGGGTCCCAAACACAAGGTTTCCATGTTCTCTCCCCATGGATCCAGGAGGCATGGTCCTCTCTACATACCAGTGTGTATTATCTGCCAGAAAGCTCACCTGAGCTTTGGTATGCAGAGTTTTTACTGGGGCTTCATTAAGTAGACATGATTAATCAATTCATTGGGCACATGGTTGAACTTAATCTTCCCCCCACCGGCCCCCAGAGATTGGGTGGATATCATATGACTTAAAACCCAAACCCTCTAAACTTGTTCTGTCTTTGTGGTGTGACCAGCCCCACCTCTTCAGATATCTCTTTTAACATAAACTCACCTGTAGTCCAAGAAGCCACCATGAATAAGAAAGATTCAGGAAATTTCAGGACTTGGAGGCTACCTCTCAGGAATCAAAGAAAAAGAACAGCTAAATCCCTTATTATACAACAGAAAGTTAGGGTTGGCAATAAGAAATGGCCTTGATAATAAACTTGTACATAGCTTTACCTTAGTGAATCTGAATGTGCCTCATCATTGGGCACCCAGTATTGGGATAATAACAGCAACGGAACCCCACAGCCATTTTTTCCCCCATAGCCATTAATACTGATATTAAAACTTCCTGAGAAAATCTGTAAGTACCTAGCAGATATGAAGACATAGGCCTTCCTATGTATATAAAACAATAAATGTAAATAAAATTAGAATAGCATATCATTGTAGTTACATTTTCCTGAACACTTCACAATGAAAATTGTAATTGTCCAAGGTTGATCATAACTTTTCATACACTGAATATATGAATTTGGATAGAACATTTGATGACAAGAGTTTGGCTATATACAGGAATTTCGTTTTCCTGAATTATCAGTCCTCAATATGTAATTATAAAAGAATGTTCTATTTGAAACTTTTTAATGATATTTTCAAACTTTTTAAACCCATGAGGACAGTAATAAAGTTCTAGCTAATTTTTCTCATTCCTGACTGCAGTCGTGTGCATAGGCTATACATTAAAGTAGGAGAGATTTTTTGAGTTTGCTTTGGAGATTAATCCAAAAGTTTCAGATAGAATGCCAGACTTGCTCATTCGTACAGCTATAAATCAGAACCAACCAATATTTTCCATGTGCTTTTAAAATGAATTCTTTATCAGCAGGGCACCTTTCAACAACACAGTATAGTAACTGTGAAGGTTATTGAAAGCTGCTTTATCTGTGCATTCATAATTCAAATGAAAGAGGTGATCAGATGTATCTCAAAAGCAGTATGTCCTCCAGTTGCCACTTTAAGCCTGCTAGTGTTTTGTTTTTATTTCATCCTGGAAGAGTGGTCAGAATAGATATGGGATACATAAAACATGATCAGAAGTCAGAAGGTTGATTTTTCCGTGTGTCAAATTCAGTGTTGAACTGCTAAAAGTTTTAACACCCTAATTGTGAAGTCATTTGTTTTATTCCAGCATTCCTCAGAAGGCATAAATTGCTACAAGATGCCAGCAGTTTATTTAGCCTTAAAACGCATGAAATGTTTCTGTCTTTCCATCCCCTATGATTGTTTGGTGTTAATTGCCCTCAAAAATGATCTTAGCAGAGAAGGCAAGGGAATGCTTATCTAGCAATTTACTAGTAGCATTAAGGATTTTAATTGTGCTAGATAAACATGACAGGCAATTATTGAGTGTTGTTACACACTGGAAAGTAAAAATGGAACGCTGAGCATTACAGTCTTTTGCAGTTTTGTCTTTATGTCAGTGCCTAATTTATGTCTTTTAACAATTTAATAGGTTGAATTTTATTTGAGAGATGTTTTCTGGAATATGTTATTGGAAGATCAGACATAAAAGTTTTATATCTGCTTACTTAGTAATATAATGTGAATCAGTCTGAAGTCATACATGTTAATGCTCACTAATGCCATAGTCTTCCAGCAGATAAACCGGAAAGAAAGAATATCCATTTATCTGTTACTTTGTGAAGTAGTGACATGAATGATCCTGTGATTCTCCTTTCAACTATGAGTACTAAATAACAAAAAGTTAAAAGTTTACTATTGTTGTCATTTTGAAAGTGGGAAAATGCAATTCTTCTAGAAATATTTCAATAATTTATTACCTTTGTAACAAAAGATAAAGAAGGCACTATATCATAATAAAGGGGACAATCCGAAAAGAAAATCTAACAATTGTAAATATTTATGCATCCAACATGGGAGCACTCAGACATAAAGAAACTTACTGATAATAAAACAATAACCGTATGGGACTTTAAGACCCACTTACATCAATGGACAGATCATCTAAAAAGAAAATAAACAAGAAAACAATGGCTTTGAATGACACATCGGACCAGATGGACTTAGCAGATTTAGTCAGAACATTCCATCCTAAAACAGCACAATACACATTCTTTTCAAGTGCACATGAAGCATTCTCCAGAATAGATCACATATTCATTCACAAAGCAGGCCTCAACAAATACAAAAAGGTTGAAGTCATACCATGCACCATTGCTGACCACAATGCTATGAAACTAGAAATCAACCACAAGAAAAAATCTGGAAAGAACGCAAATACATGGAGGTTAAACAACATGCTAGTAAACAATGAATGGGTCAACCAGGAAACCAAAGAAGAAATTTAAAAAAAAATAGAAACAAATGAAAATGAAAGCACAATGGTCCAAAACCTTTGGGGTGAGCAAAAGTGGTCCTGATAGGGAGGTATATAGCAATACAGGCCTATCTTAAGAAGCAAGAAAAATCTCAAACAACCTGATCTTATACTAAAAGGAACTAGAAAAAGAACAAAGCCTAAAGCCAGCAGAAAGAAGGAAAGAATAAGGATTAGAGAAGAAATAAATGATATAGAAATTTTAAAAAATAGGTCAATGAAACAAGGAGCTGGTTCTTTGGAAAAATTCCAAAAACAGATACACCCGTAGCCAGACATATCAAAAAGAAAAGAGAAAGGACTCAAATAAATAAAATCACAAATGAGAGAGAACTAACAACCAATACCACAGAAGTACAGTTTTAAGAGAATATTCTGAAAAACTATATGCCAACAAATTGGACAACCTGGAAGAAATGGATAAATTCCTAGAAACATATAAACTACCAAAACTGAAACAGGAAGAAATAGAAAACTTGAATAGATAAATAACCAGAAAAAAAAATCGATAATCAAAAACTCCAAACAAAACCCAGGACCAGCTTGCTTCTCAAATTCTATGAAAATTTAAAGAAAAGTTAATCCCTATTTTTCTCAAACTATCCCAAGAAAATAGAAAAGGAAGGAAAACTTCCAAACTCATTCTATGAGGGCACCGTTACCCTGATACCTAAACCAGAGAAAGACTCCACTGAAAAAGAAAACAATAGGCCAGTATTGCTGATGAACATGGATGCAAAAATTCTCAATAAAATACTAAAAACTAAATCCAACAATACATTAAAAGAATCATTCATCACAATCAAGTGGGATTTATTCCTGAGATGCAAGGGTGATTCAGTATTTGCAAATTAACGTGATACACTGCATTAATAAAGGATGAGAACAATATGATTCTCTCAATAGATGCAGAAAAAGCATTGACAAAGTACAACATCAATTGATGCTAAAACAACAACAACAAAGTAGGGATAGAGGGAACATAGTGCAACGTAATAAAGGTCATATATGAAAAACCCATAGTTTAATATCATCCTCAATGGAGAAAAACTGAAAGCTTTTCCTCTATGGTCAGAAATAAGACAGGGATGTCCACTCTCACCACTGTCATTTAACACAGTACTGGAAGTTCTAGCTTCAGCGATCAGACAACAAAAATAACTAAAAGGGATCCACATTTGCAAGGAACAAGTCAAACTTCCACTGTTTGCAGATAACGTGATACTCTATATAGAAAACCCAAAACTTCATCAAAAATTGCTGGAACTGATACACAAATTGAGTAATGTTGCAGGATACAAAATGAATGTACGGAAATCTTTTGCATTTCTACACAGCAGTAAATGAAGCAGTAGAAAGAGAAATTAAGAAACCAATCCAATTTATAAATGCACCAAAAATCATAGGATACTTAGGAATAAATCTAACCAAAGAGGCAAAAGACATGTACTCTGAAAACTATAAAACACTGGTGAAAGAAACTGAAGATGACACAAAGAAATGGAAAGACATTCCCTGCTCATGGATTGGAAGAACAAATGCTATTAAAATGTCTATACTACCCAAAGCAGTCTACACATTTAATGCAATACCTATCAAAATACCAGAAGTATTCTGTGAAAAGTAGAACAGATAATCCTAAAATTTATATGGCACTACAAAGACCCTGAGAGCCAAAGCAACCTTGAAAAAGAAAAAGCTGGAAGCATCACAATTCAAAGTATATTGCAAAGCTGTAGTGATCAAAACACTATGGTACTGGCACAAAAACAGACACATAGATCAATGGAACAGAATAGAAAACTCAGAAATAAACCGACAAGTATATGTCAGTTAATCTTCAACAAAGCAGGAAAGAATATCCAATGGGAAAAAAGACGTCTCTTCAACAAATGGTGTTGGGAAAACTGGACAGCCACACACAAAAGAATCAAACTGGACTGCTTTCTTACACCAGACACAAAAATAAGTTCAAAATGGTTTGAAGACCTAATGTGAGACCTTAAACCATAAAAATCTTAGAGGAGAACACAGACGGTAACTTCTTTGACATAAGCCATAGCAGTTTCTTTCTAGATAGGTCTCTGAGGCAAGGGAAACAAAAGGAAAAATAAAGTATTGGGACTACTTCCAAATGAAAATCTTCTGCACAGTGAAGGAAACAACAATACCTTTTAAGGCAGTC
This sequence comes from Ailurus styani, assembly GCA_002007465.1. Classification (NCBI taxonomy): domain Eukaryota; kingdom Metazoa; phylum Chordata; class Mammalia; order Carnivora; family Ailuridae; genus Ailurus; species Ailurus styani. The sequence goes on from LNAC01000552.1 coordinate 858,358, forward strand.
TACACAATGGGAGAAGATATTTGCAGGTGACACATCTGGTAAAAGATTAGTATTCAAAATATATAAAGAACTTATAAAACTCAACACCCAAAATCAAATAATCCAGTTAAAAAGTGGGCAAAAGTCACCTGGGTGGCTCAGTTGGTTAAGTGTTGCCTTTGGCTCAGGTCATGATCACACAGCCCTAGGATCAAGTCCCACATCTGGCTCCCTGCTCAGTGGAGTCTGCTTCTCACTCTCCTTCTGTGCTCTCTGTTGTTCTCTCTCAAGTAAATAAAATCTTTAAAAAAAAGTGGACAGAAGAGGGGCCCCTGAGTGTCTCAGTTGGGCATCTGATCTTAAATTCGGCTCAGGTCATGGTCTCAGAGTTGTGGAATCAAGCTCCACATTGGGCTCCTTGCTGGGCATGGGGCCTGGTTGGGATTCTCTCTCCCTCTCCCTCTGCCCTTTCTCCCCCAGAAAGTGGGCAAAAGACATGAATAGAAATTTTTCAAAAGAAGACATACATATAGGTGGCCAACAGACACATGAAAAGATGCTCAGTATCACTGGTCAGAGAACTACAAATCAAAACAGCAGTGAGATCTCACTTCACATCTGTCAGAATGACTACAATCAACAACACAAGCAACAGCAAGTGTTGGCGAGGATGTAGAGAAAAAGGAACCCTGTTGCCCTGTTTGTGGGGATGCAAACTAGTGCAGCCACTCTGAAAAACTGGAGTTTCCTCAAAAACTTATAAATAAAACTACCCTACAATCCAGCAATTGCACCACTAGGTATTTACCCAAAGAATACAAAAATACTAATTCAGAGGGATTTATGCACTCCATTGTTTATAGCACCATTATTTACAACAGCCAAATTTCGAAAACATCCAAGTATCCATATCCATCAACTGATGAATGTATAAAGAAAATGTGGTATCTCTCTCTCACACACACACACACACACTGGAATATTAGTCATAAAAAAGAATGAAATCTTGCAACAGCCTGGATGGAGCTTGAGAGTATAATGTTAAATGAAATTAGTTAGAGAAAGACAAATACCATATGATTTCAGTCCTATGTAGAATTTAAGAAACGAAACAAATGAACAAAGGAAAAGAGAGAAGGAAAGCAAGAAACAGACCCTCAACTCTAGAACAAAATGATATTTACCAGAGGGGAGTTGCATGGGGGGACTGGTTAAATAAGTTATGGGGATTAAGGAATACACTTGCTGAGATGAGTACTGGGTGTTGTATAAAAGTGTTGAATCACTATACTGTACACTTGAATTAAAATTATACTGTATGTTAATTAATTGGAATTTAAATGAAAACCTAATTTATTACCATTGAAGTACTAGTGTCCTTTTACCAAAGCTGTTCATAACATTTGAAAATAATTGGGATTTTTAAAAAATATTATTATGCTTTTTGCAAACATTAAACAATTTGGTCACAGAATGCCACTGATTTGGAAATTTTAGACATTTCCACAGTTTGATTCTATTTCATAAACTATTACTTTGAAATACAAAACAAGTTATTACAGGTCCTTTCTAGAATTGCATCTTTGAGAATCTTCTACTGGTTTAGATAAATTCATTTTCTAAACTGTGCTGTGTGAAAGGAGAATGGGATTTGGAATTTGTTTCAACTGAAAATAGTGAGGTGGGCTTGTTTCCCCACCTCAAACCATATTGAAAGGAAACTCAAAGTCTAAGATTTAAGTAGACACTGCAATCTATTTGAAGAATAGTTTCGCCTTTCACAATTTTGGTAAACGCTGTCATAAGTTACTTCAATTCTTTAGGACTTTCCTCTACATCATTACCAAAAGCCCAAAAGCCTTCTTCAATACCAGAAGTACATTCAAAACTGAGCATTGACATCTCTTTTCTGTCTTCTGAGTTTCACAAGTGACAAAGCCCCAACTGGCACATCAGCCTTCTTGAAGGTTATCCGAGACTAATTCCTGCATTTCTGAAACTTTCTCATTCACTCTGCTCTTCATGCAAAAGTTGTGATCCTATCCTTAAAAAAAATCAACAGGGGTGCCTGAGTGGTTCAGGAGGTTAAGCATCTGACTCTTGATTTTGGTTCAGGTCATGATCTCAGGATCGTGAGGTCAAGCCCCGTTCAGGCTCCATGTTCAGTGTGGAGTGTGCTTCTCCCTCACCCTCTGCTCCTCCTCCCCATCATGCATGCTCTCTCTCTCAAATAAATAAAATCTTTTTAAAAAGCAACTTTTTTTTATTATACTTCACGTACAATTAGGTGATAAAATATGCATATCTTGTGATGCATCAAATTCACTCCTAGGAATACTCCCAGCAAAAATGCATACATATGTTCACCAAAAGACATATTCTAGAATGTTCATAGCAATGCTGTTAACAATAGCTCAACATTGAAAAATTTCCAAATATCCACCATCAATAGAATGAGCAAATAAGCCATAATATATTCACACAATAGAATACTATATGTCAATTAGAGGGGCGCCTGGATGGCTCAGTGGGTTAAAGCCTCTGCCTTTGGTTGAAATTATACTAATAGTTATTATAGTAAGAAACTGGGATAAGTAGACAGGGGATCTCCATTATTTCTTGCAATTGTATGTGGATCCACAGTTACTTTGATAAGAAAAATTCAGTAAAAAAGAGGGAGTGCTGAATAAACACAACATATTAAATTTACAAAAGTGAGACCCTATCCCAAGTGAACTGTATCATAATGTTTGGGGTTGCTGGAAGCTGGTATCTTTAGCATGTGTTCCAGGTAATCTGTGTTAAGGCAGGACTGGGAAATACTGTGTAGTAACTGGCTAGCTCCTTAACACTATCTCAGTCCAGAATACTGTGGTCACAAGCTTATAGATTAAATTGGTCATATTGATTTTTAGGTGGTCTTGTTTCACTATAATAAATCAGTGTTTGTTGGTTCTCTTTTAAATCAACCTACAATAAAAAATGATGAAATACTTAGGAATATATTTAACAAAAGAAGTGCAAGATGTGTACACAAAAACTACAAAACATCTTTGAAAGAAATTAAGGACCAAAATAAATGGAAAGAAATCCCATGTATCTGGGTTGTTAAAATGGCAATACTCCCAAATTGATCAAGCTATTCAACACAATTCCTTTAAAAATCTTAGCTGCCTTTTCGGGCAGAAATTGACAAGCTGATTCTAAGATGCATATGGAAGTGTAAGGGACCCAAAAAAGCCCAAACTATCTTGAAAAATAAGAATGTAGTAGGAGGACTCACAAGTCCTGACTTTGAAACTTACAACAAAGTTACAGTAATCAAGATGGTGTGGTATTGGCATGGAGATTAATGGAATGACACTTAGAATCCAGACATAAACCCTTACATTTATGGTCAATTGATTTTCAACAAAATAATTCGATGTAGAAAAAAATAGTCTTTTCAACAAATGGGCTTGGAATAACTTGATAATCACATACAAACGAATGAAGGTGGACTCCTCTCCCCACCTTTTAACACATGAAAATTAGGGGAATCACATACCTAAATAAGAGGGCTAAAACTGTAAAACTCCTACAAGAAAAACATAGGAGTAAATCTTAATGACCTCAAAATAGGTAATAGTTTTCTAGATGTGATATCGGAGCTCAAGCAGCCAAAGGAAAAATTGGTAAATTAGACTCAATTGACAGGTAAAACTTTTGTTCTTCAAAGGGCACTAACATAAAAAAGACAAGTTTTGACAAATGTTAAAATTGGAACACTTATACCTTGTTAGTGGTGTTGTAAAATGGTGTGCTTTGGAAAACAGTTTGGCACTTCCTCAAAAATTAAATATCAAGTTACCATATGACCCAGCAGTTCCAATTTTAGAAACACATCCATGAGAATTAAAAACATGTTCACACAGAAACTGATACACAAATATTCACAACAGTATTATTCATAATATAAAAAATAGGAACACAGCTAAAATATCCATCAGCTGATGCATGGATAAACAAAATATGATCTATCCATAAATGGAACACTATTCAATCATAAAAAAGAATGAGATACTAACACATGTTACAACATACAAGAACCCTGAAAACATTATACTAAGTGAAATAAGCCAATCAAAAAAGAGCACATAATGTTTAATTTCATTTTATGAGATGTCCAGAATAGGTGCATTCTTAAGAACAGAAAGTGGATGAGTATTTGCCAGATGATGGGGGAGGGAAAAATGGGAGGTGACTGCAAATGGGGATACGGTTTCTTTATGTGGTGATGAAAATGTTCTAAAATTAGATAGTGGTGATGACTGTATGACTCAATGAATATAAAAAAGAAACATGAGCTTTTACTGTATAGGAATTGTATCGCAATGAAAAAATTATAAACCACCCTAGAATTCTTTAGTTGTTTATATTATCATTTTCAAAATGGAATCCTTGATGCTGATGTAAATGGTACAAGAGCAAACCTCTGCACATCAGAGTATTACACAGAATAACCATGCATTTGACTCTCGACCAAAGGAAATTTTGCTTTTTTCACATAGTTGCCTGGAGAATACCAGTGATGAATTGAAACTATAAAATGCCAACTTGATAATAAGGGACTGTTCCAGGAAAATGCACCCATTTCTCAAAGCACATCTGTAGACTATTAAGTTAATTGGCTGTGTGATTTGATGGAATGAGTACTGGACTATACCCCATCTCTTACTGTGTGATCCTGCACTTGTCAGTTATGTTTCTGTATTTCTTTTCCTATCTGACCAGTAGACTGTCAATACCTGCCCAATACGTCTGGAAGATTTTCAAGAGAATCAAATGGATGCAAGATGGGAAATTGTTTTGAAATTGATAGCACTAAAAACTATGACATTTTTTTTATTCTTTAACTTAATTTTTAATTTTTTTATTATTTGCCCCAGGGGTACAGGTCTGTGAATCATCAGGTTTATACCTTTCACAGCACTCACCATAGCACAAACCCTCCCCAAAGTGCATAACCCATCCACCCTATCCCTCCCTACTCCCTCCCAGCAACCCTCTGTTTTGTGAGATATTTAACATCCTTCATTTTTCTTCTCCAGATTTGATTTTTGAAGAAGGGGAAACATAAGGTGCTAAGTTAAATGGTTCCTTTTGGACGTTGATTGAGAGGGTCTGGCTTTTTCCTTGAGGAAGAACATTGCATGGACTCAAACACTTAGGCTTGTGTGACATTAACACAGAGAATTTTAGAGAAAGCTGTTATTTTTTTTTTTAATGTATCGCTCTGACAGCATGAGAACGATATAGCAGCAGACAGGTTATTGTCAATTAAACACGAGCTGTCAGAAAGTCAGAGATGTTGAAATATGGAGAGCGTGAATCCTAAGCAGATCACATGGCAGCTGCTCAGCTGTTATTTTACCAGAGTCGCTGTATGTATGTGTCATTTTCCCGAGGAATTTAATTTGAGTCCCTAACAACGCAGACGTCTTTGCATTTCCATGGTGCTGTCAAGTCAAACTTGGACATTCTAAATGAGCTGCAGTGGTGGGTGGAAGTGGGCAAGGACATGTGGAGAAGGTGGCTCTCATCTGGTTTGTCTCTATTCAGGTTACATTGAAGAAGCCTGCATCATCCCCTGTCCCTCCGACTGCAAGCTCAGCGAGTGGTCCAACTGGTCTCGCTGCAGTAAGTCCTGTGGAAGTGGCGTGAAGGTTCGGTCTAAATGGTTGCGTGAAAAACCATATAATGGAGGGAGGCCTTGCCCTAAACTGGACCATGTCAACCAGGTATTTTCTACCATTGATTCTGATATTGAGAATATTAATGTATTATTTAGATTCACAATGATCTATTTTTTTCCTCCAAAATGGAGAATAAATAATAGCCCTGAATAAGAAATTTGACCCATTTTATCCTTAGAATGCCTGAGTAAATATATATATATATATATATATATATATATATATATATATATATATATGTTCTTAAAATCCCCAATCAGATATATTACCTTTGCATTAGGTGATTTAGTAAGCTTTTCATGTGCATATACCTATATGCATATGAAAAATGGAAATGGAAATTAAAATGACACCTACCTTTAAAATAATATCATAAAATTGTATCTAGCTGTGTACTGAGAGCAAGATTGTCTCATTATCATAGTTACCCTAGACTCTCAGAAAAGATACTTCAATTACCAACTACTTAAAATGAAAGAAAGTATTTGGATTTGGGTCTAAAACTAGGAAATCTCTCTCTCTCTCTCTCTTTTTTTCCTCCCTCTTCCTCTCTTTATCCCTCTCCATCTCTTAAAAAAAAAAAAGGTTGTTGGCGGTGGGGAGGCTCCTGGGTGGCTCAGTTCTTTGTCTTGATATCAGCTCAGGTCATGATCTCAGGGTTATAAAATCGAGCCCCTTGTTGGCCTTGCGCTGGGTGTGGAGACTGCTTAAGATTCTCCCTCTCCCTCTGCCCCTTCATACTCATTCTCTTTCTCTCCCTCTCCCTCTCTCCCTCCCTTCCTCTCTAAAAAAATTAAAAAACTAAGAAATATGTATCGACTGTTCATTTATATTTTTTATATAAAATATGTTGAGAAACAAATATAAAGATGACTTCAAAGTCAGTATAACTATGTTATAGTCTTTGACCCTTTGAATTTTATTTGGAACCTTATTTGATTTTCGTATCTCACTTCATTAATAGTTGTTTCTTGTGTTCTATTGGAGATATAAAATAAAAAGACTAATAGAGGTAATTGTGACTAATTCAAATGTAATATAGGATATAGGCCTATATGTTTGGCCTACATATGAATTAACAAAGAATAAATTTAATATAGTATGTGTAGATGTCAAGAAGTGTATTTATATTGTCACAATCAAATGAACCAAATCATTTATATGAACCAACCTTAAATATGCAGATAGGTTTCAGGCATACATAGACTAATTTTAATCTCCAAACACACCGCTTACCAGCATACGTACTTCACTTCCCAAATTAACTTAAATTGTTAATGATAATAAAGACACACTGTAGGGTGCTCCCCTCTCCCTGCTAAATGGGATGCTGCCCGATTCATGAATCACATGAGAAAGCCAATTAGAGCTTCAAAAATAATAAAGTAAAATAAAGGTACAGTCTAGAGAAAATAAAAATAAATTTTGAATAAAGAAATTAAGGACAAATAGAGTGGAGAATTAAATGCCATAGGAAGTACTTCTCCGAAAAAATCTTGATATTCTTCCCTGAGTGAAGTTCCTGAGTGTGTCCTTGAAGGCAACCATCGGTGACTAATACGCTGCACTGCTGCCATCTACGGGCGAATGAGTTTTCCTGCCAGAGAATATTTGAAGAGAAAATTCAGTTAACATAACCCTAATGAAACATAGTTAACTGAAATGTGAGGTTTATAATGCAAAGGAATCTTTTTCTACAAGTTTTGAAATCTTAAATTTCCATCAGTAAATTTAAATTATAATAACTTCTGATCCATGGTCCTAGTAAAGAGAAATTCTCCATAAATAATATAGTTTCAGTGTGTGTGTGTGTGTGTACAGCCAGTCACCCTTTCAAGTAAAATAAGCTGTGTTTGTCTCCGCAGTTTTTCTTACTAGTGAATTTTCAAGGATTCGGGACCTTCTCCAAGTTGTCTTTGCTATGAAAATTCTTTTACCTAAGTCATTTTTCTGTCTCTCCAATTCTGGTAAAATTAATTGCAGAGTTTGATGAGGACATTTAGGTACTTGTTAATCAGCTTACTAGTGGTATATTAAGGCATTAACAACCAAAAATTAAAGCTAAAACAAGAAATAATAGGTTCCTGACTGAGTACAAATGTTCTACACTTAAAAATAGAAATGTCTAGGACCTTAGTAAAATATTAGGAAAGAATATGCAAAGGTTTGTGTTAACTTTGAAAATTGTAAATCACATGGACTTTTTTTGCCACAATTATACATTCCTCAATAAAATAATCAGTGGTCCATTGACTTGGAAATGGTCTTTTAAGTACCATTTTCTAATTGAGGAAGCAAATTCTCATTTCCCAAGAAATGTAGATGGATGGATGGATGGATTAAAATAAATAGATTAATCAATCAATCTATAGGTAGGTTTCACTCACAGTTTGGATCACAAAATATTTGCAGTCATTTATGAATCCCCCATGATAAGTATTTTGAAATCTGCTCAGTTTTTTAAGATAACTTCATCCTGACCATCTAATCTTTTCCTTGACGGTGTTGTAAACAAATGCATACTCATTTGTATATCTTAACTTTAAACAATAATGAGTTGCTTTTTCTCTCCAAAGGCTTAATAAAGATACTATAGTGACAAAAAGAAAGAAAGAAAGAAAGAAAGAAAGAGAAAGAAAAAGAAAGAAAAGTAGGCTCTTATGTGTGGACGAAATAATATTTTAACTTAGAACATGAATTTTTTCATTCAGTATACTGACATTCTTCCTTATCTTTTTCCTCTCCCTTTTCATCATTCCTGTTGAACACTACTCCAGGCGCAGGTAAGAGCTTCTAGACCTCCTGATTCATGGCAGAGTATTTCTACTGCTTGTTTTCTTTTTACTCCTGATGTCAGAGAATGTATTTCCTTTCCTGCTATTGTCTTTTATCTTTTACAGGGAGAAAGTATCACATTTTCCATAACATTTTTGTTCCACAGCTGTCACCCCCCCCCCGCCCCCGCCCCAGCATGCTACCTGTGTTTTCTCACTTTAATATCAGGGCTGAGGTGCAGGGGTGGGGAGAACAAGCTTCACTTCACCAGCCTTGAAAAGGCAGTGACATCTCTTGTTAATTCTGTCATGCTTCTTGGAGGGAGAGGTGAATGTGCAGGTGGGCTGAAGGTGGGTGGCAGGAAGTTGCTCTGAACTGATTTGTATTCAGTCCAGTGTAGGAGATTAGAATGAAAGCCATTGAAAGATTAGGAAAAATGTAATTTCTCCTTCAATTTTTCCCTTCCCCACAGGTGGAAGGGTAATGTTTTACTCGGTAGTACTTAGTACTATTTTAATGCAACACCCAACGTGGAGGTGATCATTTATAACAATAATAATAGATTCTTATTCCAATGGTGCATATTCTTTATTCTTACTTGGAATAGGTCAACTTTATTCACTAAAATTTGCACAAAAGAATAGCTCCAAAGGACTATTTAAATTTTCTGGAATTATATAGCTACACAAAACATACATATACTAGTACGTGTGTGTGTAGAAAATAGATTTCAATTATCAAGCATTTCGATATTATTTTAAAATATATTTTTTCTTTAATGGTTGAGTCAGCTGTGTTGCAGTGGATTATGGTTTATTTATTTCCTTGGCTTAGTCATTCTTCTCATTGAGAAAAAAGCATAATTGGTTCATTGTTCTAAAATCCTGAAACCAAACACCCAGCCTAACTGTGGGGCTTTCAGCCTTTGTGGACACCGGAGCAAGACAGTTGGCTTTGTGTCATGTGATCCTCCCCGCTTTGGTCTACAACTGTGTAATCTGAAGCCAATTTCAGACCTTGCTTCCAAGCCCTAAATGCTTACGGGTTAGTTTTACAATGGTTTTATTTCTTCTTTTCTATTGTTTAGTTCAGTTTCACATATGGAATGCAAAAAATATATAAATTTTTATTGCGATATACGTTCGTTTGGAAAACAGGCCAAGTTCTCTTTCGTTGAAAACAGCTACTTTTATATGCTTATTTAATTCACTAATTCATTTATTCATTCATTCATCTATTCAACAAATCTCTATAGAATGCCTACCATACGAGCACTCTGGCCTCAGTATTGAAGACTCACAACACCGTGAACAAGACAGACGGCCCATGAAATTACAGTACTGTGCGGTGAGGGGCCGTAGGGGACAGGGTGCGATGTGTCCTCGGCGCTTCGTCAGGTCCCATAAGCAACTGTAGTGTCACACAGGATCAAGAATCGAGAGAATACAGCACAGCTAGCCCTGCCTGTTACGGCTAGAACTCTCAAGAGGTTTTCTATATTCCTCTCTTAGAATAATGAGCCGTAAAGGAAAGGAGCGAAAATAGCTGAACAAGAATACAGTGTGTGTTGTGGTGTGAAGGGCTCCCACTTGCGCCCATCGGGTTCGTTGAGGAGAAATCCCTGAGAACTGTGTGTGTTTCAGGTGTATGAGGTGGTCCCTTGCCATAGTGACTGCAGCCAGTACATATGGGTCACAGAGCCATGGAGCATCTGCAAAGTGACCTTTGTCAACATGCGAGATAACTGTGGAGAGGGCGTGCAAACCCGGAAAGTGAGGTAAGGCCCTCACTCCTCCCCAGGCTCCTGCCTAAAACTGTCTTCCGTTTTATTTCTAGGGAATCTATGTTCATGGAATACTCAGAGGGGATCTGCTTCAAGTAGCAGGTTGTCACTCGGGGCCTTCCAACAGAAGCCTCACTTCAAAGTGCCCCTGAACAGAAAGATCCACATATTGAATGCAAGCTGAGCTAATGCAGATTTTTCCAACCCCAGTGACTTTGTTCTTTCTTTTTTTTTTTTTTTTTAAGATTTTATTTATTTATTTGACAGGGACACCGCAAGAGAGGGAACACAAGCAGGGGGAGTGGGGAAGGGAGAAGCAGGCTTCCTGCTGAGCAGGGAGCCTGATGCGGGCCTCAATCCCAGGACCCTGGAATCATGACCGGAGCTGAAGGCAGACGCGTAATGACTGAGCCACCCAGGCATCTCAATGACTTTGTTCTTAAAGGCCAAAAATATTTCCGGCTGCTTTTTAGTGATAAACCGTTACAAACTCTTGCTGCTTTGTATCCTCAAACTGGCTAACTTTTGACTACTCTCATCTCCTCCAGGAAGCCTTTCCTAATACCTAGTGCTGCTCATTTGTTCTGTGGGCACACCACCCCATAGGGTAACCACTAGCCACATGGGGCTATTTCATTTTAAATTTAAACTAATTAAATTAAAAATACATTTCCTGGGCGCCTGGGTGGCTCAGTGGGTTAAAGCCTCTGCTTTCGGCTCAGGTCATGATCTCAGGGTCCTGGGATCGAGGCCCGCATCGGGCTCTCTGCTCAGCAGGGAGCCTGCTTCCCCCTCTCTCTCCGCCTGCCTGTCTGCCTACTTGTAATCTCTCTCTGTCAAAATAAATAAAATCTTAAAAAAAAAAAAAAAGAATTAAAAAAAAAAAAATACATTTCCTCAGCCACACAAGACACATTTCAAGTGCTTATGCCATAGCCACAGGTGGGTAATTCTGTCAGACAGCAGAGGTATGCAGCCTCTCCATCATCACAGAAAGTTCTGTTGAGCAGTGTTGCTCTCTAGTATCCCACAAACCCCTCACTGTTTTTGGAACGATCCATTTATTATCTCTCGTTCTTACTAAATTCTAGAACTCTCTCCAAACCGAGATCCTGTCATGGTCATAGAAATTCCCTAACACCTAATACAGTTTGGATACTCATTAAAATTTCCCTGCAGTATCTGCATATGACTCTTAAGGGTTCTGGAACTCTGTGGAACAAGTGTGTGAGGTTTTATTATCTCCACTTTATAGAGTAGACTCAGAAGTACTGAGTAATTTTCTTTATATATATAATACATATAATGTATTATTTGCTCCAGGGGTACAGGTCTGTGAGAAGTACTAAGTAATTTACCAAGAACACCCATCTAGTAAAGCAACAGATTTGTCACTCTTTATACCAGTCTCTTCTAACCTGGCTGAGTGACACACAGTAAAGAAAGGTGTCAAAACGTCCAGAACTTGACAATTCATGTTGTGGACAAGCTCTGACCTAACTTTTCATGAATTTAAGCTTTATATTTCTCAATAGAAAAGTAGAGCAAATTAACATTTGCATTATAAAACTTTGGCACGTCCTGTATAACTTTGTTCCCAATACAAATAATCTCTATTGCTTTTTTCACGAGCCCTTTCTCTCAAACTTACCTTACTCTCAAGCTGTTTTTCTGAGGAACTTAATAAAGGTGGATGAGGGGTTGGGAGGTAACAAGTCGGATAGGGAAACATAAGCAAAAGACAGAGATTCCATTTTCCACCGTTCCCTTCCAAATTTAAAATTTCTCCTTCAAATTTAAAAATATTTTCCCTATAAAAAGATTTTGATGAAGTAGACTTTTGGTAAGAAAAATTATAATAAAGAACGAGTCTTTCAGCTTTCCCTTCAATGATCTTTGTAGATGTTGCTATTTCTTGCTTTATAAATACTCTCAACATTTCCAAATACATCTTAAGCAAAGTAACTTTTGAGATCAATTTATTTTTTCAGTAAACATCATTAATGTCAATAGAGAAAAGAGAAGGTCAGTATCGATTGTGATCTCTAATCATGTAATAATGTTCCTATTTGTTAGTGACTGAGTAGTAAACCTCTCTAACCTTATCCTCTGCTAATTAAGGTCAAAATGTCCTGCTTATATGCAAGCATTGAGTGGCATTTCAGGATAGATGAGTTTATATGAGAGCAGCTATCAATTTATCCAATGTCGTTCTTTCTCTTTTAGGATGGTATGTACTTCAAAGGCTGGTGGCAGAAGTGATTTTCCCTGGGGGAATGGATATTTTTCAGACTTTTTTTTTTTTTTTAGAATTTCTAGCACCTGGAGATAATAAAAAAAGAGATAATAAAAAGCAACAGTTTGGGTTATTTTTATTGTTGCTTTTGAATTCTCTGCAGACAGTGTACCCCCTTATTGTCAGACCTGTGGCTGGCCTCTGGTCCCACCCTTTGCCTCCAGCTTGGTTCTGCACTATGTATTTCTAACACAGTTCTGTTTTCTCACAGCATAATTCCTTGTCCTAGAAAAGGAGAAAAGCCAATAATTTGAAGAAAGCAAATGAGCTTAAAGGGCCTTCCTTTGTGCTTAAAACTTGATCGAAATATTTAATCTGTATTCTAGAGTGACTTTAAAAACTGATTAATGCCAAATAAACTAAATATAAATAATATGAATGTCAACAATAAGGGCATTTTTAGCAGTTGTGGCCCATTTAAATGATGCCATTCAAATATAGTCATTAAAAATTATATCTTAGTGGGGGCACCCAGGTGATGCAGTCGTTTAAGCATCTGACTCTTGGTTTCGGCTCTCAGGCTCCTGAGATCAAGCCCCGTGTGGGCTCTGTGGTGAGTGAAGAGTTGGCTTGGGTTCTCTCTACCTCTACCCCTCCCCCCTCAAATAAATCTTAAAAACAAAATTATTTCTTAGAAAAATAGTTAATGATATGAAGAGATGTTCACAATGTATTATTGATTTTTTAATGGTACAAATAGTAGGTAAAATTTGCTCTATTTAATGAAATATATGCTTACATAGAATACTCTATAAAGAGTGGTTTTCTCTGAGTGATAGAATCATGAAAATCAATGTCTTCTGATTTTCCTAAACTGAATAAATTAGCTATATAATAAAAAATGAAAGGCAAAAAGCCTGTGAAAATGTAGTTTTATGTACAAAATGCTTAGTAGAGTATCGAACATCTGTCTTTAATGCTGGATCAATAGGTAATTTTGCAAGTTAATCCTTGTACACTGTGTCAGTGCCTACCATGAATATAATCTTTTCTTAGCAGCAAACCCAACTTTTAAGTTGGATTTAAACTCTGTTCCATGTTGTCTCAAAGCTGCTCCATGTCCTCTCAAAGCTGCTGTCAACCGAATATTTTTTTTTAAAGATTTTTTATTTATCTATTTGACACAGAGAGATTACAAGTAGGCAGAGAGGCAGGCAGAGAGGCAGGCAGAGAGACAGGGAGAGGAGGAAGCAGGCTCCCCGCTGAGCAGAGAGCCCGATGCGGGCCTCGATCCCAGGACGCTGAGATCATGACCTGAGCCGAAAGCAGAGGCTTTAACCCACTGAGCCACCCAGGCGCCCTCAACCGAATATTTTTAAAATGCCATCGAAGACAGACTCTTTCCTGAGAAACTAAAATTCTCCCAATTGTTTCTTCAGCAATGAAATCAAATAAATATCTACCTGTACATCTTTTTGTGGTTGCTCTTTTCTATTTTTATCCAAGACACACCACACACACAACAATGCAGAAGTGAATATTCATAGAGGTATTTTTTCAGACTACAAACCCAATTAAGACATGACCAACAGCACAGTTTTCCAGGCATTAAATGCATCCCACAGGAAAACAACATTTCTCTTCAACTAGGCAGCTCTGTATAGAAAGGAATTTCTGCAGAGTAGATTTGTGAAAATGCAACGTCCCCACTGATTGTAAATCCCTGGGAAAGGTGAGATTCCAGGTATAATTGATAATGTAATTTATCCGACAGTTTAAAACATTGAGATGGGTTTGACAGGCTTAAGAACACAAGCCTGCCTTTTTAGCTCCAACAGTGCACTCTCTTCTCCAACCCATTACTTTGGTTGACCTTCTCTGAGTTATAGATGAGGGATAAAGTTCTTCTCCTCCACTAGAAAAGTGCCTGGAGAGATTATTAACTATACTAAGAGTGAAGTCTGGTACTGGCTACATTAATTAGATCCCCAAGAGATGAGTAAACGGAGCCTTCCATGACTGCTTACAAAAGAATGAAATATAATGTTTGAATTTGTTATGTTAAAAAGAAAACTAAAAATTAAAAGGTCACGATAGAGGATGATTCAATCAACTACATTTAGAGAATTTGTGCTATTATTACCACTGTAATTGTGTTTTCACTTCTGGCTTTCTTTTAAAATTATCAGCATCCAGGAGGCTAAAATTCCTTTTTAAATGACAAGACAACTTGGTAAATGCCATCAGTTACTTTTAGGAAATACTTAATGAAACCTATCACCAGAAAAGTTCAGTTTGCCTCATGCTCCCTCATGTATGAATCCACCTTCTCTGGAATCTGCCATTTCCTTCTGAAGTAAAAAAGTGCATTATATTCCAAAATTCCCAAAATTAGCCCCTCCATGAATCTCTATGGACCATTCCTCATTAGTTGCTGCATCATATATGAGGGTAAAAGACCCTCTTCTTTCAGAGGAAGACATACAGAGTTTACAATCCACACAGGGGCTGTAATTTTAAAAGATTGGGGCGCCTGGGTGGCTCAGCAGGTTAAAGCCTCTGCCTTCAGCTCAGGTCATGATCTCAGGGTCCTGGGCTTGAGTCCTGCATTGCTCAGTGGGGAGCCTGCTTCCTCCTCTCTCTCTCTGCCTCTCTGCCTATTTGTGATCTTGCTCTGACAAATAAATAAATAAAAATTTTTAAAAGATGATGACGATACAAGCAAGTGTACATTTTATATCATGCTGAAACTCTGCAAGTATTTATAGGAGGCAGAGATCCTTTATGTCTTCATGTTTGGAGAATTTTAGTTATTAAATCCAAACCTTCCCACCTCCCAACCCCATAATGATGTCTTAGGAAGAACCATCTATCCAATGGGTTGGCCATTGTTCTGTGTCCTGGTTCCTTCACTGAAAAGGTGTGTTTTCTTCTAGATGCATGCAGAACACAGCGGATGGCCCTTCTGACCATGTAGAAGATTACCTCTGTGATCCGGAAGAGATGCCCCTGGGCTCTAGAGAGTGCAAATTACCGTGTCCTGAGGATTGTGTGATATCTGAATGGGGCCCATGGACCCGATGCACTTTGGTGAGATGATTAACCATATAGCAATAGCATTTACTTAATTCCTTACCACTAAAGCTTTAAAGCTATTATTAAGAAAATAATAATTACCAAATTAGTTACCAAGGCAAAGTGTTTTCTCGGCTACCTCCTTCTGTGAATGTGCCATTTAAAGTCAGCAGTGTTTCGATCCACACGAGAACAGCTCAACCTCTTGCAAGCTTGAGGCTATTCCATCCTCCTCCTGGACCTGCACAAAATGCCTTCAGATTGGCTTATAAATACACAGCATGTTAAAAACTGCTCTGGTGATAAATCCCTCCAGGTAAAGGGAAAAAAGAATGAAGCTCTAGTAAATGTACTTTAATGGTGTTGGGTTCTTGTCATCCCTTGCTTTTTGCCCAATCCGTTTTTATTCAAACTGTAGGAATCATCTTTCACACAGTGGGCATACTGCAGCCAGAGTACTGACACTAAAACCCAAAGGAGGCTGGCAAAAAAGGGAATTGAAAGAAGAATGCTGTGTGTCAGTGAATCTCTTTCCACTCACAGACTCTGTGTCTCTGTGGGCCCACAAAGCCAGCTGAGCGTTTCAAATCACACAGAGCTTCCAGATTTCAACAGCCCGCAGGGGGCTCTTCCGCGGGACCCTGGGAAGGCTCGTTTGAAACAGAACTGGTTGTTTAGGATTTAGGAAATTTGGCTTGGGCCAGCACCTTTGTCAAGCTGCACATTTCAAAATGGCATCAAAAAGTATGGGAAGAATACATCTAATGTGGAATTAATTTACTGAAATACAAGACAGTTTCAAAGAATTTATGATGCATGTTTTCAAGGCGAAGTTAATTTTCTGTCTCCATGTTAACATAATTAAAGGTGCTGATTGGCAGCCAGCTAGCTGCTAGAGCAGGAGCAAAACAGAGATGCCAGTTGACTTGGATACAGGTTAAATAGCAACAGAATCAACTGTTTCACAAGGCATGCAAATGATTTATTGTCCTAATTCTATAGCATCGTATCTGAAGTTTCTGTTCTTAGAAACCAGATGTCTTCAGAACAAGACGGTGCCAGTAGCAAACGGCAAACTAGTCCTTCTTACCTGCTGAATTGTGTTCCTGTGCATGAGTGTGTGCCTGTTAGGAAAATCAAGGTCACTAAAAGCTAGTTATTTAAAGTCACCCTTAAAATGATTTTTCAGGTCCAAGAAACTATAATCGATAGATTGACAGATTATTAATTCTATATTAGTGATCTTCAATAATTAATAGGATCATATGTGTGTGTTTGCATATGTGTGATGTGATGTATCTATGAGTATTTGACCCGCAGACCCCTAACCATCCTACAGCTAGAAGGGACACTGGAAACTCGTCTAACACCCTGATTTTATAGATGATGAAACTGAGGTGTAATGAGATTGTTCAAGTTAGCCAGTGGCCCCAACAGTCTCACTCCTGCGCCAGCGCTCTCCCTAATATATTAGCTCTCCCGTGGCTGCGTATTCACCTTTCTGAGGAACTGTATTATTCTTTGTCAGCCTTGCAGTCAAGGCAGTTTCCGGCAAAGGTCAGCTGATCCCATCAGACAACCTGCTGAAGAAGGAAGACCCTGCCCTGATGCTGTTGAGAAGGAACCTTGTAACCTAAACAAAAACTGCTTCCACTATGATTATAATGTAACAGGTATGTTCATAGCCACCTCATCACTGAGATAAAGGCCAAATCCCACGTCCTCCAGCTCTGCAGCGATCCCGTAAGTACTGTTCATCCCCATCTATGGCCCTCTTGGACATGCTGTTTGCTTTCCCAGAGATAATTCTTTATTTAATGACAGAAACAGTTACCTATTTTTAATAAGCATCAAGATGTAGAGAATGAAAGTATCACACAAACATTGAGTCCTTAAGATAGATTGTAAATAGTCTGAGTGATCCAATTTAAGACATCCTCCCACTTTGGGAAGGTGCAAGTAAAAGATACATCTTTCCCATAAGTGCCAGGTTTACTGAAAGATAAACATCTTCAGGAGATGTTTAATCACTATAACATCCCGGACAGTTCTTTGTGTGGGGGCAGTTTATAAGCATGATTAGCCTGATGGGAAAATGACGGCAATCTTAAGCTACCAAAAAGTATATGAAGAGTTATACTAATATTTCTGTATTACCAAAGGTACAGATGAAAAAGGATAAGTGGGTTACCTCTTCAGAAAAAAAGGTTTATTAGGAATTCCCTTTTTTTCCATAACCCTCATCTTCATACCGTCAAGGCACATAGTCTAGGAAAGAAGAGAATGTGTTAGTTTATATGATGCGGGGCGACACTGAAGCTTATTTTGGAATTTTTCCCAGGTAATTCTCACACTAAAATAAACTCCAAACCCCATTCAATAACACACAGCAGTCAGATTGGCTTTTTGTTTCCTTAGGTTTTTCTGTTCAGTTTCCTCTGATGATACAAAGAAGTCACAGTTTTCCGGGACAAGCTATGCTACCCTGGAAAGAAAGATGAATTATTTTGCAAAAGACATGAAATAAAAGAACTAACTAGATATGGCCAAAAGTGATTTTAAAGTAAATGTGTATTTTAAAACATTCTAAGTATGGACAATAAATGAAATAGTGTCTTATTTGACTATAACGACACAGCTTAAGTGACACCCATTAAAATTATGATGACTTTGCTAAAATAAAACTAATGTTAAGTTTTAAATTTCTCCTTTTACTAGGAAAAAAAGTTTTTAAGTGACATTCGATCTGCAGGCCAAAGCCAGTTTCACAATATCGCCAAACGGCTAGCTGTCAAGATTGTCAAGTAGACATCTGCCTTCAAGAATAATCCCTGTAGCTATGTGCAACCCCAGCAATTCCATTTGACTCTTGATATGTTCAAAGCCGGGCCCCATATGCTCTGCATGTGGGATGATTGATTGTGGGGCTTAGGAAGCAGTTGTGAATTAAATATGGGATTCAGGTCATCAGAGTTTCATTTGAAATCTGTTTCATACGTAGCCTTCTGTTCTGATGGGCTCCCTTCCTTTCAGACTGGAGTACGTGTCAGCTGAGCGAGAAGGCAGTTTGTGGAAATGGCATTAAAACAAGGATGTTGGATTGTGTTCGAAGTGATGGCAAGTCGGTTGACCTGAAATATTGTGAAGAGGTGAGTGGATACTGTGTTATATCTGAGTAAATTCTTCCCCAATAATTTCGATTCATGCTGAGCCAAGTGACCTGTGCTCAATGCAGCTCATTGCCAGGTGTTTCTCTGCACTATTCAGAGGCTGCTAAGCACCCTCTTGAAAAGAAACACTGTCCAACTACTGATTTCTACACATAATTTCCTGTATTTTGTTCTCCTTGGAGCCCAAAGGTATGCTAATTAGCCTATTTTGAAAGAAATGCTCGGGGAACAATAAGTAATCAAGGTGAATAAAGGCAATAAATCTTAATCAGACTACTCATCATCTTTTGTAATTTCATGTGAATTTTGTGTTGCCTGGGACACCTGCCAAGAGCCATCATTTATTCTCTCTGTTGCTAAACATTGATCGCATGTGGTTTGGTAGCAGATTTTGATATTAGGATCTAATATCCAGCTGTGAGAGTCTAAGTACTCAGGCCTGGATGAGAGCCTGAAATTCATACAAAGGAATGAAGTCTGCCATTGCATCTTTGAGGTACAGAGAATTGCAACTATTAATTCTCCAATTTATAAAAGTGATGTCATCATTTCTAAGTATGACCTTATGAAGTGTGAGGAAACATCATTGTTGGTCTGTCTTAGCTTTCTTGACGCTATGCTTCATGTTGTAATGATTTTGTCTGACTTCCATACCAAACGGGTACTCACGTTCCTGACGAGTTTTAACTCCTCCTGCATGTAAGCCCCAATGGGTTAAATGTGAACCCAGATAAGCAGGAGCCTCAATAGATCTTGACCATATAGAGAGGAGCTTATGACCCCATTAGGGTTCAGTAGACATGGCAACCATAACTTCCATCTAAACATCCCAGGGGTTCTATAAGCCCATGGTAAATTGTTCCACCTCCTGAGAAAACTTGAGATGGAAATATCTTGATCCATTTGATATCTTTATCACGTGGCCCTAACAACTTCGTTGTATCTGTCCGTGGGAACAGAGTCCCAAGTGTGCTGAGAACAAGCTGTTCACTTAATAAATTCTACTCACCACAATCCTATAATTTAGTGTATTCATACTTTAATTATAAATTTTATACCTGAATTAATTTGGTTTTGAAACTAGCAACATCAAAGTAATGTAACCATTATAAAAATAACATTAGTATTAATGAACATTATTATAGTCATATATTGGCTGGAGAGCTTTGATCAACTTCTAGTTAAATAATATATCTCCTTTTTTGCAAATGTGTATATAAATGTCCTCCTGGATCAAAATGAAATCTACCATGAATAGCTGAGAGCTTTGTGAAAGCTAAACCCAAATCATACAAAACCAATTAAAAAAAAATGACTATCAGAGGTATAGCTAGAATCCTTTATGTCTGAAGTGAAATGTGAGTAAACCCTGAGAAATAACTAATTTCAATTATCCAGGAGTCTAGATAAATTTACTCTTATGTATTAATATTATGTTTGAATACTGTGGAGACAATTAGGGATTCAAATTATAACATTCCAGTGAACACTGTCTTTAGAGAGAATAGTGCTCTCTCTGCAGGAATTGGAATAAACAACTCATATCCCATTTTATCCATCCCCATGGATGCAGTAGTATTAAATAATAGCCCTGAGAAGAGCTGGCTATCTTTTTTAATAATGGATTGGTTGCCTACCTACTAATACATGTGCCAACTCTGCATTCAGCACAACAGCAGTAACTAACTCTTGCTGTGTCTCTAACAGCCAAAACGAAAAAAATGCCATTCCTACCCAACCAAGAGGACAATTAGGATTAAACCCATGTAGTGTTTACATAGCATTTTTTTCTTTGATGTTTTCTTTATTCATCCGATACCTAGTAATTGGTTTCTCCTTTCCTATTCTTTGATCTCTGAACAGATTTCATTTACTTAGACACATATGTTTAGACAGATGAGAGAGTAAGAGAGAGGAAAAAAAGAAGGGCACAATAAATGTAAGGAAAAAAAGGAGCAGAGGGTTAAAATGGATGCCCAGAGGATCTATACACAGAGATCCTTTTCAATTCTATAGTGAAATGAGTCAGTAGCAGTTGAATTCTGTGATTCAAACCTTCTCTCCACAAAACAATTGTCTGCCTTAAATGTTACACATCGTTTTTAGCATATAATCACCTTAAGTCTACTTTCTTCGATCTCCTATGTCTTTAAGTGATTTTAATGAGACTTCAATTGATATGGAAAAAATGGTGTTAAAAAAAAAAGTATACTGAATACTCAGCTTTGTCAAGTATTACGGGTGGAGAATATAATGGGAGTACCTGCAAAGGTAAGGAGCCTACAGTCATTGAACTGATCTTCTCTCAGTGGATAACTTAGAGCCAAGAGCTATACTTGAACCACAACACAAGATTTCAGAGAAGTTTTCTTTTGCCAGCTTTTGCTATGTACATTACACACTTAAACTTCCTTTCCATACAGAAATAAAAACACGATCTTGCAAATTCCCAAAGATTACTCCCCACCCTCAAAACTGTACTCTCCTAACACGTTCTTAAATATTTCCATTTTCATGCTAATTTGAACCTTTTGTTTGCGTACACAGTCAATGAGTTTGAAATCTCCTATTTTAAAAGTAGTAAATCTCCTATTTTAAAAGTATTCTACTTTTGGGCGCCTGGGTGGCTCAGTGGGTTAAGGCCTCTGCTTTCGGCTCAGGTCATGATCTCAGGGTCCTGGGATCGAGGCCCGCATCGGGCTCTCTGCTCGGCAGGGAGCCTGCTTCCCCCCCTCTCTCTGCCTGCCTCTCTGCCTCCTTGTGATCTCTCTCCCTCTGTGAAATAAATAAATAAAATCTTTAAAAAAAAAAAAAAAAGTATTCTACTTTTAAATGAGTTCCTTGAGTAAGGAACTCAATGCCAAAAGAGTGTCACAATATTAATATCTGATGAGAGGCTAACCAAAATAAGTGAATTATCCTACAGTTAGCTGCTGAGATCAGTTTTAGAAAATAAAGTCTTTGTAAAAAAAAAAAAAAAACCAAGTGTATATGAAATATTCATAATCCAAAAATTCTAGTGACCCATGTTCCCTTTTGAAATAGTGTACTTAACAACTAATATTTTTCATTATTTCAGTGCATTATAATATTAGTTTTCAAATGGTGATTTGTCTTTCAAACCCTTTGCTTTTCAGTTTAACGTGAACATATAAAAATAAGTTCTATCCCGGAGATACAACTATGGATTACATACTGGTGATATTCTTGGTTTTTAACTAATGGAAAGGAATCATGCTTACACCTCTTTGTTCCTTGTTTAGGGAAATTAAGCCAATTTGGAGACTAAAGCTACTTTCTTTCATGACTTATTTAAACAGTGCAACAGCATTGATGAAATGGGTTCCTGAATTCATCCTGTGTCCTTTGCTCTCACTCTTCTGGGTTGAACCACTTTCTATTTTTAAGTTTGAGTGTTTGACCTCCAGGTAGCTTTTTATTCTATTATGCATCTTACTTTTTCTTCCTTTCCTCTCCACTACTCTTCTCTTCCTCCTTTCCTCCATCTAATGCTACACTGAGCCGTGCTTCCAAGTCAGTACAGATCTACCTCTCTCCTTTCAGCTTGGCCTGGAGAAGAACTGGCCGATGAACACATCATGCATGGTGGAATGCCCAGTCAACTGTCAGCTTTCTGACTGGTCTCCTTGGTCAGAATGTTCTCAAACATGTGGCCTCACAGGTTAGTACCTTCATTAGCATTAGACTCAAGATCAAGGAACAGGAAATGAAATATCCCTCTTGCTTTGAGTCTTACCGGATAATCTTCAGCAAGGTTGAGTCAGTGTCGTTCTCTTCAAAACATCTGAGCCTTACTTGTTCCTCAGATCTCCTCAGCAGAAATGTCTGTGATGCCCTCTCTCAAGATAGATGCTTGCACAAATACGTCACTAGAGTTGCATCCCTTTGTATCTTTTTAAGGAAAAATGGTCCGAAGACGCACAGTGACCCAGCCCTTTCAGGGTGATGGGCGGCCATGCCCTGCCCTGATGGAACAGTCCAAGCCTTGCCCAGTGAAACCCTGTTACCAGTGGCAGTATGGCCAATGGTCTCTATGCCAAGTGCAGGTAATCAGATCTCAAGAAGTTGTATGGATATGTGTGTTCTTTATCTGCAAAGACTTGTTTTCAGAAATATTTTTCAGAGCTGACAGCATGTTTCCTCCTAAAGATTTTAGATGCTTTGCCATTTTGTAATTGTTTAATTAGTTTTGATAACAAGCAGTCCCTGTCCTGTGTTTTTAAAATCATTTGGAGACTGATTCATTTTAATGAAAATTTATTTGCCTGTCTTTGGCTAGAAAACAAATAAATTGTTCATTGTCTACTTTATAGCTAGTGTCCTATAGGACTTCTTCCCTAGGGTTACAAATGCTTCTTTAACTGCTCATAAATCAAAATCAGCAGTGCAGAGATGACTGTAAGTGATGAGCTCGCTAATGAATTATTTTTCTTTTCCTAATTAGTTATTTCTTCCTGCATTTCAGGATGCCCAATGTGGCGAAGGGACCAGAACAAGGAACATTTCTTGTGTAGTGAGTGACGGGTCAGCTGATGATTTCAGCAAAGTGGTGGATGAAGAATTCTGTACCGACATTGAACCCATCATAGATGGTAATAAAAAAATGATTCTCGAGGAGACCTGCACCCAGCCTTGCCCAGGTAACGATACCAAAACAGAATTCATAGTTTGGTCATTTCCTCTTAGCACCAGGGTTGAGAAAGGTGTAGTCTAAGTCGTATGGATAGTCTAAGTTAAGGCATGTCAGCAAGTTCTTCTCATTCAGTAGTATCTGTGCCAATAACTGGATACTGTAGTGTGGATGGAAGGGGTACTACCTTGTTACTGCCAACTAAGGGTGAAGTCTGGGTCTCCCATGTGGCCTCTGCTGACACCCACACATCTGGAGCTTTAACACCTGCAAGGGATGGCAGTTAAGGCATTAGGCTCATGTTTGACAGGGCAAGTATGAAAGAGAATTTGCACCTATTTAGGATTTCCAGGAGAAAGAGAAGCAGGGTTTAAACACATAATGGCTAAAAAAAAGAATAAGTCCTTATAATGAAGGGTTACTCTGGGTCCTCAGTAGAGTCAACAACAAATTCACACGTTGGTATACTGTAGGTAAAACATAAAATGTAGAAAAATAACTAGTAAAGCATCAAGGAAAAAAAACAGATTACCTGTAACTGAAGGCAATCATTTAAAATTAGAATTCTTCTTAGTTAGAATGAAAGCCAGAAGACAATGGAATATATGCAAAGTGTGATGGAAAATGTTCATGAACCTAAAATGCTATCATCCCCAGCTACATGGTTTAAGAGTGAGAAAAAACTATTATGGAAGAAAATATTGAAAATTATTCCAAATCAAAGTTAGACACAAGGGATTCATGCAGGAAAATGTGGAAAGCAAATATTGTATATCAGATAGTTGAGAAATAATTGGCAGACAGAAGCTAATATTTAGGAATTTGGGTTTGATGCAGAGAACTTGAAAGTAGATAGAAGGTCAAAATAAGTTCAAGTAAGTACCCTGTCCACATTGAGTTTACCTTCTAATAGTAACATAAGTAAACCCAAGATTGAAATCTGTCCTAAGTGACCCAGAGGAAAGGAAGATCCCATAATAGCAAACAGGGCAAACACACCCTTCTAATTTAATTATAAATCCGGGAGGAAGCTGCTCTTTTTTGATAAAATCTGTGCATCTCGGTTCGTCTCTTGCTGGTCTTCTCCAATAAAGGGTTTTGAAAATTAGGTATATAGGAGCAAATAAGCTTTAAAGAGCCAAATACTAAAGTAGGGATGTGCCTTTCATATGCTTGTCCTATCTTTTGCAGGCATAGTGTAGTTTATTATTACAATGGTTTGTATGGTTCAAATATAAAAGTATGTTTAGTACAAGCTAATGTCTCATTCTCATTTATTATTATTAAATCTTTGAAGCCTGACCTGGATTCTTTTGGGGGTGAGGGTTATATAATTCACAGTCAACTACCAAAAGATTTATTGAGTTCTGTTGTAAAATAAACTATGTCAAGTGCTATAAGCAGAGAGAGAAAGCCTACTAGTAAAAAAGGTAGGTTTTATTTCCATGTAGTCTGCAATCACTGAGATGGAGTTATATTACCTTTATCTTGAGAGGACTCTTTAAAATTTTAATAGTTTCTCCTGCATAATTAAAAACTGGGGAACCCAAAAGTATTTAAACATGCTTCCTAGTTTCTTTTTAACACTTCAGGATGACATTGAATATTAATGACATACTATAATAAAGATCTACAAAAAAAAATCACTCCACTTTACTATTATACATCTATTAGTCAATAATTCATGTCTGACCAAGATTTCTTAATTATAGCACAAGACATGTTTTCATTAATCAGATCTCCAGGCAACTTTGTGCTAATATTAGACATCTGCAGCATAATGTAAGGCAGTATGAATTATGCATGTGGTATGGCTAGAATAATTAAAATGATAAGACTCCCTATGGATTTGTGTCTATCATAATACTGTATCCTCTGACCAGTGTCACCAGTCAGTCCTGAAGAATGGATGGGTATATGGGAATGATATTTCACTAACTCTTCCCGTTCTCAAAATGGTTGAAGGGGTTCAACACCTGATACACCAGGGTCCAGCAATTCCACTCCTAGGTATGCACCCAATAGAAATGCCCATAAAAAGTTCAAAGACTCAAACTAAAATGTTCACAACAGCAGTATTCAAAATAGAAAAAATTTACAACTCTCCACCTACCAATCACTAGAATGGATATCTAAATTGTGATACCTTCATATGGTGCAGTAAAGTACAGCAATAAGAATGATCAAAGTGGAACTACATAAATACATGTGGATCTTGCAAACAGAAATGAGTGAAATATTTTTTAAAGATATATATGGTATAATTCTGTATATAACACGACAGTTTCTGAAATTCTGAGACTCCCCTGTTGCCGGATTTGATTATTGGTTGCATGGTTATATAATCACATTGTGAAAATTCCAACATTTGTGTGATCATTTTCATGTATATTATTCTTCAATAAATAATTGAAAAAAAGAAGTTGACTGAACCTATAGATCAGATAAAATTACAAGCATTATTGCCACTACTCCAGTTCCTCAATTGGCATCTCACCTCCACACCTCTGGTAACTAATACGAGAGGAGAAAAAAAAAGTATGCATGCCAGTTTTCTCAGCCTTGGAGTTCAAATTCTTTTGAAATTATAAATACCTACAAGATAATATATCCTTTTATAATAATGACAAGTGGTGGTAGGTTTTATTCAACTATTTATCTCTTAAGAGACAATACCCAATAGAATCCACTCCAAAAATAACATTGATACACACTTATAAACTACATATAAACTTGCAAATGTTAAATAGTTATCTAAATCTTATAAATATGTTTTTTTGGTATGCTAGTCATACATTTCCCAGTGAGGTTAAGAAGTAAAATTACTATGTGGCTGGCTACTGTTTATACCCATACCACTAAACTACAAAACCTGTGTTTTGCAGGTGACTGTTATCTGAAGGACTGGTCTTCGTGGAGCCTGTGTCAGCTAACCTGTGTGAATGGTGAAGATCTAGGCTTCGGTGGAATACAGGTCCGTTCCAGAGCTGTGATTATACAGGAACTAGAAAATCAACATCTGTGCCCAGAGCAAATGTTAGAAACAAAATCATGTAATGGTGAGTTCTGCAATTCATGAAATCTTTTCAATTAATTTTATGTTGATAGACAAAAGCATAAGATATAGACTTTTCTATTCAGTCAGTAATTTGCTAAGATCTCGCTTAAGACTGAGAATTAAGAGTATGATCCTGAATTTTAAAAACTTATAGGAAGAAAAATCTTTTCACCCTTCATAATTTAGATAAGAGATGTAAAAAAATGTTTGTCTTATGAGCTACAGAAGAATGAGTTAACTACGAGCACATCATTTGTATACCCAGGACAACCCTGATCATGCATAGACCTAATAAAATCCTTTATTTAAACAAAGGAAACAAAGAAAAATCCACAGCAAAGGGAGAGGTTTTACTATATTCTTAGACACTGATAAGGTATTGATAAGAATTTGACATATAAAACAATATACATGCTTACAGGTTTCCGTGTGTATGTACGTATAGAGCCACCCAATTCATGACATTTCCAAGAACCACAGAGCATTGCAATGTCATAGTTTGGGAACACAGAGGCAGTCTGAATGAAAACCTACGAATTCATGGAGTCAACAAACAACCCTTTCCTTCCTGCTTGTATTTTGAAACGATTAGCGAGTATGACATTTAATAGCAAATAGAAGCCAAAATATTACTGTTATTACTGAAAAGTTGGAGGAGAGAGCTCAGAATGTGAAGGAAGAATGCTTAGAATAAAAACCAAATAGGCTGGGCACCTGGGTGGCTCAGTGGGTTAAAGCCTCTGACTTCGGCTCAGGTCATGATCTCAGGGTCCTGGGATCGAGGCCCGCATGGGGCTCCCTGCATAGTGGAGAGCCTGCTTCCTCCTCTCTCTGCCTGCCTCTCTGCCTACTTGTGATCTCTCTCTCTGTCAAGTAAATTAAAAAAAAAAATAGACAGAAAACAAGATAGTCAACAACCAATAGTTGACCAACACTAAATAGACCACCTCATGGCAAAAATCGAGGGGGGATAAAAAGAACAAAATCAATACTACAACAAATAGAGTTTGAAAGTATATTTTTTAAATAAATTTTGCTAATAAATATAAACGCTTCAAGATAATCTAGAATATTATAATTTATACCAAGAGTAATTGAGAATCTATACCATAGAGTCTATAACTATTAAAAACTTAGATTTATCAAATATTTACTTACACATGAAACAAACTAGAACCTAAATGGCTCTGAGTTTTACCAAAATTTAAAGAAACAAACCACTCTCCCTTTTATGTGAAATCTTAAAAAATGCCGTTGAGTGGGGAAAGATGATGAGGAAAATCCCTCCAGCTCCACCAGAGTATAACCCTGACAGTAAATCAGTCCATAAAGTCACCAATGAAAATAGATGTCAAAATCATGAAAGATGATTATCTAATTATAATTTTGGAAGTACAAAGATGGCTAAATATTAGAAAAAATTAATGTAAGTCATCATAACAGAAAAAAAGGCATATGATTTTTAAATACATGTTGAAAAGATGTTTATATCATGCAATATTAATTTACAATAAAAACTTCCCAACACAACTTGAACTAGAAGGAAATCACTTTACCTGGTAAATGTTATCTACCAAAAGCAACAGCATTCATCATAATATTAGGGGAAACATAAGAGACATTCCTTTGCAATCAGTAACAAAGCAAGGATGCTCACTGTGGCTACTTCTCTTCAACCTAGTAAAGAAGATTCTAGCCAAAGCATCAACAGAAACTTAATAGTTGAAAACAAAGAAATAAGCATTCAGATTACTTTATGATTTTCACCTTAAAAATTTTAACAGAAACAAAAAAGATAAAAAGCATGATTAGCTCAATAGATACGAAAAAGAAATTTGACAAAACATAACATCCACTCATGATAAAAAAAAAAAACTCAACAGGTGGGCCTCAACCTAGCAAATGCCATCTTTGACAAAGCCACAGCTAACATTGTTACACTCTGTGGACGAGCTTGTAATTGTTCATCATTAAGAACAGAAGTACAGCAAGGATATTATCCTCCCTCACGACTTCTAGTCAGTGTACTACTAGAAATCCTAGCCACAGCAATCAGACGATAAAAACAAATAAGAAGCATCCAAGTTGGTAAGGAAGAAGTAAAACTGTCACTGCTTACAGATGTTGTAATATTATACACAGAAAACCCTCCCCCAAAAAACTATTAGAATAAAATAAATTAAGTTGCAGGATACAAAATTTATATATAGAAACCCATTGCATTTCTATACACTAATAATAGAAGAAAAAGAAACTCCATTTACAATTGTACCAAAAAGAATAAAATACCTAGAAATAAACTTAACTGAGGAAGTAAAAGACTGTACACTGAAAATCATAAGGCACTGATGAGGGAAATTAAAGGCCACATAAATAAATGGAAAGAGAGATCATGCTCATGGACTGGAAGAATATTTTCTAAATGTTCACATTAGCCAAAGCAGTCTATTAAATATAACCACTACCGAAGTACCAATAGTATTTTTCACAGAACTAGCACAGATCATCCAAAGATTCGTATGGAATCACAAAAGACTGAACAGCCAAAGCAATCTTGAGAAAGAGCAACAAAGTTGGAAGTAGCACAGTCTCAGATGTCAAACTATGCTACAAAGCTATAGTAATCAAAACAGTATGGAATTGGCACAAAAATAGACCCCTAGATCAATAGAACAGAATATAGAGCCCAGAAACAAACCCACACTTACACGGTCAATTAATCCACCACAAGAAAGACAAGAAGATACAACAGGGAAAAGACAGTCTCTTCAATAAATAATACTGGGAAAACTGGATAGCTACATGTGAAAGAATAAAACTGGATTTCTTTTTTTTTTTTTTTTTTTTTTAAAGATTTTATTTATTCATTTGACACAGAGAGAGAGATTACAAGTAGGCAGAGAGGCAGGCAGAGAGAGAGGAGAGAGGAGGAAGCAGGCTCCCTGCTGAGCAGAGAGCCCGATGTGGGCCTCGATCCCAGGACCCTGGGATCATGACCTGAGCCGAAGGCAGTGGCTTTAACCCACTGAGCCACCCAGGCGCCCCTGGATCACTTTCTTATGCCACACGCAAACATAAGCTCAAAATTGATTAAGAATCTAAATACCTGATACCATAAAACTCCAAGAAGAAAACATAGGCAGTAATTTCTTTGACATTGGCCTTAGCAACATTTTTCTAGATAGGTCTCCTCAGGCGAAAGAAACAAAAGCAGAAATAAAGCTATCGGGACTACATTAAAAGCTTTTGCAGAGGAGGAAACCAACAACAAGGCAACTTATTGAATGGGAGAAGATATTTGCAAATGATATATCCAATAACAGGTTACTATCCAGACTAAACAACTTACACAACTCAATACACACAAAAATATAATGAAAAAATGGGCAGAGGACATTTTTTTCAAGGAAGGAAACAGATGGATGGCCAAAGGAAAAAAAAAAAAAAATATGCCCAACATCACTGATCATCAGGAAAATGCAAGTCAAAACCAGAATGAGAATTTCCTCACACCAGTCAGAATGGCTACTTTCAAAAAAGACAGGAAGTAAGTGTTGGCAAGGATGTGGAAATGGAAACCCTCGTGCATTCTTGGCAGGAACCTAAGTTGGTGCAGCCACTGTAGTGACCAGTATGGAGGTTCCTCAAAAAATTAAAACTACTATATGACCCAGTAATTCCACTGCTGGGTATGTACCCAAATAAATGAAAAAATACTAATTCAAAAATATATATGCACCCCATGTTTATTACAGCATTATTCACAATAGTCAAGATGTAAAAGCAAGCTAAATGTCCATCAGTAGATGCCTAAAAATGTCGTATATATATGTATACGATATTCCATTACTCAGCCATACAAAAGCATGTGATCTTGCCATTTGAAACAACATGGAGGAACCTAAAAGGTATTATGCTAGGTGAAATAGGTCAGACAAATACCACATGAATTCCCTCAGATGTGGAACCTAAAAAACAAAATGAACAAACAAAACAAAAACAGAAACAGACTCATAAGTACAGCGAACCAACTAGGTTGCCAGACTAGGGGATAGGTAACGAGATGAAGGGGATCAAGAGATACAAATTTCCAGTTACAGTGTAACTAAGTCACAGGGATAAAAAGTATATCACATGGCATGTAGTCAGTAAAATTGTAGTAACTTTGTATGGTGACAGATGGTAACTAAACTTATTATGGTGAGCGTTTTGTAAGGTATGTAATTGTTGAAACACTGGGTTATATACCTGAAACTAATACTTTGTCAACTATATTTGAATGAAAAATAAAATCTTTTACAGTAAGACTCAATTACAAAATTTAATTAGAAAAAAACAATCAAAATAAAACTACAAGTAGAAATATATTTAACAGAAATAAGATTAGTAATGATGAAATCCTATTTGAGCACATAAACAACTAAAACATTAGTAAAATAGGCATGTTCGTGGGTAGGCCTCAGTATCATTACATTTCAATTTTATACCAATTTGTCTATAAATTCCATGTAATTTGAAAAGATTTTTAGGTGATTTGAGAAATTGATCCTAAAATTCATATGGAGAAGTTGAAGACCAAGGAGATCCCAGAATTATTAAAGCCCAGAATTTCAAGAAGAAAAAATGGAAGGGGAGGTCAAGGGACTTATATGGCTTTATTCAAGATTTATTATACAGCACTAGTAATTTAAAAAGAATGACCAGTCAACAATAAAGCAATTAGACTAATGAAACAAAATCTCAGGAATGAATTTTCATAAATAGGTACATAACAAATGAAAGTCAGTAGGGTAATGGTGGGTAAATGTTGCAATAATTTGTTATCCACATAATGCTTTTAAAATTATCTTTAAGCTCACATATGCAAAGTTGATAAATTAATAAACTAGATAAATTATAGACCCAAAGGTGAAGAGCATATCTGTCAAATATCTGAAGAAACTATAAGAGAATATCATTATAAACTCAAGGTAGAGAAGAATTTCCTAAATATGACACGAGAAGCGTAAAAATGGGAAAGATGAAAAATCTTCTACATAGTAATAGATCCTAAATAAGGCTAGCAGAGAAGCCACAGACTTAGAAAAGATATTTGTGAAGTCGATTAATTTCCAAGGAATACAATCCTTGTATCTAGGATAACAATTTTACAACTTTTTGGTCCAAGAGTATAAAATTGATCTAATTTTCTATTCTTAAAATTATGTGAGGACCCCAAATTTTCTTTTTTGAGTTATATGAACATAAAAGTTTATGTTAAAAATAAGATTTAAAATAACCATAAACCAATTTTATGTAACAATACTTCCTGAAAAATATCTACTTTGCAAAACAAAAACTATAACTTTGACAAGCATGGTCTTGTTTTACATACTTGCAAATATATAATATCTGCCTTAAAGGAAGACAGCTGGATTCTGTTTCTGACTCAATCTGTTGCAACTTAGTTTAGTTTATGTATATGAAGAAAATCCAGCTCTACTCACACAGATGTGTAGTTGAAAAAAAGGAAAATACACACACACATACACACACGAGTCTGAAAGAATGTCAAAGTCTCCCAGGTTCTCTGGACCCTACTTTGAGAACTGCTATTCTAGAACAAGTAATTCCCACAATTCAGTAAGAAAAGGCATAGATTTCAGGAGGATAAAAAAAAAATGGCCACAAGATATAAAGAAGCAACACTCATAAGAGGAAGTCTAAGTGCCCCCAAACATTTGCTACTTTTTAATAGCATTAATAAAGAACTACAATTTAAAATGAAGATAAAGATTCCACGCCCACTAGGCTAACCAAAAATCTTAAATCTAGCAATTATAAGTGTTTGTGAAGGCTTAAGCAATGATAACCTTTATTCACTGCTGGTGGATATGTAGATTGTCACTTTTTGGAGATTAAAAAAAAAAAGAAAAGTTTTAGTAAAGTTTCAGCCACCCCTATAGTGATATCCAGCAATTTGTCTTTTAGATACTTACCTTAAAGAAGCATGAAGAGAGTTGCACGAGGTTGACCACTGAGGCATTGCTCTAACAGCAAAAATTGAAAACAACCTAAAAGGCCATCCACAGAGGAAATAGCTAAAAAAAAAAAAAAAAAAAAAAGGGGCATTTTATGGAGGGGAATTTTANCTATATAACGGTTAAAATAAATGTACTATAGCTACATTAAAAAAAACCCACAAAGAAATATTTCATCTGTATAATACTTACAATTAAGAATGATAGAGTATCGGGCGCCTGGGTGGCTCAGTGGGTTAAAGCCTCTGCTTTCGGCTCAGGACATGATCCCAGGGTCCTGGGATCAAGCCCCGCATCGGGCTCCCTGCTCAGCGGGGAGCCTGCTTCCTCCTCTCTCTCTCTCTGCCTCCTTGTGATCTCTCTCCCTCTGTGAAATAAATAAATAAAATCTTTTAAAAAAAATGATAGAGTATGATACTATTTAAAATTTTTAATAATACAGTTGACCCTTGAACAACACAGGTTTGAATTGCCCAGGTCCACTTACATGAGGGGTTTTTTTTTTTTTCAATATAAATAGAGTACAGGGATGCCTGAGTGGCTCAGTCAGTTAATCGTCTGCCTTCAGCTCATGTCATGATCCCAGGGTTCTGGGATCAAGTCCCGCATCAGGCTCCTTGCTCAGCACGGAACTTCTCCCTCTTCACAACCCCCCCTTCCTGGTGCACTGTCTCTGACAAAAAAAAAAAAAATCTTCTAAAAAATAGTAATAATATCAATACAGTACAAAATATTTTCTCTTCCTTATGGTTTTCTTAGTAACTTTTTTTCTAGCTTATTTTAATAGAAGCATATAGTATGTAACATATAACACAATTAACTCAGATTCTGTATTATCAGTAAGGCTTCTAGTCAACAGGATGTTAATAGTTAAGTTTATATACAGATTTTAGACTGCACAGGGGTATATGCCCCTAATCCCCATGTTGTTCAAGATCAACTATACTGTTATCATTAGAAGAATAAAAACCATGGCAAAGAAATGGGATTTAGGAATAGATCAGGAATTTTATAACATTTTATAACATCTATATAGATGTACTTACCACTTTTACAATTGTTTATAAATATTTTCGTAATAGTCTTTCCCCATGATTGTCCTTCTAGACAGCAGAATGCTTCTGTTCATGTTTATTGTGTTCCTGCAGATGGACAGTGTTATGAGTATAAATGGATGGCCAGTGCTTGGAAGGGTTCTTCCCGAACAGTCTGGTGTCAAAGGTCAGATGGTATCAACGTAACAGGTAAACTTCCAATTTCTCTTTTTTGAAAGTCTTCCTATAACACACATGCAGTTGGTTAAAGAAAATAAATAAAGATATTCTTTCACTATTCAGCACATGGTTGGGATTCAGTACCTAAGCTGTATAAATGTAACCAGTGACTATTTTATTTTTTATTATTTCAATTAAATTCTCCCTTATCCAGCCATTTTTAGACAATGTTGCTAGAATCTAATTAAAGTACTATATAATTCCAATAAATTATCATAATTCTCAGATTGCCTTCCCTAAAAATGTTATGTGAATAACTTATCATGTTCTTTAAAAATATCAGTATTTTGTTGAATATATCTGTTTCTGTACCTTAAAAAAAACACATGAAGACCAAAAATATTATCAAGGAAATATAATTATACCAATGCAAATATCTTGCTTGAATTCAGAAATCTATGGTTCAGGGTTTTTTTGTTTTTTTTAATTAATTGGTAAGATTATTGGTAAATATCAAGCCCAGAGCATCTGGACAGTTAACCTACTCTGTCCCCACCCAAAAATTATATAGTCAAAGAAGAAATCCAAATGAAAAAATTTTCTGAAATGTCCTTTGACCCAGATATACCAAAGACCTTCTCTAATCTGCAATTACTAAAACTTTCCTTATCTGAACTCAATAAATGCAAGGGTTCTTAAGGACCCTATGAAGTGGAGAGAAACGGCTCCAGATATGTACCTTATAAATTTCCTAGGAAGAAACCAAGGTTGGAACCGCAACCTCAACCTTAAGCACATGACCCAAAGATCTAAAGTCTCTAACATTTTTATAGATCTACAGGGAATCTTCGTCGTGTACCAGTAGCACGAGTTTTGAGAGTTGACTATTCAGGGGGACCTGCTGACTTACTGCCGTTGTTTTGACCCTCTGGCAGAGATTAAAAGTAATGTGCATGTGGGTGCCTGTTAGTAATGTCCATTTATAAATTTAGCTGTAATATATACAGTAAGATAACAGGAACAAAGATCAATATGCTTTTTGAAAAGCATCAATTTTTATATTAGATTTTAAATTACCTGGATTTATTTAAACCTAATTACTTATTTCCTCCCTATGAAAGCTGGAACAGGATATCAAATTATGTTCTTATGAAGGTAAGATTTTATACATGAGAAATCTGTATCAAGAAACCATTGATAATAGCAACTCCCAGTGGACACACATATAACAAAGAAGAGATACCTACCCGGAAACCCTTTGCTCTCTCACAGTATTATTTATGGGGCGGGGGGGATCTATTCCAATCACACCATTGTAAGAGGTCTAAGGGGAGAAAGCACCCTAGGAAGGGAAGCATAGGTTTTCTGAATTTGAAGGCACTTATAGAGATGGTCCAGTCAATGCAAGTGTTGAAAATGAAGGTCTACATTCTTCTTGAAACTATTCAGAGGGAACACTGCAGTTTCCCCAGAGGGTCCTATTACTTTTCATGGGTTTTTTCCCTCCCCAAATATGGATGCAAGTAATATTTGTCTGCCGTTTCTTCTACGTGTTAAAAGCTCTTTTCCCACTAAAATTGGGGATATTCCTCAATGCAAAGGTAAGTCCAATTTTAAAAGACTTACCTGTAGAAATCATGTATTCACCTTCTTTTTAATCCACTGGAGTACCCAATGTATTTCTTTCTAATACTCTGATACCAAAAAGGCCAGTGTGTAAACGATTTGTGATAAATTCTGTATGCGTTCTTCTTCCACCTTTTAGGAGAGATGGGATTCTTTATGAGAAATAGACAAGCATGTAAAGTATATTACCTCTCTTAATCGATTGCTTTAATTTTATGAAGTTGTCCTTATTAGAAATCAAGATGTTTTCCTTTTTTCTTCATGTGTTTCATGATAATAACTTCAGTATGGCCTTTTAACTGCGATTGCTTTGCAATGACTAACTGCTTTCCCATCACAATTTTTTGATGAATAGTTTATATTACTGAGAGATAAAGCAAAGAATTAACAATAGGTATCTTGGATTAAATTCTAGAGGATCATCAATTCACTAAGTAAAAGAAAAACTTTGCTTTCCTAAAATTCTATTCAACTGAGCAAGTATGGTTTGAAACTCAACTTCCCTCCACATCACCAATATTGTTTCTCTGATTCTATTCTCATCGTAAAACCTCACTTGTAACAACTTAGGCACACTTGGTACTGTACTTAAAAAGAAGAAAGAGAAGGAAGAAAAACCAGAAAGCTGCGATGTCGATGTCGAGTTAAACAGGAATGCAAATACATCACTTAGTAGCTACAAATGTTTTTTTTCCCATGCCCACAAAAATCCTGAATCGGCAGGAATAGTGATTTTTCTTTCTAAGAACTATGCATTATTAAAAAAAAAAACCCACATTTATACAATAGTCACATAAATAGACGTCTCAAGGGACATGAAAACAATTTCTCTGACTAGCCAAGAAAGAAATTTAAAGGAAAATTCAATCTGCTTTTTAATGTTGGACTGGGCCAACCATGGACTGGGGACCATGACAGAAATAGCTGGTGTGCAATTAGTGTTTTCAAAGTAGCACCTAAACAAATAAGTGCTTGTGGAGCCCCTGCTGAGTGCCAGGCACTGTGCTGCCTCAAGTTCCTGTATGAAGTGGTCAAGGTTAACCACATAGTTTGCAATCAGTCACCCTCAGAAAAATCCACAGGGGTTCCCGTAGTGGTTCAGGATTCAAAGACAAGTCTATACAACAGTGTGTTTCTCTCATTGCAAGAGATGCTACTTGTCAATATATGATTTTCTGTTCTGCAGGTGGCTGCTTGGTGGTGCGCCAGCCTGATGCTGACAGGTCTTGTAACCCACCGTGTAGTCAACCCCACTCGTACTGTAGTGAGGTAGGTGTGACTTCATTAGGAGAGACCAGCTAGCTTCCTTATTTGTCACCTCACCACCTCTTAAAAAGTCCATTTCCCCACCCCCAGAAAAAGCATGTCTTGGGGCCTAAACCTTTATTTCTAGACCTCTCCTTTTATCAATATGAATATTCTCAATGTTTTTACTATTTCTGCTCTTAAAATTCTTTGTGTACAGTACAAAAAGTGTGTTTTATGCAGTTAAGAGAGAGATTACATGTAGTAAATTCCCAAAACAGCACCTCCTTAAAGCCTTCTCTTCAAGTCAGATCTGTTATGCTCTCAAAGATCACCTTCTATGTATAGTAGAAATCCTCTCATTCTCCTGCAGATGAGGACATGCAGTTGTGAAGAAGGGTACACTGAAGTCATGTCTTCTAATGGTACACTTGAGCAGTGCACACTTATCCCCGTGGTGGTGATACCTACTGTGGAGGACAAAAGAGGAGATGTGAAAACCAGTCGGGCAGTACATCCAACCCAATCCTCCAGTAACCCAACAGGACGGGGAAGAACCTGGTTTCTACAGCCATTTGGGCCAGGTGAAGTGGCTAGACAGTGTTACTGTAGAATCCTTTAGTTATACATTGAAACAATGTCAAAGGGTTAAAAAAATGAGCGTTTCCTCAGGAGTTATTTATCATTTCATCTGTACTCATTTATTGATATTGCCATACAGCATAATGTTTTTATTATTATGAAAAAAGCACTCATGCTGAAAGTTCAGAGAAATGAAATTACTTTCTTCTGAGAAAAAAATTTAGGATATTAGTTATTTTGATCTCAGACCTAAATTTACAAGTATAATTATGTTCACATTGAACAAAGAAATCTAACAATGAAATATTAATTAGGAATAAAGTATATTGTCACTCAGAACTGAAACAAAACTCTAAAGATACTCAAGAATTTTTCATTTGACCACAGACTGGTAATAATTTGAAGCTAAAATAGTAACATCAGTAATGCAGGGCTGTGCCGGGAGGGGGCAGGGGGTCCTTGGTAGCCAGCCCAATTTCTGTCAGCCCCTGGATTTGGTAAACTCAAATAATCAGAATCTGCACTAGTGCCAGATACAGAAGGGCAAGGATGGAGCCTTCCTGTCTAAATGGGATGATTTAAATTTGGAGACTTACCAGACCCTTGTCATATTAAACAGACACCCTTAAAGTGTCTAGTAATGGACTTGAAGCCAACACAGGCAAAAGCTTGAAGGCCTAATACAGCGCTATCCCTACCCTGCACACATGCTCTCCCCAGTTGGAATGAACTGTATGCTTAGTCCTGGAACTAAAGCTGGTGCTTAAAATTGTGCTGCAAGGGCTATAAGGTAGTTAAAATCATGGTGGTTTTTCTCACACCAAGAGGGACTACTAGTTAATGACCAAAGGAAATCTCCAACCAAAGCCAAGCACAGTCTACAGTTGTTAGAAATATGAGAAAAGAAGGAGTCTGCATAACACATCTCTATTTCTAATGCACTAAGTCAAAACGCTTTCCCTTATTGGACAATCACTATTAGGATTTTAAGTATTTTCAGTATTTGGATGATTTAACCAAAACACTGTGATTTAACCACATTATCCCTGCCTTCATAAGGCTGTTAGCTGAAAATACAGTTTATTTTGAAAAGCTGACTTGTCTGTGCAAACCTGGAAAACTCTTCTCTCCATGTTTAAGAGAATGGAGCTACCAATGGCCATTAGCAATCTTGACCTCGACTAAGAATCCAAGCAGAACTTCTCATATCAAAACTAGCTTTTAGAAAGGGAATATTGTCATTTTAAATATATACCCACCCCAAAATGAATATTTAAATATATTTAAAAGATTTATGTTCTTAAAAAGTACATTTAGACTTTGTTCTTGGTTTTTTAAAAACTCGAAGATATTTATTGAAGAACTCTCAGGGCAGATGAACCCAAGCGTGGTTGATTCTAAACCTAGTCTCTAATTTTTAAAAACTTTAGAATTGAAAAAATAGTATATTTAGAATATTAACCATTTAGTTCCAACAAATGGACCCTAAGTTGCTCCAGCTCTAAGCAGTAAAACTTTCACAATACTGATTTGTTTTCGATGCCTTCCAAATATTGAATAAAACAGTGTCTATGGAGTCAATTTGCCCAATCTATAATTTTAGCACTAATTTTATGTATGCAACAGAAAATACATGTTGATGTAAGGATCAACTTAGGCAAATTTATTAATACTATCATCTAGTTGAAGTTTATTCTGAACACAAAACTAAGAAGCTCAAAGAAAATGAGACCAGAAAATCAAATTAGAAAAGTTCCTATCCTGCCTAATTCCATATAGTAAAAAGTTAGAAAAATGTTATTCAGAGTTAAAAAGTTATTATCAAACTTGCCTATTTTTACAAAGGATACTGTCGATTGAATTTTAAAGTACAGTGCAAGTGTAAATTAGATAAAGGATTAATTTCCCACCAAAATGTTAAATATATTCACTCCCAATTCATCTCAGAAAGGTTAAAATGACAAAATTTATGTTCAAAAACCTGTCTGCATTAACCCTAAGCTGTAGGACTTTATTGAAATTGCATTACTTTTCTTCTTATAATTGCCACCCTCAGAATAAAAATGAGAAAATGTTTATTTAGCATTACACATATTGGATTTGAAGTAAAATTTAGATAAGCAGCTACAAAAATTTAGGCATATGAACTTGCAATCTGAACACAAACTGAATTGAAAAAATATTTTCCATTCAATTCTCACTGATAATTTATCTTTAATGAAGCAGCATCTAACTCATAATAGCAGCTTTGCATTAATCATTAACTGTGCCTAAGCAATAATTCATTTTGTTTTGAAAGGATCTGATCATAGTTGACTGGTCATTGGTCATAGTTAAAGACTGTCTCATATATATATATATATATATATATATATATATACACACACACAAGACTAATGTAAATTAATAACTAATATCCATTCTTCTTAGATGGGAGACTAAAGACCTGGGTTTACGGTGTAGCAGCTGGGGCATTTGTGTTACTCATCTTTATTGTCTCCATGATTTATCTAGCTTGGTGAGTGATTAAATATTTCAAAATCTAAGGGGATACTTATCTGTTTCAGCAAAAACACTGTCAGTTGACTATAATACAGAAACACCAATTTGTCTCAAATCAGTATTCCACACTTATTTAGTGTTCATCTGAAATTAGAAATANTCTGTTTCAGCAAAAACACTGTCAGTTGACTATAATACAGAAACAGCAATTTGTCTCAAATCAGTATTCCACACTTATTTAGTGTTCATCTGAAATTAGAAATAAAAATAGCTTTAGACACAGATTATTATACAAACGACCAAAATGAGCCATTTACTATCTGAAGATGAGCCAGAGCTGCTCCAGGTCATCTTGAGTATGTTCTCCTTGGTTATACAAGATAATACTGCTTTGTATGCTAATCGTGAACTACAGAGTTTGATACTAAATTACCACTGGAGAAAGATATTATGATACCTAATTTTATTTTATTCAGGTATATTGTTAAACATGTATTATAAATTGTGTATTATTTTTAAAGATTTCTGGTCAAATACTAATGATTATACTATAGTATTATTTCCATCATTAGTGAGAAATTCCATTTGGTAATTCTTTTGCAGGATAATAAAATATTTGAGGGGTTCTATTTCAGGTTTATTCAGAGCATTAACTAAGAAATTCAAAGACACCAGAATATCAAACTTTAAGGTTGAATTTAGGTCACTGGGCAGTTAGGCAACTTTATCAAAATATTTTGAATTTTTTCATTTAAAACGGTGAAATTTACAATTAAAGATTGACTTTCCTTCTCCAATTATTTTATTATCTACAGCAAAAAGCCAAAGAAACCCCAAAGAAGGCAAAACAACCGACTGAAACCTTTAACCCTAGCCTACGATGGAGATGCAGATATGTAAAATAAACTTACCCAGGCAACAACCAGTTTCAGCTTTCTGACTTTGCAGTATACATCCAGCAGCCACAAAGCTCTTCATACGGTGTGAATTCAAATGCATTGTAACTTTTTAAAAGAGCATCAAAGAGTAAAAATCAGTGCCATTGGAGATATCAAGATAGTACCACTTATATAAATTTTTTTTAAAAAATCAGCCCTGAGAAGTCTAGATTTAGTTGAATACAGGCTGCATTCTGACAGTTTTTTGTGATCTTTTCTGAAATGTACCAAATGGCCATTCACTTTCATCTCAAAAATATGGTTGTGGAATTGGTCAGTTAGGACACCTGATGCAAACCTCTGTTGGCAATGTTAATCCATAGTAACATTTTAGCATGAAGAGTTTATACCAAGATCTCTACAATACTATAGTCAAGCATAACAACATGTATACTCAATTGAATGATACGCATTACTATGTCAGACTGTGTACTTGTTAATAAGCAATTTTAATGGTGAATAAGAGATAAGCTCTAAGCTGAGCAGATAATCCATTGAATAAGTTCAGCATCTTGGTGGTTGATGGTAGCTTTCATTAAACTGCATTTCAGAGGCAAAGACTCTTTTATAAGACTTAATTCTTGTCTTTCTCCAAAGTAAGAATGCTGGACATGTACTAGTATCTTAGAAAAAAAAAAAGTCCTCAAGTTCAGTATTTTCTAGTGGTTATTGTCTGGAAAACTAATTTGCTTGTGTTAATACATTTCTACTTTCCCTAATTTTCAAACTGGTTGCCTGCATCTCTTTTGCTATATGGAAGGCACATTTTTGCACTATATTAGTGCAGCATGATAGGCACTTAACCAGGATTGCCATAGAAACTGCCTCTTTTCATATGGGATGAAGACATCTGTGCTGAGTGTCATGGAGCCATTTGAAACTTCTTACATCCAGAAGAGAATACAGTTCAGTTTGTATGGCAACGGGATGGAATTAGCTATTACACCTGCTGTCTACACTCTTCCTCATTGCTGTAGCCATTGTGAAATCGACAATATGGCGGTGATTTCAATGTTCTAATCCCGAACTCATTAACCCTTCAAAAATGGATCCCTCTAGTTGGTTTTTAATTGTACTTTGAAGGTGGTTTATGACTAGATTTTTATATTTGTTATCTTTGTTAAAAAAAGAAAAGAAAAAAAAGGAGCCGGTTGTCTTTTTAATTTTGAGCAGATGGAGAAAATAACATCTTGATCATTTTTGTAACTAAAAGAACTCAAAATCCTGTGATGCCCGCCCCCCCCGAATTTGTTTTTCCTAATTTCATATCAAATGTATCCATCATTTTGTCTTCCTCACTGGTAAAATTTGAAGGAATCTTTGTAGGATTTCAAACCTAAAATGTTCAAAAAAGAATAGTTTGCCTGGAGCTTCATTAATTATCTAGACCAAGGGTGGCTAACTTGTCCCGTGAAGGACCAGATAGTAGGTATTTTCCGCCAGGCCTGTGTTGTACCTTCTCTGTTCCGTCGTCATGAGGAGGCAGAGGCAGCTATAGATGATGCACAGTACAAAGAAGAATGACCATGGCTGTTTTCCAATGAGCCTTTCTTTGTAACAACAGTCAGCAGACCACATCTGCAGGTTGTGGTTCATGAAACACTGGTCTGAAAGTTATTCAGTGCTTACCTTCTGTTGTGTCATCTTTTGCTTTCATTTACCCTTAGAATGCCATCCATGTTTAATTTCAAAGGTGAAAAATGGTCAACTTTATTACAGTTTTGGAAGTAGTTATATTTTTCACACATGTAGCCCTGGGAATGGCACAGTGAAATACAACCTAATTTGGTGGACTTTATGGAAAAAAAAAATCAAAAGGTGCCATTAAAAAGCAATTCCATTTTTCTGGCAACATTTACTGCAACAACCTTTGACAGAGGGGAGGACATTAGGTTTTCAGGTCTTTTAAAAATAATGTGATAAGCTATTTTATCTTAAACATAGCTGTGTTACTAAAAAACTGGTTTAAGACTAGGTGTTTTACCTTCAAGTAGAGTTTGGACTCCCCCTGCTGTTCATTAGACTATTTGCAAAGATTATAGAAAGACATCTGATTAGGATAGGTCTTTGCCCCCAAAATGAACAGATTTCTCCCTGAATTAATATGAATTAAATGTGGAAAGCATGAATTCCTTACTCAACATTCACTTTATTAGGCAAAGCAGTCATTTCAAAGAAAATAGGTGGTCACAAAGAGAATTTTACTTTAAACCAAGGATTTAAACACGACAAAGCATGAAAACAAATTCCATTGCATCAGTCTTACTGAAGAGGAAGACAAAAATAATACTTGTTTTATTCCTGATTGCTAGTTCATGTACTCAGGGGTCTTCCAGGTAGTCCTCAAGTTGGTCTCTTTAAATAAAATGAACTCCATTTGTCCAAAATGGTTGAGAAAGCATCTGTTGCAGTTACTCGAATTTAGCTAACAGCCTCATAAAGTGTATGCAACATCTAATTACTTTGAAATTACTGAATATATTGTTGCTACAAAAGCTATACTTAGAATACTGTAAAATGTAATTTAGAAGGCAGATCAATATCATCCAACCCATACTGTAAGAATTAATGAATTGATCAAAATGATAAAATTTTATGAAAATACATGGTTTTACTAATTAATTACATTTTAAAGTACTACATGTACGGAGGAGACTAGGTTCAGTGGAACCTAAAACTAGGAAACATATTGGAAGTTCACCATTAGGATAAATACTGGGTACCATCTTATTAGAAAAATGGAAGGAAGGGCATGTAGCCAGCTAGCTATTTTGGACAAATGAAGGTTACTGTGTTCATGTTTAGATCATGATAATAGCCTTATTTTTGTTTCTGGCATCAGTCAATAATAAGTATGTTACTGGAATTTCATCAAAACCTTACTCCTCCTGTTCATTCTGATAGTTCAGGAGGGAAATATAGTAGTAACTTGTCTGTTGACACTTTTGCCTTACCAAAATGGCCTGCGAGCCCAAAAAGATTTACAACTACTGCTCCATAAATATGAAGGTCGACTTGGAATTTTTTTTTAAAAGAAAAATGACAGTATTATATACTATTTTGTTGGGCTATTTCAATATAAACCACATAGAATTGGCACAATTAATCTCTCTTGAAGGGGGCTGATTTATTTATCAGTACCTAATCTAAGATACGGACCATAATTCTTATTTGAAAGCCTTTTTGAGGACACTAGTGTGTAGCTTAAAGCAGATTTGAAAAGGAGTGCATAAAAGCATGTTCTTAATTACTTATAACAAAGCACAAATTACTCATAACAAGACAAATATTTCTTGGAATTATCACATGTAAGACCCTCTGCTAGACACTGTAATACAATTACTCATGGCTTTTGTATACATTCGTATCTAAGACACTCAAAAGAAGGAAAAATGTTTCATGAGTAAAGCAAGCACTAAATCACCCTTGACTCTGGATTTGTTTCCAGTGTGGTACTTTTCCTGATGGAACGCCCATGTCTCAGGCCATGCCCTTAAGCTTTTGCTGTAACCCTCCTCCACCCTCAGGGAGGTTCACTGTGGCTGAACCAGAACCGTTACTTCCTGGACACTTCAAGATAAAGTCACTTACCCAGAACTTCTTACAGGGATTAACACCTCTCAGTTTTGATTGTTTTACCTCCTCCAAGTCACTTT
The DNA here is from genome assembly GCA_002007465.1 of Ailurus styani. Taxonomy (NCBI): domain Eukaryota; kingdom Metazoa; phylum Chordata; class Mammalia; order Carnivora; family Ailuridae; genus Ailurus; species Ailurus styani. Next base: position 902,603 of record LNAC01000552.1, read on the forward strand.
ACCTTTGCTCCTTTATAATGATTTTCTCTGGTCTCTCGCTACTCTGCTTACAACTAATCTTATCAACTTTTCTCAGAACTACTTTCTACTAAACATGCTCAAATTTTTAAATAAGGGGAAAAAAGGTGAAAGTCTATATTCCTTACCTTTAGTCAAAGTGTCACTAAGAGTGTGAACATCTTGCTTTAAACAAAATGTACTGGTCAAAGACATGAGTAAAAAAGATAAGGAAAGATGTAGAAGACATGCCCCCTCTAAAAAAAGACTTTCTGTAAATATGTTCATTTTTATACTCTAGTTAGTACGACCCAGTAAGCTCCTACCTCGACCTTGCCTCTGTATTCATGACCCACCCTACAAGGCAGTAAGGCAGGCCTGTACCTTCTAGAAAGGACTGCCCCTTCTTGGCCTTATTTGGAGTTTGAATAGATTTCCAAGAATCATGCCTCCAGAATGATCTGAGATCTATTTGTAAACTATTACCAAATTCAGATGTGTTTCGTGTTATGTTTTCCCCACTGAGACTGAGGGTGTTGAAAGGAGAGCAATATAGGAATGAATCTGTGAAGCATCTTGTCAAAAAGTGAGTTTTCCTGGGTCTAGTTTAGATGTGAGAGCAGAACTCACCTGCCTGTCCCACCTGGTCCTATCTTCAGGTGGCCGTGACTGCAGAAGAGGATTTCAGGGTCTGAAACGAGAGTGTGGGCCTCGCAAACTTGACTCCCTATAAAAAGGATGTTTTGCAGTGTGATTACGGTAATTCCGTATCAGCGGGAACACTGAAAATGGTTACGTCTACGTTATTAAATGAGTAAAACAAATGCTAAGTGGCTAGAGTTAACTTTGTAGTTTTAGGTTTTCATGCTTCTACCAAGCCAGATCTTAAAACGGGCAGTACATGAAGACTTTTAGTTCGTGGCGGTCATGTTTTCAGCGATCAAAATCTCTAGTCTATTTAGAATATAACTGTCAGTTTTATTGTGTTTTGTAGACTTTTTTTTAAAAAGCAATAGTTTCTAGATCATCTACTTTGAACCCTCAATGAAATTTTCACAACTATTTTTCAGCAATCTATTTAGGTTTATTTTTAAAAAGTAAACATTAAGATCCCCTTTCTGGTACTTTTTCCTGACTCTTTGTAGCACAGAGATTTGAAGAGATCAGTATCGGTCACTGTAAAATATAACTTTATTAAATTTGCAATATGTCTTTATATAAATTATAATCCCCTAAATGTGTTTGTTTATTTAATTACCTGAATATTTATTTTGTTTAAGTTAGGAGGCAGCTGTCTAAGAAGTTTTTGTTATTACTTTGTAAATTATGTAATTTATTTTAAATTATGTACATTTCTTTTTTAATGCACAAAATGTCTATGTACAATTAACTACAGATTTGAAAATGTCACTAAGCTTTATTCAGTTAATACAGATGGCATGTGAAGATGTAATATGCTTTTTTACATTTTCATATGGGTTGTTTGTAAATAACTATGTTGCTGACAAACAAACATGGAAATCATTTTCATTCTATTCATGTGTACTTTTTTAACTTGCATCATTTCCTGTTAATACATGGGTTTAAAAAAAAATATCTCAATGAATATCCAACCCTTTTTCTACTATATTGCCTGTTCCTGAGCCTTTTTTTTTTTTTTAACAACTCCAATTGAGAAAGTCCAAGAAATGCAAACCTTAACTTTAAAAGTCTGCTGAGGCTACCACTTTAATCATTATGGATAAATGACCTCTTAGTTTCCAGTCAAAAGAGCACCAGCAAAGGATAGTAAGACACTCTGGAACAGAGTCCAGCTCTTCCTGCCCCCTCAGTCAGAAGGCAGACCTCTCCCTCGCCCTTCTCCCTACCAATGAAAGACCAAACCTAAAAACAAGGTAGGAGCTCACACATTAAGAAATTAAGATTCCCTCAACTCCCCATAAGATGCACACATTCACAAATTCAGAAAGGGATGCACAAATCAGATTAATTACTGCCAGTGTAGCTTGGAGTTAGAGCATTTTCTGAAATAGCTGTTTGCTGAAATATAACTAAGCAGAGAACCATTTAAACACTTAGTATATGAACCCCCTCAAAATATGGAGCTAGCCACAAATGCTGGATGGAAAAATACATTCCATATTGTTCATTGTAACTGAATCTAGAAGAAAAAATGTTTAACTATATCACCCAAATTATTTCTCGTATATTTGTATACTCAGTCAAATTACTAACTTGTTTTTATTTTGCAACTCCAATTTACGTCTTGCAGACACAAATAGGAACATGACCAGTCTATATTCTGTATTTGCTTCTTGTATCTAGTGATTTTTGTCATGAAACTCTGAACATATTTCAAAGAAAAGCCAACACATACTTCGATGTATAGTTCTCAGTGTCAATTAGTCTCAAAAGAAAGGAAATATGTACAAAATGTTTAAATGCAGTCATGCTTTTAATAATTGCAGGGGTTTGTTTTTTTGTTTTTCAGATGACTTCCCTTTCCCCTCTCTGCCTTACTCCCTAGCATCTCCCTGCTAAGGCAGCTCAATTTAACAATCTGATGTGTATCCTGCCATATTTTTCTCCTTGATCATAGGATCTTATAAACATGCTGGGGACAGGAAGAGGGGAGAGGAAAAGAGAAAAAAATGGGCTGAATCGAGTAGATATACCAGAAAATTGTTTTTCTTGTGTGTATTGCTGTTTTCAAAACAAGTAAAAATGGCCATTTCCCCCTTCGCAAACCTCAGCAACACCTAAGGCAAATCCCACAGCTTTTTGGTCACAATCGGAGTTTTGAAAAGTCTCAGTCCCGTGGAAAACACTAAAGACTCCACCAAAAAACTGTTAGAAATTATAAATGAATTCAGTAAAGTTGCCGGATACAAAATACACAGAAATCAGTTGTGTTTTTGTACACAAAGTAGCAGAGAAATTAAGAAAATAATTTCATTTATAATTTCACTACAAAGAATAAAATACCTAAAAATAAACCAAGGAAGTGAAAAGACCTACATTCTGAAAACCAGAAAACACTGATAAAAGAAATTGACAATACAGACAAATAGATATTCAATACTCAATACTCACAGGTCAGAAAAATATTGATAAAATGTCCATACTACTCAAAGCAATCTATAGATTGTATGCAATGTCTATCAAAATATCAACAGCATTTTTCTCAGAACTCGAATAATCCTAAAATTTGTGGGGAACCACAAAAGACCCCAGATAGTCCGAGCAATCCTGAGAAATAACAAAGTTGGAGGTATCACAATCCCAGATTTCAAGATACACTATAAAGCTGTAGTAATCAAAATAATATGGTACTGGCACAAAAACAGATATGTAGATCAATGAAACAGAATAGAGCACCCAGAAATAAACCCACACTTAAGTGACCAATTAATCATGACAGAGGAAGCAAGAAGATACAATGGGCAAAAGACAGTCCCTTCAATATATGGTATTGGGAAAAACTGGACAGGAAGGAAAGAAAAAAAGAAGGAAACTGGACTACTCCTTACATCAGACACACATACACACACACACACACACACACACACACACACACACACACACACACACACTCTCTCTCTCTCTCTCTCTCTCTCTTGATTAAAGACCTAGATGTGAAAACTGAAACCATGAAACTCCTAAAACACAGGCAGTAATTTCCTTATATTGGCCTTAGTAACATTTTTCTAGATAATTTCTCCTGAGGCAAGAGAAACAAAAGCAGAACTATTGAGACTACACCAAAATAAAAAAGCTTTTGCACAGAGAAGGAAATTATCAACAAAACAACAAGGTGACCTACTGAATGGGTGAAAATATTTGCAAACATTATATTCAATAAGGGATTAATATTGAAAATATATAAATGACTTATACAGCACCAAATAATAATCTGATTTAAATAGTCAGAGGGCCAAAATAGACATTTTTCCAAAGAAGATATACAAATGGCACAAACATGAAAAGATGCTCAACACAACTAATCATCAGGAAAATGCAAATCAAAACCACAATGAGATATCACTTTACCTGTCAGAATGGCTGGACTCAAAAAATAACAAGTATTGGTGAGGAGGAGAGAAAAAGGAACCCTCCCACACTGTTGGAGGGAATGTAGATTGGTGCAGCCAATATGGTAAAACAGTATAGAGATTCTTCAAAAGTAAAAAATAGAAATACCATACAACCCAGTAATTCCACTACTGGGTATTTACCCAAAGAAAAGGTAAACACTAATTCAACAAGGTATGTACACCCCTAATATTTATTGCAGCATTATTTATGATAGCCAAGATATGGAAGCAACTCCTATCCATCAACAGATGAATGAATAAAGGAGGTGTGTATATATACAATGAAATACTATTTATCTATAAAAAAGAATGAGATCTTGCCATTTGCAAGAATAGGGATGGACTTAGAGAGTATTATGCTAAGTGAACTAAGAGAAATACAAATACAGGGTATCACATATATGAAATTTAAAAAACAAAATAAACAGAAATAACGAACAGACCAATAAATACAAAGAACAAACTGGTGGTTTCCAGAGCAGGAGAAGGAGGAGGGATAGGCAAAATGGGTGAAGGGGAGTGGGAGGTATAGGCTTCCAGTTACAGAATGAATAAGTCACAGGGATAAGAGATACAGCATAGGGAATATAGTCAATGATATTGTCTTAGTTTCTATGGGGACAAATGGTAGCTGCACTTGTGAGCATAGCATAATGTACAGAGTTGTCAAATCACTATGTCATACACCTGAAACTAATGTAACCTTGTCTGTCAACAATGTCTTTTTTTTAATGTCCTAATCAGGCTTAAATGAAATATCACTCTCATTGCTTCCATTTCTGGGACTACTAGCAAATTTAATCAACTTTTCATCTTTTCACATTGGACTCTACTATGTGTTATTTTTAAATGACAATTCTGATGATGCCATGTGGTTGATTTTAGGCCATCAACAATTTTACCTTTTCAATAAAGAAAAGAGCTTTCTGGATTTTAATCCTCCATAGTTTATTTTGTTTTTTATTTATCTCAGGCAGAGATGCTATTACAATGGGCTCTGCCACAAAACTGCCCCCAGCTCTCTGCTAGATCCTGAGCATGTTCACCCCCATCTCATGTTAACCCTCAAGGACATGGTCACATGGAGGTGTTGAAGCTGGATCCCAATCTTCAACTAAAACCACACACTTTTCTCAAACCTGTGCCCTTACTACTACTTCTACCTGGGATGCTCTTTTCCTTCAATATTAGGCCTTACTTTGTACAGGTGGCTGCTCAAATGCCACCTCCTCTAGGAAGCCTTCCTTGACTACCCTTGTCATTCTCTTTACGCCCACCCTTTAGTTTAAGATTTTATATTTATTTGAGAGAGAGAGATAAAGAAAGAGATCACAAGTAGCTTAGGGGCAGACGGAGAGGGAGAAGCAAACTCCCTACTAAACAGGGAGCCCCAAGCAGGGCTCTATCCCAGTACTCTGGGATCATGACCTGATCAGAAGGCAGACACATAACTGACTGAGCCACCCAGGTGTGCCTAGTGTTTTGTTTTGTTTGCTTCTTTCAGTGACACCTGATACTACACATCTTTTTAGTTTGTGGGGAATTTTTTTTTAATGCTTTCACACACATGAGAGAGGCCAGGTCATCATTTTTGTTTCTTCTCTGGAATGAAGCCCAACACATAGTAATAATAATGAATTCTTGGGGGAGGAGCAAGATGGAAGAGGAGTAGGAGACTAAAATATCATCAGGTCCCAGGAGTTTAGCCCAATAGTTATCAAACCATTCTGAACACTTATTAACTCAACAGGAGATAGAAGAGAAGAGCAGCAATTCTAGGAACAGAAAATTGACCACTTTCCAGAAGGTAGGACGTGTGGAGAAGTGAATCCAAAGTGAC